>CM060905.1:1029014209-1029614209 GCA_030737815.1 Allium fistulosum | reverse complement strand
TCGGTGATTTAACTATCAATTAATGTTCACAAACATCCATACACATCCATCACACAATAAATAATCTCCATATTATTTATTTTCTTCTAATATCTTTCAAAGATATATTTTCACATTTTCAAAACTCGTTTGAAAACAATTTTCCAAAACTCTTCCTTTACAAGGTAAATGTTTTACCCTTTATTCCCATCGGGAATAACCAAGTATAAAACAATTTGCATTTAAAACAGTTAAAATACTTTATACTGAAATATACTTTAAAATATGAAAATTACTTCTATTTATTTACTCAAAATATAAATTTAAAATATGTGAAGAAAACTAGTTATTAATACATAAACTTTGATTTAAAAATAAGGGTTTTAGTTTAACTAAATTCAAAATAGCGTTATAAGAAGAAAAATACTAATTTCAATAACTTAAGTCAAAACCAACCTTTAGATAATCCATTTGTAAAAATATTTACTAATATATTCTTCAATCATTATGATTTCTAAACTATTAGTTTGTTACTTTAAAAATAACAACTTCTTAAAAATACTCTTTAAACAATTTTAAAACTTAACTTTTAAATAAAATAAAATCTTTAAAAACACTAACTTGGTTTTCCCCAGGGAAACACTATCCCGTTCAAACATTTCAAAGTATTCTTTCATATAAATCCATCCGATTTATTTCAAATTCAGTTTATGTTTTACGACATAAATTCCCAATTCCATACTTATCTATAACTTCATCCGAAGTTCCAACTCAATTTCCCATATCCAGAAATTCATTTTAAAAATATAGTTTAAACATTTTAAAATAAACATTTGGTGAATTCTTCAATGAAACCAGATTTACAATTTACTTAAATAAAATTCCAATGGAGAAAACGGCAATTTAAAATATTCTATTTACATTTAAAACTGTAAATTTTACATTTGGAAGCTTCATTCCAACACATTTAAATTTCCGGATAACACTATTCATTATTAAAATAAACCATCGTTATTTAAAAAAAAACAAATTTGTAATTTCCCTAGAATTCATTTCCAGAAATTTATACTTCCCATTTATCCATTTTATAAATCTCAATTTGGCCAATTTACATTTACATTTTCCATCCAAACCAGATTTCAAATTCCATTCTTTGAAATTCTTATTTTAAACCATTCATTTTATTTCGTAAAACCCCAATTTAATCCATTTATAATTAAATTCTGGAATCGTAATTTATACAACAATTATCACAATACAGTTTAAATTCAGATTTATCAATCACAACAATATAAACAGGCATCATTATCAATCATAAAATAATTGCTACATTGTGAGGAATCCAGTTGGATCCCTCCAACCTGTTTTTCCCTGCATCCACAAATATTAGCACATGTCAATATAATATCATTCCAAACTGATAACAACAGTTATAATCAACCAAACAGATATTTAAATATCAACTATTTATAATGTCTAGCATCCAGATGTGAGTGAGAATAACTCACTTTGAATTTTGGCGAGCATTCGAAATTTAAATTAAACCGGACGGTGTCCGATTTAATCCAAATTTCTACTTGCCTGGAATGGTTCCGGATCTGCGCCACCCCGTAGTACGTCTCTCTGCGATTCCAACGCATCCAAAATTGTCTCGATCTGACATCGTATGAACGAGTTATAAACTTACAAAGTTTTGATATCGATTTAAAAACAAAATTTCTTTATTTATTATACCAAACGAATCGGAGCCATAGGATTTCGAAAAGCAGATCAAGGCCGCCGATCTCTTCTTCCTTTAACCCGTTCGTCCCAGGTAATAATCAAACCCATCAACGTCGAACTAGGGTTCGACATCGCGCCCTCCTCGCTCAACGTGAATGCGATCAGATACCATCACTACGTGGACCAAGGCGTACTCTACCACCGCCCCTGTTCCTGGCCAACTCGGCCTCCCCCAGGCGTCGCGAAACGCGAACGAACGCGCAGCATACGCGCCCCCTTAGCTCCGCCTCTGGTCGACTAAATAACCTCTCAACCGTACGGATGTGAAGCCCTCATCACGAACTTTGATTCTCCAGTTGGAAGTGTTAGCTAAAAGCTCACGGATTTGTAGAAAAATGGAGGAGAAGGCACAACAATTTTCGGCCATTGATAGAGATAGGCGGCGGCCTGAGGATATAGCTAGGGTTTTGGGATTAAAATGTTTATATATATATATAGTTTAATATTATTAAATTAACAAAATATCTCAATTTAACCGTTAAGCAAACGACCTCCAATTCTCACGTTCCGACAGGCTACCCTGGGGGTTTTCTGCGTTCCGGACACGATGGAACAGGTTCCGTAAGCTAATTTGATCGTATGAGCGAGAAACGAAATTAAACGATCAATTTAAAATTAAATCGGTTAAATCGATTCCGATGCGTTTCGAGCCACCACGGTCAAACAACAACTCCGATCGCTACGAAAATTGAAATCCGATAATAACTAACTATTACGGATCCAATGGAACTGGTTTCGTCGAATTCCGAGACTGTGCCCCGGAAGGCTATTTTAACTCGTCTATTAAATCGGGCAATTTTCTGAAATTATCAGAAACGCTTAAAAATTCACTTTTAAAATTTTATTAACTTAACAATAAATCATATAAAATTTATAAACACATTAAAAATTATTCTGGCTCATTCGAGACCACAATCTAATTAAATTGCATTTTAATAATATTAAATTCATTTTTAAATTAATATAAAATCCCAAATAATAATTTATCAACTTAAAAATTCCTCTAAAAGTCCAACAACATTATTTATGTCCAAATAGACTTTAAAATAAATTTTAAACCATTTTATAGCTATTTGCACCCAGATTCACCTTTTTATCCTAATCCCGAATATTTAATTATTATTTTTCCATTAATCAAATTCAACCAGAATTGCTATAAATTAAAATTATAGCTCATTTTCATTGATTGAACCCAAATCCATTCATTTCAAAATCAATTAAGAATCCACATTAACATTTAAAACGAATTAAATGTTCAAATTCAATAGCTTAAAAATACGGGATGTTACAATAGTTTAAAATAATATTTCTCAAATTAAGTCAGTAACATTTTATATACATACTTGAATAATTTATATGTTTGAATAGTTATAAATAGTTATAGGTACTGTTATTTTCTTATTCTAAATATTCACGGCGAAATATATAGTTTTATGTTAGTTTCAAAATACTTTTATATTTTAAAGTTTTATTAAGTTATACTTTAGATTATATGAAATATTCAGATTAGATTTAGATGAGAGTATAATATTTTAATATATTATATATGTATGTGTGTGTATAATAAAAGATAACCAAGGACAATACTATTTTATTTTTAACTTATTGAAATCGTGAGAAGCTTCATGACAAATCAATAGAGAGAATAAAGAAGAAATCTTAAAAAGAAAGAATTAAGGAGGAAAATATATTTTGTTCTATTTTATTATTAGTTAACGTATCAATACTTAGATAAACATACATAGTAATTAATTAACAAATTAGATTATAAGTACCTATATTCTTTTTAGATAGTAAATATTTAAAATAATATATTTGGATTATAAAATAATTTTGAAATTTATAACATTAAATATAATATTTCACTGGTTTATATTTGTTATATAAATATAGTTGAATTTATATAAAAGTTATCATTTTTTTTTATTTTTACATGTTAAAATGTTATATTTTCATAGTAAAATATACTAAAACATTATTTTCAAATAGTTAAAATAATCATATAATCATTACTTTCATATTCTAACTATTTAAAATGATAAATTTTGTTTCAAAATAGTTTTACAATAATATTTTTAAAGTTTAAGGAAATTATATGTTAAACATATTGTTTTATTGATTTATACGTTTAAAAATGTAAATAAATAATGATATATATTATTGTTATTTCCAAAATTTTATGTTTTAAAATATATTATGTAATTTTAAAATAAGTTTAATTTATATTTTCAAATTAATAAATTATATGTTAAATATGACTGATATACCTATATATGTGAAATAGTTGTGAGTATGTATTTATTTAATAAATTTCAAAGGAAAATATTGAGGTAACATTTCCCCTTTTGAAGTAATATTTAGTAAATTCGTGATCTTGTTTGTTTTTATGCACATGCGCACCCACACATGTGTATAATGATAGGATGAAGATGTTAAATTGCAAAATCTATATTGAAATTTTTTTAAATGTAACATAAGATAATTAAGGAAAAAGTAATTTTTTTAATTTACTAAAATTGTGGATAACAATAATAATGATGATAATAATAAAGTAATAGAATGTATCTCATGCATTGCACACGCTAATGTTGTAAAAACATGGTACATACTTTAAATGTTGTTAAAATAAAATATTGTTATGCAATGTTTGATATATTAATCATAAATTAAACTTTTTATTATTGTTTATGCACATAATTTTTGTTAAGTGATTCAGATATTTTTATATTTGAAAGAAATGACTAATTTAGCATTTTGTTACTATGAATGCGGTATATATATTGAGTTGTCATTTTGTTTATAAATTATCAAAGAACTTAATGAGCGTTAATTACTTGAATTTATTTATATAGTGTGGATTTCTAGCATTTAGTTAATTTAAATACATGGATTTAAATGTAAAACAATAAGAGAAAATTGATGAGAACTTTGTAAATGGCTGTAGAATTATAAAACCTCGGTATATATGAATATAAAATCATGGAAAAAATTTACGTAATATTTTGGACAATTATAAAATGATAACTTTTACAGATTCAAAAAATAAATCGAAGAGAATTAAGAAACGGGGGTGAAATTTTTATAGTTAATGAGATGATTTGTAATTTGAAACCTTTTTATCATTTAACTGATAATTTATTAAAATAAATAATTATACATTAAGTTGTTCTTATTGTTTTCTATCTAATCCATATCTTTTTATATTTGAATGAAAATTTAGTTTATACCATTTTGTTACAAAGAGCATGATATATTTGTTGACATTGTTATCTGTATTATTTATTAGACGAATCAATCAATAATAATTAATTAATTTTGTTTAAACAGTTTATAGTTACATTATTCTATTAATTAAAATATACATGCTTAAATGTAAATTGTACATGAAAATTGAGAACTTTGAAAATAATAATAAAACGCAGAAAGTGTAGGTTTTTGAATTTAAAAAGATAGTGTAAAATTAATAAAATATTATTAACAATTCAAAAATAATAAATTGTATTGGTTCTATAAAGTAAAATATTAATAAATATTTAGAGAAACTTAAGGAGAGTTGAGAGAAATGCTAGAATTAATATGAGTGCTAGAATTTCTTCTGCTTTTCTATTATTTAATAGATTAATTATATTTTGAAATATTGATTATTGAATTTTATTTGATTTGTTTTGAATATCATTATCATTTAGTAAAGTGCCTCTATAAAAGTTATAAACGTGCGTATCAATATATGATATCGATAGAATACTTAAATGGAACAAATGCTGAATGGATTTGGAAATTTTTAGATGCCTACTCTACCTTTCTTTATTGTCGGCCATGCATGTAGAAGGAGAGAGGATTTGTTGAGATTTAATTTTGAATTAAATATGGAAGGTTTTGAAAGAGGAAACTGAAAGGTTTCAATGTTTCGTCTAAAACATATTCTCTCTCATTCAATCCTACAAAATTCTATTTTCTATCTTATGCTCTCCTCCTCCGTTCAATGGCTGGAATTCCAGTGACCTCCATGGCTTCAAAATTCCGAACAACAAATACATGTTAAGTAAATTTATTAATGACGATTTTTATTTCTCGATCCTTGGAAAATCCGGGGATCGATTATACTGAATTTAAGAGCACCAATTCATCATTCAAGGCGTGAATTTTGAAAACATCCCACGATAATTCTATGATTTAATTTATTTATTATTCATATGTTTAAACTCAATATAATTCATTTACTGTTTTAGTGGTCATATTGCAACAGGAAATTTAAACCCTTTTATGTCCATCTCGGTCAAAATTATGTCTACTGTGTTGATTTAATTCAGATCTATTTGTTCTTCATCCTCTTCCAGAATATATTCATTATAAATATATAATTTAGTCCTAGACAATATGGTTGATTTAGTTGGTTGTTAGTTTAGACTATGAGATTAATGATCACGAGTTCAATCCTCGAGATTGAAAATTGTTTGCATCAATGAACCATGTTAAAAGATATTATGATTTGGTCCTCTTTCAATTTTTCTAATTTGTTTTTCTTCTCTATATTATTTAGATTTGAATGATATTTTCATGAATTACATATGCCTAATTTGTATAATTCCTTTTCAACCATTTTGGAAATTTTGATTGAGCTCTACTTTATAATTTTATAATATTTACATACACAAATGTAAGTGGACTGTACATGTTAATCTTTTAATTTTCATTTTGAAATTTAATTTCTATTTTATATGACTCATATTTTGAACATGTATGTTTTAAGATATTGTTTACATAAAAAAGGTTTTGATCTAAAATTCGTAAATGGACTTTCGTGTAAGTTCTAAATCTTTTGTCTCTTTTCAAATTTAAAGTTTTGTGAAAAATCCAAAACTTTAGTTTCCATTTTAAACTAAAAGATTAATTTAGTTATTAGATTGAAATTCTAACATACATATACATATATGCATATACGCATGCATGCATACATACATACATATGTACATACGTACACACACACACAGAGATTATGTATATTTGTGTGTGTGTGTGTATACATATGTTACAGATGATAATGTTTACATATATAAGTTATTTTAAATCAAAACATTAATTGGGATATTTATATATATGGTAACAATATGTGTTGCTTTAATTCAAAATCACAAGACGGATCTTATATGACAATGTAATATTTGATATCAACCTTTCTTTAATTGAAACCGAATTCGCTATTTTTAATTATAGATTTCTAAACATACAAAATTGCCTAATATGATATACATACACGTGCGCACTTCTATATATCTATTATATATATATATATAATATATATATATAATGGAAATAATACTATCAATCTCAAAGCAAGCTAAAGGAGGCGCTTAGAATAAAATCCATTGAACTAAAACAAAAGGCTAAAGAAAAATGGTTGACTGAAGGAGATGAGTGTACTAATTTTTTTTATACTAAAATGGCTGTTAGGAATAATTTCAATAACTCTAATCACCTAATGGATCAGGATGGTAATCTGATCAATAACATATATGACATAGAAAAGCAAGCTATCAAATTCTATTCTGAAATGTTTAATGGTGATATTAATAACAATTTACCAGAAGTTCAATGCAGGAGGTTGATAAACTCCAAAGGGAGACGGATGTTGTCCAAGAACATATCCATGAGAGAAGTTTGGGAGGCCTTGCACTCCATACATGTTGATTCCAGTATAGGGCCAGACGGATTGGGATCCAAATTCTTCCTCGTTCATTGGGAAGATCTGAAAGAAGACATTTTATCAACTATGCAAGATATATTCCAACATGGTAAATTTGTGAGAGAAATTAATCACACATTTATATGTCTAATTCCTAAGAAGGAAAACCCAGCAAAAATTGAAGATTACCGTCCTATTGCTTGCTGTAATGTGGTGTACAAAATTTTAAGCAAGATACTATTTAACAGAATGAAACTCATCTTACCTGATCTTATATTAGAGTGTCAAAGTGCGTTCATCAAAAGCAGAAGCATTTCCGAAAACTCATTGATGGCACATGAATTGATTAGAAACTTCAACAAACCAAGTGCGGACAAATTCTGTTTAAAGGTGGATCTTCACAAAGCATATGATAAAATAAACAGAAATTTCATTATACATATGCTAAAAGCTATGGGGTTCCCTTTAAAATTTGTGAACATAGTCAAAGAATGTATTTCCACTCCGACTTTTTTGATTTTGATAAATGGCATACCAAAGGGTTTCATTGGGTCCAATAGAGGTATCAGGCAGGGTGATCCGTTATCTCTATCTATTTACAATTGCCATGGAATTTTTTTCATTACAGATGGAGCTGGCAACATTCAACGGACTAATCCAACCTATATACAATTTCCAGCCCATTGTAACTCACTTACTCTATGCAAATGATCTTCTCATTTGTATAAAATCCAACCAGACATCAGCTAGAGCTGTAAAGGAAATTTTTTGCAAACTAGAGAGTTTTACTGGACTTAGACTGAATGAACAAAAAACCAAATGTTATTTCAACAAAACTTGTATTAGAAAGAATGAAATTTTGGAGTACTTAAAAGTGAAGGAAGGAAACCTTTCTGTTAAGTATCTAGGTGTACCTTTATCATCCAATAAGATCACTGACAGAGAATGTGCAGTTTTAATCTCTTCGATTAGAGACAGACTACAGGGATGGAGTTCAAGACTCCTATCTATAGCAGGCAGAATTGAACTGGTGCACACAGTTATACATTCCAAAGTTAATTTCTGGCTTCAAACATTCCAGCTCCCTAATGCTTCGATACAGAAAATAGAAAAAGTTTGTGCTGACTTCATTTGGAAAGGAGGGTTACATAAGATTAAATATGAGGATTTATGCAGACCTAAGAAGGAAGGAGGTGTTGGTCTTAGAAAACTGACAGACATGAGATTGGTCTACACTATGAAACAAGCCTGGAGAATCATTAAAGGTAAAGGTTTGTGGGGGAACTGGATAAGGAAAAGATATATCAGAGGTAATTTCTGGTGCATGCAAATTGATAATAATGCTTCTTCGACATGGAAAGCTATTATGCGAATAAGAAGTATACTTGCTTCATGTTGTACAAGGAAATTGCTTCAGGTAAAGAGACTGATCTTTGGAGGGATCCCTGGATCCTAGGAAAATCCTTAATTGATATCTTCGGAATTAACACATTCTCAGACTATGGTTGCCCAGATAAAAGAGTGACAGCGACAATTAATAATAATGAGTGGAACTACTCAGTAATACCAGTGAGTCAAGAAATTAAAGGGAAAATTCAATATATGCCGATATTTAGTGGTCGAGAAAATGATATCTGGGTCTGGAAACATTCTGGAAATGAATTTAGCACTAAATCAGCTTGGAATGAGATTAGACAGACAGGTAACAAAGTAGAATGGAGCAAAATTATCTGGAATCGTGTCAATAGCCCTAAAATGGCTTTCACGGCATATAAAGCGATGCTCAAGAGACTACCCACAAAGGATAGACTCTATAAATGGGGGATTTTAACAGACAAGACGTGTGTGCTATGTAATCAAGAGGAGGAAACACATGAACATCTATTTTTCTCTTGCAACTTCTCGAAAGAGGTATGGAATATGTGTAAAAATGCAATTAACTCATCAATTCAGACTCACATACTAGCAGATGTTATAAATTACCTGATTCGTAAAAGGGGAGGCGAAGACATGGAAGCCAAACTGAGTAGTATTGCCGTCACTGTCACGATTTGGAGTGTGTGGAAGGAGAGAAATCGCAGAGTTTTTCAGAATAGACAAAGAAAACACGAAGAAGTCAATAAACTCGCGATTAATGACATGCGAATGGTTCAGAAAAGAATTAGAAATTGGAGCCTTACCTCACGGGGACTAGTCGGAGCACATACTGGAGAAGTGGATCTGAACCACTCATCGGCAAATATCCCAAGTACAAGCTATCTTGTCCATCACCGGCCTCCATGAATGAAGGAAGAAGAAGCGTTTTTTTACTTTGTTACTTTTCGTCTTTTCTTTTTGGAATGTCTGTGAGTTATGTCGGGATTAACATATACTATCTGTTTTGTTTGTTAGTTTCTAGCCTGTGCTTTTGGGCCTCGCCGTGGGCTGTAATGCCTTAATAAAAGTTCTTACCCATTTTCAAATATATATATATATATATATATATATTAGTTTAATTCAAGGCCCTTTTGCTTGCTCTAGAATCTGAAGTGGACTGCCTTATGAGACAAGAGTAAATCGCTTGGAAGTAAAGATCTAAAGCTCGGTGGCTCAAGGAAGGGGACCTTAACACAGCATACTTCTACATAATCACAAATGGTAAAGCAATTTTTAACATTCTTGATAGAGATAGGGAAGTGGATAACGAAAAAGAAATCCTAGATCCGCAACCCATCCATGTGGGGGTGGCTGCCGAATTTGATATTGGGCAAATTTAGGAGGCCCTATCGGACATGGCAATGACAAAGCTCTTTTCCTTGACGGTTTTTTCAAAAGGTACTAGGGTTTTCTCAAATTCAACATCTACAGAGTTTTTGATGAATTTTTCTCCAACCCATATCTAATCTCGAGGCTTAATTATGTAAACATCATCCTTATTACTAAATTTGAGGGTGCTAGACGCACCTCTGATTTCTGCCCCATCAGCCTTGAGAACACTATCTTTAAATTAGTTACGAAGGTCCTAGTAAATCATGTCAAGCCACTATTGGAGTCCATCCTCAACCCGAGGCAATCTGCTTTTACTTTGGGTAGATCTATTCTCGACAACACGGCAGCAATTCAAGAAGCGATTAGCTACTGCCGCTACAACCGTTTTGACTGTGCGGTGCTCAAGCTCGACTTCTCTAAAGCTTTCGACACTACCAATTGGGACTTTATTCTCTCTTTGCTCTCACATAGATGCTTCCTATCTAGGTTCATTAATTGGATTAAATGCATCTTATCAACTTCAACCTCGTCTATCTGTATCAATGGCATTAGAGGTAATCTTTTTGGTATGTCTCGTGATCTTAGTCAAGAAGATCATGTCTCTCCTATTCTTTTCAACCTTGCGTTGGACACTTTTGCTAATATGATTGATCTAGCCCATTCTTCGAGACTTTTAGCCTATCCTGGAAATGCTGTATTACCTTTGGGTATCAATTCATTCCAATATGCAAATGACACCCATCCTCATGGCGGTCCCTAACCCCTCTTCCATTGCCATGGTTGAGCTCCTTCTCTACTCTACTCTTTTGAAATAATTTCAGAGCTTCATACAAAATTTTCCAAAAGCTCTATGCTTATGGTTCACCTAAATCCAGCCCTTGGCCCTTCTATTGCCAGTAGCCTTAATTGCTCCCTCTCTAGCTTCCCTTGTACTTACCTTGGTCTAGCTATCAGACCAACAAAGCTCTACAGGGAAGATGTGACGCCCCACCTCTATGCTCACAATAACAAAGGTTATTATAAGAAATAACGTCTGCTATTGCGAAGAATAAGGCTTGTTAGAAACGACCATCCGTAAGTTATGCCTTAGACGAGTATTGATTACATCGATAGGAGTTGTATAAATTACTCCCAAAGACGTATATTCAATCTAAATCTAAAACGAAACTACAGTGGCTTAAGAAAATCCAGAACATCTCATAATAACAACAACACTAATAGTACAATCATATCAGAACAGAAATATCAGATATATAGCGGAAGACTAGTCTGGAATACATGCTACAACAATCGATAGTTCACATGAACCGATACATATACATATCCATCAATACATACATAAGATGAGAGTCAATAAACCAAAAAAACTCCTCGAAGGCTAGACAAAAGATGACGTGAGATCCCAAAAGATGAAGCTGCTAAAGAATCAAAGATAGCGACTACCCTGAAATAACTCGGTCTGACCCGAGTATTATTTAAAAGAAAATAATAAACGGATCAGTCTAATTTATTTTTAGATGTGAGTGCATCATAAATAGCATCAAAGCAAAATAATAATAATCTCGAATGAGACTATTCAACATAAGAAATCAACATAGTTAAATGAAGAAA
Source organism: Allium fistulosum (assembly GCA_030737815.1). Classification (NCBI taxonomy): domain Eukaryota; kingdom Viridiplantae; phylum Streptophyta; class Magnoliopsida; order Asparagales; family Amaryllidaceae; genus Allium; species Allium fistulosum. The sequence goes on along the minus strand of CM060905.1, from coordinate 1,029,602,406 downwards.
TCACATCAAACTCCATCAAAATCAACTTTCAAATTCACAATTGAATTCAAAACGGCAATTCACAAAATCTAGAAATCAAAAAAATAGACAACTAGAAAAATCAGCATAAAAGTGGATCGATCCCATCATATGGCGAGTCTAAGCTACGCCGCACGTGCATCAACATATGGCCGAAGCCTACCAAGAACTGTCATCATAATTTTTGGCGCCCAACAAATGACCCGAAGGTCCAACATATGACCCGAAGGTCTAGTACTGGTATTTGACCCGAAGGTCCGTCATATGACCCGAAGGTCCATCATAGTGGCTCGAAAGCGCACAAAATCATCAAAATCATCAAACCACAAATATTTCAATTAACGAGTCCGGAATTAACCAAAATAGTAAAAGTGTGGTTCCATACTCTGCGCTTTTGCTAAATCGTTTAAATCTCTTCATCGTTTCCTTGAAAGTGCAAAATTGTGTATTTTATAAAAATACATTTTACGTTCTCAAACGGACAAGTCCGGAATTAAGCGAATCAGTAAAAGTGAGGGTTCATAGTCCTCAATTTTACTGAAGCGTTTAAATCGCTTCCTCATTCTTTTGAAAGCGCAAACTGTAAAATTTTTGGAAACACTTTATTTTAAAACGATTTTTAAAATACGTGATTAAAACAGCAACATCTGTAGCAATTTCGACGAGGAAATTGCGCTTCACAAAACACCGTAAAAACGGATACCAAATCAGCGTTGCGGGATAACCGCTTTAAAATTCACTTTAAAATTGTCGGTTACTGAAGTCAAAATAACAGTAATTTATATTCGTCAAAAATGTCACCAAAACAACACGCTTCAAAAATATAATACAGACGTAAAAATTTCCGTTATAAAAATAACGGCGCAAAATACGTTTTTAAAACGTAACACCGGTTCAACAAAAATTAAATAGTAGACTGTGTTACTATATTTACAAAATATTGCATTTCCTAGAAAACGTTTATATTTGAACGCGCTTTTGATTTATACACATTCCTGCAACATTGGAGTTGAAAAATTAAAAATGCCCTGGCATAAAATTCTACAAACTAATATCTTTCACAATGCAAACCATAGCTTGTAGGCATAAACCATTTACAAAATGACCTGGACGTGCAACTATAAAACTTTAATGCATGGACACTTTTTCAAAGCAAATATACAAATTACAAAATGGCACACCACCATTTGCATGCGACTAAAATAATGATGTATGTTCAAAAAAATAAAAATAAACTATGCACGCATCAAATAAGTTTTGGACTTGCAAATTTCACATGGACTAGAAATACATAGGTGAAAAGCAAGCGCCTGGACATATTTTTATATGTAACAAATTATGACTTGAACTTGTTTTCATTCATACACTACAAATTATACACTACAAATTGATGACTCTAGCTGCATGTATTACCAATTTCAACAATTATAGTATGTGCACATACCACAGCAAAGTAGCTAAGTTCCTAAATCACCTTATTTCATATAGCTTGACAAATTGACAAAGAGATGTAGTAAAAAAAAACGTTCGATATCCATCATTTTATTAGGACGTGTGTCCTTGTTCCCATTTTAAACAACTTAGTTAAATAATGCAAGGGCACACTAAAACAGTGACAGGCTAAACGAAATTTAAGCTTCTTTGATACTACCTGGACATGTCATTTTTTTTTTCTTACACTGCATACTCGATTGTTAACGCGTCAGGCATGGATAAAATGGAAATTAAAGTTACTTGAAGTTTGTTTTAATAACAACAAATGAAAATGTAATAACACTGCCTGGACAAGATTTTGTAGTATGCATGCACGCACCCAACACTAGACACACCTATCACTTCAGATTTACAAAGATATGTGACCTGGGCTAGTATTCATGCACACTGACCCTACATTTTCACGCAACACGAAGAGGAAAATGGCCAGGCGTGCTATCATTTTTATCTCGCATGTATAAAGGTACTTAAATCAAATATCAAATGACCAGAACACTCAATAATGAGATATTCATACATACAAAGAAAACAAAACTTAAGCTGGAATGCTATAATTTCACATACATACCGCTTAGAGAAGTTAAATGTTGAATAGGCAGCTTCTCACACATTTCGCGCATGTATATAATATTTTGGACAATGACCCATGCAACTTGCTTAATGCCACAAAGAAATATCATGCGCGGAAAAATAAAGTTACCCGCACGCAAATATCGCATGAAAATAAACAATTTGGCAACATCGTTCTTAAATAAGAAATGTGAGTTTAAAACTCACCATAGTTTTGTTTTGAAATCAGTAAGCAACCCAGATCCGAAGAGAAAACAAGAATTTCTTTTAAAACGCCATTAAGGCTCTTGCCCAGTAACTTGAAAAAGAATGAAGCAAAATGAACATTGCAGTGCTATCTTTCTTCCTTCCAACCAGTGTTTTCATGATCCAACCCTGCCGCGGTCCAACCTCGAATAACCCTGAACCTTGGATCACCACGGCCCGGAACTCAATCGGACCTCATTTATCAATGAACCTTGGTCGGACCTTTAAACCAACGGTTCAACCGTCAATTTTACCTGGTTGAACCACGATTCTTTTGTTTTTTCTTACATTCTCGTCGTGCAATTCTCTCTTATTTTCATTGCTTTGAAGAAAATAAGTAAATATATATTTCAAATATCATTATCGTTCCAAATTTTAAACCACTAACTTCATCATTTTGTTCTTCACTGCTGCAAACTACTCTAATACCACTATAAGACTCATCAAGTTTGTATATCTTGAAGGCCGTCTACAGCTTGTATACATAACATTATTTTTTCAATATTTTTGTGTATAGTTTGTAGCTAAATGTGCAAATTTTTCAAAAAAAAAATAATCACGGTTCGACCGGTTGAACCATCAAAACCTTAAACCTTCAATCATCACGGTTCAAGGCATGGCACGGTCATGAAAACTATGCTTCCAACAGTGCACAAGTCAAAAGAAGATGAGTGTGCTGGCTTCCACTTTGTACAAATGCATTAATGTAAACGTGCACAATTGCAAACAAAAAGGACACACTGCACTAAATAATGATGATGGCACAAGAAATTGTTCCAACTTTTGCTTTTAAAATGTTGTGTGTGACAGCAAATGATAAATTTTCTTGTTCTTGAATTGAACAGAGACCATACACGTCAAAGGAACAAATGCAGTACATTATCACGTTCACCAATTTATGCATTTACTGACTTTGCCAAATGATTTTGCACTATTTTTTTTTTTAAATTTCTATTCAAATTATTTACTCCGACAGTAATTCAAAATCACGGTCGTTACAGATTTTTAAAATATTTATTAGGACAGTAATTCAAAAAAAAATCACGGTCGTTACAGTTACAGAAGACCAGTTATCTATAATTGACAAAGTTCAGGGTAGGCTTGTGGACTGGAAGAGGACCTCGCTCTCTAGGGCGGGTTGTCTAGTACTTGTTACTTTTGTACTATCCTCCGTTCCAACTTTCTGGCTTTCCTTCTTCAAAGCCCCTAACTGGGTAATTTCAAAAATCGGTTGTATTCGAAGGGCATTTCTTTGGAAGGGTTCCGAAACCATTTCATCTTCCAATTGGTGGCTTGTGATCGTGTATGTAGACCGAAGAATGACGATGGTCATGGAGTAGTTAACCTTCAGCAATTCAATAAGCTTTATAGGAAAATAGGGATGGCAGTTGCTGATAGGCTCCTCCAAACCTGGGGCAAACTGGATTTGTCGTTGTTATTACTATGACCACTTCTACTTATCTGACCTTAGCTCATATCATTCACCATCTATAACCTCTTTCTGGAAGAGTATAATTAGCTGCTTCAAAGAAATTCATATATGCTCGGTGATTGAGGTTGGCAACGGCAAGCATACTGCCCTTTGGACTGATCCTTGGATGTTTGGAGTTGCCAAATTGTCTCTGTTCCCTAACCTTTACAACCTCACATCCTCTAGGAACATTTCTGTCAACCAGACCTTCTCAAAGGGGTATTGTTGCTTACATTTTGATAATATTATTGTCTGTGAGAACCTTAGTGATCTTTGTTCCATTCTACACGTAACTTTTTCTGTAACATTAAAGCAAAAAGATGACAACTACTCTTGGGGATTGAATGGTGGTACGCGATTCACGGTAAAATCCTTATACGCATTTTATAATTTCTCCAGTATGTGCTCCAACTTGTCAGATATTTTGTATGCTCGTTCCTTACCGAAATATAAGATTCATATGTGGCTTATATTACTCAACAAGCTTAACACTACTGCAAACCTAGCTTTCAAGCAATTGGGTTCTGCTAGCCAATGCTTCCTCCATAGCAGCTACAAGGATTCCTTCTCACACATCTTTTTCAACTGTGATTTTACATTCCAAGTTTGGGGACATTGTGCCGTGAATCTCCATATTACTAACTGTTTCCCTGAATCCGACTCTTTACGTTTTTGGACTTCTCATCCATCCATTATGGAGGCAAATCTGGCTATGCCTTTCTGTTAGGCGGTTTGGATCGAAATAAATAATAGATGTTTCAATTTTAAAACAAAGCATTATATTTCGATGGCTGACTCTATTATGTCTTTAATCAATTTATGGTCATGTGATGCAGCTTGGCCTCTTCAGTTTATGCTGCCTGGTGTCAATCGGGTGAGTCCGCCAGGAGCAACAACTTGAACTAACTCTCTTGCTTGCACCTAACTAACTCTCTTGCTTGCACCTGTGGCTGCTGTGATGGTCTTATGCAATATACATGCCTGTATATATTTGCCAGAACTTCAATGTTAGTTGTGTACTTCATGGTATTGTTTATGTTGGGTGGTTTCAGTGATATCAAATTCATATATGTAGTAACACTATTTTTTGGCCACTGGCCAGGCTTGTTAGCCGGGTATTTCTAATATATATATATATATATATATTAGTATATTGGTTGTGCAGCTCAATGCTGGTATCCTTTCTATCAAAAAAAAAATCTAATCAAAATCATGGACAACATAAGCATATGTAAAGGGGAAATGAGTCCGTTCCGGTGTAAACCCCAACACCTACATATTGTCAAAATTGTAAACTTTTTTTATGTTACACTTACACAATGTACACAAGTGAATATTTGGATTTACTCGAAATTTATGCTATATATAAATTGCTCATTAATCACATTTAATAAAGGTTTCTCTTTCCAATTAAAGAAAATTCTTCCTTATTTAATTGCATAAATTTTAGAGAAATAACCGATAGGTTTTCTTCTCTAAATCAACTTTAACCAATAATTGTTATACACATGGGTGTACTTGACACACTCATACATTTTAATTTAAACCAAACACAGACTCTTTTAAAAAAATTAAATAAACAAGATTTTATTTACTGAAAATTAGCCCTGGGTACCTATTTTTATTTTAAATATAAAGCGGGTCCCTTACCTTAGTTTTTTTGTAAATTAGGTATGTTTATGTTTTTGCTGATATGCCCTTGAATTTTATCAACCACATGTAAACCCACGCCTATTCCCGCATTTGAGTCGCTTTTCTATACTAAGGTTTTCTTTTTCTATAAAAACCTTTCTAAATTCTAATCAACATTTTTTCCTTTTGTTCTAGTTAAAATCTATCTGCAATCTTGATTTAACCATATAAATAAAATGTAAATTTGAAGTGAATATGACTAAGAGTAAAGTTGCTAAAGTTACTGCTGAGATCGAGGGTTCTTGGCATTATAATTTCATAGTCTTTCGAAATGTAGAATTAGATTATGTCGTGAAAATGCTCTAGAAGGTGATGCTTATTATAACAACCTATACCGGGACATGGCAAAATTTCGACCCAAGAAAGACCGATCGAAACTTAGATCCATTCTAAGGTAAGCTGTTGGTAGTAAGAAGAAATAATATTACAGAACCATAACTAAACTTACAGAACTCATAGCGGATGGAACAAAATATAATAGTCAAGTGTACCTGTTTATTTCAAAACCATAAAAATGTCATAACACAAAATCCCATAAAAATCATAATATAATATATGTTACAACAATTTTTTAAATCAATAGATACACATAAAAGCAAATAATAATAAACACTGCCACTTGCAAAGCTTCTTCACCTTTAAGTATCGTCACCACCATCACTCCATCCTTAACATGTGTTGTAATGAGGACGGAGTAAGAACAACAAGTGTCGGTGAATAAAATCCTTAACCACTTAATACCTTCCATTCCAAAAGTATATCTCATATCTCAATTACACGTCATAAATAGCTAATAATGTAAGAGACGGTACCTAAGCCACTTAATCCTTCCCAGTGGAAAATAAGCAGACCCCATCATTTAAGGCCTAATTCCAAAAGCATGCTCCTCAATGGTATTATCTAGCTGATATCATATGGAACCTCATAGGCCACTTAATACTTCCAAGTGGAAAATAGGCAGACCCCATCAATTAAGGCCTAATTCCAAAAGCGGACCCCTATAGAGATACCACCTAGCGTAACCCCTTGGCCATTTAATACTTCATCTAGGGAAAAAGGCAAGTCCAACCACTTAATACCTAAAACCCCAAAGCAGACCCTTCGTCTTATGGCCCATACCTATAATGACGTCTCACATTAGTCCACTATTCGTAGGAACCGGTAGCCAGATTAGCTAAGCAGATTTCCCCTACAGGATTTGGAACTAACCTCGCGTCATTACAAATATTTATCATAAGGATATCTACATCAATAAGAGTATACACAACTGCTGGTATCCTCAAAGTGAAGGGCAGACTTCTGCCATGCAACTATATTGATCTCGCATCCCTATGACTTAGCCATAAATTAATTACTTTATATATACATACACTCATCTCATCGTTTCATAAATAAGGCCTTATAAGGAATCTTCCTTATTACGCCTCAAAATAATAATTAAGCTATATAAGAGTTTCCTCTTATTTTCACCTTAAAATCAATTACCTTCCTAATGGAGGAAAATAAATATAAATAAATGCCTAATTAACTACGCCATATATACAATAGTTATATGTTAATTACGTAGATAGAAATAAATAAATATTCGCGCTTAATAATTCTAACCGCACGGATTTTACGCCCTAACTAGCATTTAATGTCAATTCCCTAACCAATTATTATTTTAACTACTTTTTCTTCAATTTCGAGGATTTCATGAAATTCAAGTGTCTAAAACAGGGAATAGATATTTATAATCAAAACCGCAATAACAGACTTGTAAATAAAATAGAAACTCAATTTATTACACCAATTAAATGAAATATTTTAAACAATAAGAATTACAATCTAACTCCCATATTCTATCCAACTCCTCTTTTTACAAAGAAATAGACATGAATGTTAGGAACAAGAGATAGTGGTTTTGATGACAACAACCTTTGCAACTTATTTTATTATAACTTATATACTAACACTATTATCTAGATATATATGAATGTTATTATGAAGGATATATATAATGCAGGTACTGATTATTGAAGACTGTACAGTATAAAGATCAAGAATGAAGAAATTAAGTTTGAAGACCCACGAGTATCAAGATCAAGATTTCAAGTTAAGTGTCTAGTTTTGTTAAAACTTCATAATAGCATGGAAATCTTCATTCCAAATTTCATTTGGGATGGAACCCATTTCTACCTTCTTAGTGGCTTACAAACCCACGACAAGTAGCTTACAAACCTACGACATGTGGCTTACAAACCCACGAACATCCTGGTTTTGTACAAGTTCTCGAGTCCTAATGTGATGAGATATTCTGCAGGAAGAAGCTTGCAAAACTACTTTAAAATGGTTTTTCAAAATGATTTTCAAAACTGCTTTTCAAAATGTTTTAGCCTTAAAAATTATCTTTTCAAATAATTTTCAAAAAGATGTTTTAGCCTTAAAATATTCTTTGTTTTTGTTTTTAAATAAACCCTTGTTTTAAACTTCGTTTGTTTTTAAAACTATCTTTTGATCTTTTAGAATATATATATATATATATATATATATACTTGAGATTTAAAATCAAATTTATATATACATTCTAAAAATATATTTTCTACTCTTCTTTATTTTAAAACATAGGAAAATTAGTTTATTTTACTCCTGAATCATTTCATCTTGTTTTCCTTTCGATACCATTTTCAAAACAAATTTTACATTGTTTTTAACTAAGGGATGTCGACATCATGGAATACCCCATGTCGACATGGTGGTCGTTAAATTCAAAAGTTTCAATTTTCAAAAAAAGTGTCTATTCGTTTAAATCTCTTCACGAATGGTTATGACTGTTACTGATCTATAAATAGACTTCACAAACGAATTTTTTAACTAACTATATTCTTATTTTCTTCACTCCTTCTTTCCACAAATCCATATTCTAAATTTTCATATTTTTATGATCGTGCCAAAATTCTGCCGAATTCTCAAGTGAATCACATTAGAATCTCATTCTTGTTTGATTCTCTGCCCTCTCTCGAAGATCAAAGTGTTATTCAGAGTTATAGGATAAATTTGTAATCAAAAGTTTATCGAGTCTCTCTATAAGGTGTGGTTGTGCCTGGAAATCAATTGGGTAATCTTGTGGCCCGTAAATCAAGAAAGTTTGCCCGGACTCATGAGACAGGAGGGTACCTCAAGGCCTTTAGAAATTGAGGATTGTAATCTCGACTTTGGTATAATAAAAATCTGTATGAGGTGTTCTGCCTTGGTACAGGACTGGATGTAGGGTAACTCCGAACCAGTTTAAAATCTGGTGTGTTCTTTCCTTTTGCTGCTTTTTATTTACTTTCTGCATCTGTGTTTGATTCTGTGATTAAGTTCTGCATTTGTTTGTGTCATAATTTTAATTTAGTCCATATAAGTCTTAGAATCCATTAAACACTATTCACCCTCCCTTTAGTGTTAAATTAGCCTTAAGATCCTTAATTCACACTCTCTTTCAATGAATAAGTGGTGTAAACTACGAATAGAATTCGTAATCTAAACCACTTATTATATTGAAGAATCACAATTTAACCCAAAGAAGAAGGAGAAGTGTAATAGACTATGAAATTATCATAAATTGCATAACGAAAAAACTTCCATCAAATTAATGTAAATAATTGGGAATCTCAACATAGAATTGACATATCGAATTAAAAAGGAATTCTTAGGGGATTTTATCTATCATATTTTTGAAATCCTAAAATCCCTAATGCATATTCAAATCCAAAGAAATACACTAAACAATTGCTGAAAAGAAATACTAAGGTTTCCACTAAAAGATTAGCCTTAGCTTCACTCAAATGGATTTGCATCCTTCCGATCTCTTCTAGAATCTCTCTCTCTTAATATACACACACACAAACAATAGGGAAGGGGTATATATATTTATTAGATTCAGAATAATTGGAGAAGAATAGGATAAGGATAGATTGAATGAAGAAGAAACAAATAGGGAATAAGTTGAATCCTTACCTGACTTTTCTACGGAGTTTCTGAATCTTATTACAGAGATAGAAATGGAAGATTTTCGTCATATTCCCCAAAATAATATGAATAAAAGTGGAGAGGATAGGGTCCTATTTATAGAAGTTGAAACGCACCAGAACCATAGGATGGCAGTAGGTAGGAAAGGGTAAATCTAGAGTGCACATCCGAATAGAACATAGCATAAAACCCCAGCCGCCACTGGCAACTTTCGTTGCCAAGCGGTCGACCGCTATGGTCGATCTGTTGACCTATTCAGGTCGACCGCTACCTTATTTCGGGGCGTTTATTTTTTTTTCCATTGCTGAATTATTTTATTCCCCAATTAACTTTTTTATCATTAAACCTTAATTCATCATTTACGTAGCCCCAAGCTAATTTTTGAAATTTAAATCCTAAATTTGATTTCTTATTTGAATTTGAATTTGAATTCAAACTAAATTAATTTAAATCTAAGAACTTCAAATGCTCATAACTTCTTTGTTTGAGCTCCGTATTCAGTATATTATATATGGAAACGGATCAGAATTTTGCCACGAACGCAATAGAATAACTTTCATGGTCAAATTCCAACTTTTATAAAATTCCCATATCCAACCTTTATCATATTTAATTTAATTTATTTATTTATGGTTCATTTTATGGAGTGTTACATTCTTCCCCCGTAAAAAAGGATTTTTTCCCAAAATCTTGCAAGGGGCGAACAATGTAACTCGCAAACGTCCATGTTATAAACCAATTTCTCTACATAACCATATACTCAACCATTAGTGCAATGTGATTATGTACTACAAACATGCTAAAATGAGCTCAATCCTAGCGTGAGTGTGTAATCGTGTCATGTAAGTATGTATGCAAATATTCTAAACATGCATAAAAATTTCTATATGAGTGTAAAGTGATTGTTAAAAAATGTAACAACCATCTCCTACCATCCAATCTAGCAACCGCAATGCAACCAAAATCCTAATTTTGGAGAGAGAAATTACCAGTGAAAAGCTCTAGATGAGTGTTCTTCATCTTCTCCTCGGTCTCGCATGTGCTTTTTGCCGGATTGTCCCCCCATTGTACTCAGACCAACTTAATTATTTTATTACAAAGTCTCCTAGTACCATGCTCCACAATGCATGCAGTGGCATAGGGCACTGTCGACTCTATCTCAAAATCCCCTAACTAATCAGGCTCTACTCTTCTAACGGTGTCATGAAGGTATTCCTAAGGTGAGAAACGTGGAAAACATTGTAGACTCCTGCCAACTTGTCAGCAAGATCCACACAATACACCAATTTTCCTATCTTTCTAGAATTCTGAATGGCCCAATAAATTTAGATGCCAATTTTCCAGACTTACCAAATCTAACAACTTTCCTAAGAGGGGAGATTTTAACAAATACTATATCTCCAACCTCAAATTCAAGCTCTTTCCTTCGTTTATCCACATAAGATTTCTGACAGTCTTGCGCTACCTTCAATCTTTGCCTGATCAACTCTACTTTTTCTGTGTTATCACGGATCAAATCAGGTCCGAGCAAACATTATCGGTGGTTTCCCACCAACAACTAGGAGATTTGCATTGTGACAATCCACCATTTTGGACGATTAAAGTCGATAATAAACCATAGATGTCTAACTCAAACCATTCAAAAGGGCAGATTATCAATAGGGTTTAATAAAAAAATAAGAGAAAAGAAGGAAAGCAAACATAGAATCTTATAGCGGAATGGCAAAATATAATAATCAAATAAACAGTTCATGAAGCTGTTTTACAATATAAATTTAACCTTCATCCGTTACAACATAATTGGAGTACAATCAACAAACATACCAAAATAATGCAGTGGAATAATAATAGTAAATAAGGTCTAGCAAACTCCATCTTCAACTTCATGGAATAATGTATTCAAAAACTGAAATACTCAGGCTGATCCGAGCGTAATGAAAAGACAAAACACTCGAGTTAGAACTAATAGTTCTGATGTAAGTTAAATCAATAACAAGTCAAATATGAGTGTAAAAGCTTCATAGATGTTTACAGGATTTTCCATCCCCTGTCAAGTGTACAACGTGAGTGCAATAACTTAAAAGATGTTACGAGATTTTCCATCTCCTAAGGATCCGTCAAACTATCTATATATAGAAAGATACTCTATATATGTAGTGTCCATCAGTAAAGTAAAGTATTAAAATAGCGTTAAGGCTTTACATTGATCCTCCTTAACACATTTTTAAGCAGGTAGTCTATGCAGGTCCTGTAACACAACCAGTAACGTCAGTAGCCAGTGAGTCCCTTATAGGTACCATACTAAAACAAAATCATAATAGTTTCGTATAAGGATAAAAGTATGACAAGGCATGTGAGGCAATGCCTAAGGTAGGATTCTACCAGTTTACCCTTTCTGGCTGGTCGTAACACATCGTTGTAATGACAACCGACCGAGTCTACCACCCCCAAAATAAAATCAAGGTGCATCGATCGAGTCAAAATCAATATAGTAATATGAAAGGGTGATGGCCCCTAAAGGTAACCAACCCCTTGGCCAGACATAGGCTCCTGTTTTAGTCATTTCCAATTGACACAAGTGTCGGGGTCATCCATCATCGTTCTCTTTCTTCATTCCAGAAAACATCGTCAATTCAACCTCTATATTATGGGTAACATCCACTGCGTACACGGTTATTAAAGTGGTTCTAGTAGAATAACAGATAGTATGTCATTCATCCGGCCCCAGTCTCTTTAATAACCAAACGTCATTTTATACACAGGTTGGTTCTTTTAAATTTAAAGAACAAGTCGTACTTCATATCAAAATATCAGATTCGCTTCAAAATCATTTCAAATTCAAAACGGGTTATACCATCATATCAAAACATTCACACCATGGTTTGAATAATTATAATAGTTTTAATATTGAAAAATAATTTGGAATAATAAAAATAGTTTAAAGATTGAAAATAGTTTAGAATATAAAATAGTTTTAGTATTGAAAATAGTTTTGAATAATTAAAATAGTTTGAATAATTAGAATAGTTTATATACTAAAATAATTTGATTACTAAAATAGTTTTTATATTAAAATAGTTTATATTAAAACTGTTTCTTTCTTTCACACCAAGGTTCAAATTCCAAATCATAACGAATTCAATTTTTCGACTTCCTATTTAAGCCAACTTCATATTCAAAATTCCATTTAAATCAACCTCAATTTAAGTTTTTAACTTTACTTAAAATTCAATTTAAACAGTTCTATTCAAAGGCTGAAAGTTCCAATTCACATTCTCATTTTGAAACAATTTAGTTTAAATCCATTTCACGTCAAAACTTGAAAATACCAATTTAAACCAGTTTAATTAAAGTAAATTCAAAGTTTAAATTAAAATATAAACCTTCACAATTATTCACTTCCAATAAATTCAAATCATATCCTAATTTCCACTTTAAGATTTCAAATTAAATCCTTAAATAATTTCAATTTCAACATTTCAAAGCTCGAATTAGAAAATAATTAAATTCATATAAAGGCAAATTCAAGATTTTAAAACCATTTAATTTAACCAAATCCGATGTTCGTATATAATTTTCTACCCTATGGCCAAGTGATCAGTTATTTCAATTTTAATTACATGGATGGATATATATCATTTCAACTCATATTTAAATGACATAGGTATATATCATTTCAACCTATATCTTAGCTCATTTCGAATAGTCCAAATGACAATATATATGATGTCAAATAATAAATAGGGTAATAACTAGGGATATGCCAAAATAAATAACAATCATGCATCCAACATATCAACCAATAGGCATCCAATTACAATCAACATCCAAATCAACCAATATATCATAACAGTTACTAATTATCAACTGTCCGTGTTTAACTAGCAATTAAATTATAATATTAATTTAAATGGCAATTCAATTCAATATAAAATTCAAATTCAATTTAAATGTCAATTTAAACTACCAAACAACAATCAATAAAATTAATCACTTCATAATTTTAATTCAACTAACATAATAAAATTTAGTATTGCATGAGTAGGTTTAATCACTCACCTTTATACGAATCTGAAAATAATAGTGTTAGCGTGAAAATTAGCCACCAACAACCAATTATACGTGAAAGCACCAATATCCAATCACAGATCACAGATAGTATATGACGTAGAAAATATAATATGAAGAATAATCAAATTAAAATGAAAGCAAGTAAAAGAGACATGATTTATAGTGGTTCGGCTAACTCCGGCCTACGTCCACTCCAGAACAACCCTTTTATTATACTGAAATTTGATCACAGTTACAATCCAAGATTCCAGAATGAAAATGGGAGAGTAACCTCTAGGTAGAAGATGAAGAGAAGCAGAATGAAGGAACCTCTTTCTGAAGCCAAGCCTATTGTATTTATAGGTGAAACTTCGGCTATAGTGTCTTCTCACCTACATGGGTCCACCATAACGATCCACCAACCCAATTCGTCCAAAAATAATGATCGGCCTAGCACTACCGATTGTTATTCCTTCACTTACTTCAATGTCGATCCCTTCATGAAGCGTGCTTATCCATCGCCTTCCAATAAACTACACTGATCTATACATCTTGAAGCATGTCGATCCCTCTTCCTTCACGAAATTGTCAATCCATTCACAAATGTTGATCCCTCCTCCTTCATGAAAAATGCCGCTCCATTCATCCAGAGAAATGCCGATCCCTCCCCCTTCATGTAATATGCTAATCCCTTCTCTTCCAGAGGGTGTCGATCCCTCTTTACCCCGAACGCTATACCGATCCTTCCCACGCCGATCCCTACTATGTTGCTTCATGCCTTGCCGATCCCTTGGGTTCCATCAGATGATGCTGATCCTTTTGGTATTACCAGGCTACGCCGACCCCTTCGATTCATCAAACAATGCCGATCCTTATACACATTGGAGCACATCTATCCATCCCAAGAGCTAAACTATGCTGAACCCTCCATGCCAATCCCAAGCATGCTAACCCCATTCCTATGCCAAGCCAAATCATGCAAACCCTTCCTATGCCAAGCCCAATCATGCTGAACCCTTCCAATGCCGAGCCCAATCATGTTGATCCCTTCCTATGCTGGGCTATGCGAATCCAATCCATGCCGATCCATTTTACACCGAGTCCTCCTATGCCGATCCTTCCTTTTCAAGCCAAAATTCACCTTCCAAGCACCCTACATCGTTTATCCACCGACTATGTTTAATCCTGGCTTACTATTATTATCCGTAGTCGATTAACCATCCATCCATTTTAGCCAAACCCATGATATCCCAGCCTCGATAACTGTGGAGTCTATTGGGTTAAATCTGCCTGTATACTGCCTTGCCAAAATGCGGGTTAACACTTTGCCCCCCCCCAAAGCATGCCTTGCGATAGGAAGGCGTGTTTTGAATTGCCATAAGTCCAAAATTCGAAGTTCGTAATCCATTGATTGTTGTATTATCCAACCTAGAATCCAATCCATTGCCAATCTATTTCCTTGATCTCTCCGGATCATTAGCGAAACTCATGACTGCTCCAAGTCGATATCCAATTTCGAGTCCATCCCAAATCCATTAACCAAATCCACGATCTCTCCAGATAGGTCAACCTATAGGTCGACATGCACGTCGACCCGCCTTTGTTTTTGAATGTAGCTAGCTTCGTCCAGATACGAAGAAAACACGTCATTGTTACATTTTCCTTCAATCCTGTGCGTTCGTGCTTCCATACGATGGTTCCTAGCGAGCCTATGACGTGGTTGCACCAGATTTAATCTTCAAATCCAATGGCCTGAGATCTCTAAGCCACACTATAAATAATACCCTAGACCTAGCTATTTTCCTCATTCAGATTTTCTCCCAATTGGGTTCATTGTCTGAGGCTGGACCCTAAAAAGATATTTTTTCTTGGGAGGAGATCTTTTTAATAAAAATATTCTACGCCCTAAAAGTGGATCTGGGAATGCCAAGGAATAGAGCTAAGGACCATAGGTGAGTGTTTTGTAATTATTTTATATTTTTAAGTAATTTAAAATAATAGGGTTCTCAATAGTTGTAGTTTTTCTACAATTTTGAGACAATTTTTTATACATGTATTTATAGTTAACTTTTAAGTAAATTTCAGAAGTTCTTTTCGGTCTATTTTATTCAGTTATTTATAGTTATTTACATTTTATTTACATCTGTTTTACGTTAGAATTTAGCCTATAAATGTTAGTTTCTTTCTATTCCTTTTTACGCGAATAAAATATTAAAAAGAGAAAAATTCGCTAATATGGATTAAAATAGAATAACACTAAATTTACAAAAATCAGATGTAAAATAAGAAAAACTGAAATAAAAATAGAGATGGACTTAAATAGGAAAATTTAAGATATTTGCAAGCATATTTATAACAAGTGGTTATAACTAAAAAGAGAAAATAAAAGAATAATAGCTGCAAGAACAATTATAACACAAGTTATAATTAGAAAGAAAGAAATAACAGAAGAGGCTTATTTTAAAACTTAGATCTTGTAAATAAGTAAATATAGTAGAGATAACAGAAGAGGCTTATTTTAAAACCTAGATCTTGTTAAAAAGCAAATATTGCAGAAATAATAGAAAAAGCTTATTTTAAGACTTAGATTAAGTTAATAAGCAAATATAGCAGAAATAACAGAAGAGACTTATTTTAAAACTTAGACTAAGTTAATAAGCAAAGATAGAAGCATGGCCCTTACCAACAGCATTCCCTTCCAGTCAGGAACTGATGGTCTCACATAGGTAGGTGAGGCTGGGACACGCTTATGCTAACTAGGGTAAATAAGTGGCCAACAGATAAAGGCTCAAATCTGAGGATTTGGGCAAGGGGCGCAAACTAGAATTTGTTTGTTAGGACCAGTACCGGCAACATTCCCTTTCAGACTAGGACTGATGGTCTCACAACACTTAGGTGAGGCTGGGCAGCATCCCTTTCAGACTAGGACTGATGGTCTCACAACAGATTAGGTGAGGCTGGGCACGCTTATGCTGATCAGGGTAAATAAGAGGTCAAAATAGGGTGCGACAGTTAGTGTGTACCGGTGATGACCGAGCGTGCGGCATCGATTATGGTAAATAATTTGCTACTGCGTTCCAAGTGCTAAACAAGTGTCTTTTGCTTTAGGACCAACAAGATTGGACCAGCTCACAGTGGCACAACAGAGATAGAAGGCCGATCAACGGGTAGAATTAGGATTTCAACCTAATTAAAATAGGATTAGGATTTTAGCCTAATCACAGCAATCTAAGAAAAGTGCAAACAATCACAATCAAAGGAAAAAGTCAAACAGAATCAGAAACATTATTTTATCCCAGTTTTACCATTTCTGTATTTTCCTTTTATACTAGAACTGTTGGTTAGTCTATTATCTTTATCTTCATTAGAAATGCAAGTAATTACTTTCACTCACCAGACTTTTAGTCTGACCCACTCCTTTATTTCCCCTTTTCCCTCATAGGCCAGTAGAGTTGAGTAGATTCAGGTTGCTTGGAGATCTATTCCCGGAGTTCTCTCATTTCAGATGTATTCCTCTAGTTTTCATCTTTTTCATTTATGGACTTGGCACTTGTGAGAGGGGTTATGATAATTATTTTTATTTTTTTTGCAAGGCAAGCGGGGTTGGCTGGTCCCCTACCAGTTTATTGCTAAAAAGATAAGACAGGCACAAAAATAGATGTGACTGGAACAAACAAGTCACCAGACAAACACAAACATCACAGGAAGGGGAAAAAACATAGAGAAAAAAAGACAAGAACTGAAAAATAAAATAAAAAAATACACAGATTTGCTAAGGCCAGTCAGTAGGAAAGAAATCACTGAAGTCAAATTTACTCTCCCTCATTCCAATCTTGATGTTAGCCTTCAAAGCATTCCATAGCAGGTTGATGTTCCTTGATTTATTCTCAAAAATTCTCAGGTTTCTTTCATCCCAAATTAATGCCACGTACCTTTTGATCATAAAGAATTGCACAAATCTCTCTTTCTTTCTCCATTTTGTTGCTTTGCCAATCAGATCCCAATCAAAACTGGTTAGACCAAGAAACTGATTATGGTTCATGCTACTCAACAGTTTGGTCCACAATCCCCTGAGCTCACTGCAATCAAAAAACAAATGGTCCACAGTTTCAGTATGCATATTGCAGATGACACAATTCTGATCAACCGCGATCCCATAATTCAGTAATTTGTCTTTGGTCAGGAGTGCTTTATTTATGACCTTCCACAGCATTAAGTTGTCTCTGGCACTAGAGTTCACAGTCCAAATAACCTTGTGCCAATTTCTTGTAGCAGTGACAGGAGCATTATCAAGAAGTTTGTAAACTGAGGAGACAGAGTGACACTTTCCATTCCATTGTATATCATCAAAAGTACTATGGTGATACGTTTTGTCCTGAAAAATGTTCCATACTGCTCTGATAACCTGATTGCTAGAATAAGGCAATAGGATCTTGCCATCATGAATGTAGTCAGCAGCTTTGGCATTAGCACTAATACCAGTTTGATTAATTTGCTGTGGGGATAATATTTTTCCAAGTATAAGGCCATCCGCCATCCAAGGATCAGCCCAGAAATTGGCAGTGCTCATTGGAGAGATCAACACTTTGATATACGGCAAGAGAGAGGGCCTTAATTTCAGCAAGCTCTTCCATGTCCAGCTGCAATTTGGAGGGACTGTCATAGTCCAGAAGTTCTTACTTCCCAAGTTGTGATTTTTGGTCCACCTAACCCATAAAGAATCTCTATCAGCTAACAAATCATTTAGCACAGAACTGATGGCAGCTCTATTCCACTTGTGCATATTAAGAATTCCAAGACCTCCATTATGTATCTGCTGCTCCATGATGGTAAAGGAGCAGGGAATGACATTCTTAGAAAGAATGGAGCCAGTCCAGAAGAATCTTAGCATGGCAGATCTCACCATATTCACAAGTTTGTTGGGAAGAATAAAGACCCTACTCCAATACACCATCATGGAAGATATAACAGATTTGATAAGTACAAGTCTTCCAGCTTGAGAGAGAAAGCGATTGGCCCAACACTTCATTTTGCTACAGATTTTATCATACAAAGGCAAGCAATTGGCAGTTGTGATTCTTGAGGTGCACAGAGGAATACCCAAATAGGTCATATTATTATTCATGGCTTGGATACCAGAGGATTTAGTTAAAGAGGTTTCTTGTTCAGAAGTTAAGCCAGAGAATTGAATATGGGATTTATTCAAATTGAGTTAAAGGCCAGTCATGAGATAGAAACTGTGAAGAGTAGCTTTGATATTATCCAATGATCGCTTATCAGGTTTAGTGAATAACAAAATGTCATCAGCAAAGAGAAGTGAGGTGATAGTCGGTGATTTACATTTTGAATGGTACATAATTTTCTTGTTCTCATAGCTTCTGTTTAGCATGATAGTCAGGACTTCCATAACAAGAATGAACAAGTAGGAGGAGATGGGGTCCCCCTGCCTGATCCCCTGCTTACTCTTGAAAAATCCAGAAGTAGAGCCATTGTAATTGATTGAGAACGTGGGGGAGGAAATACATACATATATCCAAGCCACAAACACTTTAGGAAATCCCATTAGAGCCATAATTCTCACAATTGAACTCCAGTGTATACTATCAAAAGCTTTCTTTAGGTCCAGCTGCAACATAGCATTCTTGGAAGCATGAGCACGTCCATAGCCTTTCATTAGCTCATGAGTAAGCAAAATGTTATCAATGATGTTTCTGTTTGGCAAGAAAGCAGATTGATTGTTGGAGATGATTCTGGAAAGGACAACAACAAGTCTGGAGGCTAAAATCTTTGAGATACATTTGTAAATCACATTGCAACAAGAAATTGGTCTGAAGGAATCAACAGCAGTTGGATGTTGGATTTTAGGTATGAGCACTAAATTTGTTGCATTCACTTCAGATAACAATTTTGATTTATTGAAAAAATTGTGGACCGCTTTAAGGAAATCATCCTTGATGATTTCCCAACTATGGATGTAGAAATTTAAGTTGAAACCATCCGGACCTCCACATGAATGCTTGTTCAGGGTAAAAAGGGTATCTTTAATTTCTTTTTCTGTTACCTTGATAATTAGACTGTTAACTTCCTCAAGATTAAGCTTGGGGAGATGCACACGGTCTAGATCATCAAAAAAAGGATTAAAATCATCTTTATTACCCAGCAATGTTTTGAAATAATTTAGAAAGGCAAGGTCAACACCAGAAGGATTAGAGTGAAAGATACCAAACTCATCATGAATATGAGTGATCTGTTCCCTAGCATGTTTGATCTTCATAGCAACATGAAAATAAGCAGTGTTGTAATCCCCTTCTTGGGCCCATTTTTGCCTTAGTTGATGTCTCCTCATGTTTCCTTCAGTTGATAATGCTTCATTTAGTTGATCAAAAAGGATTCTTTCATTCTCAGCAGCAGCAGCATTATCAGGTCGTTTCATCATTAAGTCTTGAGCATCATTGAGTTTCTGCCTGAGCTTGGTTGAAAGAAGAGAACCATTTCCAAATTTATTCTTTGCCCAAGTTCTTAGTGCTTCTTTGGTTGCATTTAGCTTCCTGCAAAGAATGTACATAGGATTTCCATAAAAAAATTTTAGACCAAGAATTAATAATTATATTAGCATACTCAGGATCATTGACCCAAGTATTGTAAAATTTGAAGCCTTTTCTTCCTTTTAATATCATCTGACCCATGGAAAAGAGGATGGGGGAATGGTCAGAGAGGACAGGGTTTGGGATAAGAGTTGACATGGTAGGCCAAGTGGTTAAAGCTTTGAGATTGGCAAAGGAGTGGTCAATGTTTGAGAAAATTCTAGAACCAGACCTACTCCTATTATTCCATGAGAATTCAGCTCCAAAGGAGGTAATAGGAAGGAGACCTGAGTCATCAATGGCTTTGTTGAGGGGGAATATGTCTTTGGGTAGAAGTGGCGTTCCACCATGCTTGTCATGTAAATTGTAACAGCAGTTGAAATCCCCAAAAACAAGCCGGGGTGGGAATTTTGCCTGAAGGCAGGAAGAAGATTAAGGAAGTGTTGTCTTGAGTTCAGAGAATTATGAGCATATACAATGGAAAGGTAGAATGAGAGTTGTGTATTGGTTAATTTAGCTTGGAAGTGCATAACTTGATCTGTGTTGAGAATAGGGGTAAGGGTCATGACATTGGGATCATGAATCACCATGATGCGGCAATAGGAAGCATGGTCAAGATTATGGTGTAAAGTCCAATTTGGTTCAATGTGCTTAGCTGCTTTCACTGTTAGAGGATTCATTCAGTTTGGTTTCCAGAATGGCAAATAATGAGAGCTTGTGCTGGAAAATGAGGTACTTTACTTGATCTAGCTTAATGGTGGAGTGGGCTCCTCTTATGTTCCAAATGGCAAAACTGTGCATCATTAGGAATACTTTAAGGATTGATGGACGATATTTTTCATGCTCCTGGTTGCAGGAGAGTCTCTGAGTTCATTGCTTCTTGATGATTTGTCTTGTTTTTTATGTCTTGTTCTTTTCTCACTATCCAGACATAAAACAATAGGAGATTGTGACTTGATAGGAGAAGTTGGGATTGATTTCCATCCAGGTAGAGCACCAGTGAAGGAGTACTGTTTGCTGTTATTATCAACTGGTTCATTCGTGCACAAAGAAAAAATATCGTTTTCCAGGGCATGTCTGAACATTGTTTCATCAATATTTGTTATATCTACCGTGTTTCTGTTATTTTCATGCATGGCCATCTCATTCATGGAATGTAAAGAAATTTCCCCAATATTATTGTCTGATTCAGGCCGTGTTTCTGTTATGATAATTATTATTATTGTTACTTTTGCACTCTTATTATGTAAGAATAAATTTACAAAAATCAGATGTAAAATAAGAAAAACTGAAATAAAAATAGAGATGGACTGAAATAGGCAAATTTAAGATATTTGCAAGCATATTTATAACAAGTGGTTATAACTAAAAAGAGAAAATAAAAGAATAACAGCTGCAAGAACAATTATAACACAAGTTATAATTAGAAAAAAAGAAATAACAGAAGAGGCTTATTTTAAAACTTAGATCTTGTAAAAAAGCAAATATAGTAGAGATAACAGAAGAGGCTTATTTTAAAACCTAGATCTTGTTAATAAGCAAATATAGCAGAAATAACAAAAAAGACTTATTTTAAGACTTAGATTACGTTAATAAGCCAATAGAGTAGAAATAACAGAAGAGGCTTATTTTAAAACTTATGCTAAGTTAATAAGCAAAGATAGAAGCAGGGCCCATACCAACAGCATTCCCTTTCAGTCAGGAATTGATGGTCTCACAGTAGTTAGGTGAGACTGGGACACGCTTATGCTAACTAGGGTAAATAAGTGGCCAACGGATAGAGGCTCAAATCAGGGGATTTGGGCAAGGGGCGGAAAGTAGAATTTTTTTGTTAGGACCAGTATCGGCAGCATTCCCTTTCAGACTAGGACTGATGGTCTCAACACTTAGGTGAGGCTAGGCAGCATCCCTTTCAGACTAGGACTGATGGTCTCACAACAAATTAGGTTAGGTTGGGCACGATTATGCTAATTAGGGTAAATAAGAGGTCAAAATAGGGAGCGACAGTTAGTGTGTACCGGCGATGACCGAGCTTGTGGCATCGATTATGATAAATAATTCTACTGCGTTTCAAGCGTTAAACATGTGTCTTTTGCAGTGGGACCAACAGGATTAGACCAGCTCACGGTGGCACAACAGAGATAGAAGGTCGATCAATGGGTAGAATTAGGATTTCAGCCTAATTAAAATAGGATTAGGATTTCAGCCTAATCACAGCAATTTAAGAAAAGTTCAAACGAACACAATCAAAGCAAACAGTCAAACAGAATCAAAAACAGTATTTTATCCCAGTTTTACCTTTTCTGTATTTTCCTTTTATACTAGAGTTGTTGCTTAGTCTATTATCTTTATCTTGCTTAGAAATGCTAGTAATTACTTTCACTCACCAGACTTATAGTCTGACCCACTCCTTTATTTCCCCTTTTCCCCATAGGCCAGTAGTGTTGAGTAGATTCAAGTTGCTTGGAGATCTATTCCCGAAGTTCTCTCATTTCAGATGTATTCTTCTAGTTTTCATCCTTTTCATTTATGGACTTGGCACTTGTGAGAGGGGTTATGATAATTATTATTAGTACTGTTACTTTTGCACTCTGATTATGTAAGACTAAGATGTAATTTTCACGAGACATGAATTTTAGTTATTTTAAGACATGTTATGTTTTATTGACTCATTTTGAAATGAAGTTTAATGATAAGTATTTTAAATGTTTCCGCTGTTTTTATTTATTTGTCTTGTGAATCTTAGTCTCTGTGATGCTTTAGCTATACCTATAACGCACCACATCTTTTAGTGTGCCTTTTTTGGGTATACTGAGGGGTGTGGGGTGTTTCAGGAACGATCGGTACCGATCATTCTGTAACGATTGGCATTGCCCTAGCCGATCGTTCCTGGTTGGTCAGAGGCTGCTCCTGGTGGCTCCACTCTATCTCGTACCCTGGTTGTTCCATTTCCTTGGTTCTGATTCAAGACTTCGTCTACACCTGCTGCTCCAAATCCGTGATCCACATTTTCGGTATTTCATACTACTCCATTCCCTTGGTTTTGCACTCCAACCTGTCTAATCTGTCGGAATTGGTTCTGCATCATTTCCTCTTGTCTCTTCAGTATACTTTCCTGTATAGCACCCATCATCGTTTCAAGCCAAAATTCACCTTCCAAGCACCCTACATCGTTTATCCACCGACTATGTTTAATCCTGGCTTCATATTATTATCCGTATTCGATTAACCATTCATCCATTTAAGCCAAACCCATGATATCCCAGCCTCGATAACTGTGAAGTCTATTGGGTTAAATCCGCCTATATACTGCCATGCCAAAATGCGGGTTAACACTTTGCCCCCCCAAAGCATGCCTTGCGATAGGAAGGCGTGTTTTGAATTGCCATAAGTCCAAAATTCGAAGTTCGTAATCCATTGATTGTTGTATTATCCAACCTAGAATCCAATCCATTGCCAATCTATTTCCTTGATCTCTCCGGATCATTAGCGAAACTCATGACTGCTCCAAGTCGATATCCAATTTCGAGCCCATCCCAAATCCATTAACCAAATCCACGATCTCTCCGGATAGGTCAACCTATAGGTCGACATGCACGTCGACCCGCCTTTGTTTTTGAATGTAGCTAGCTTCGTCCAGATACGAAGCAAACACGTCATTGTTACATTTTCCTTCAATCCTGTGCGTTCGTGCTTCCATACGATGGTTCCTAGAGAGCCTATGACGTGGTTGCACCAGATTTAATCTTCAAATCCAATGGCCTGAGATCTCTAAGCCACACTATAAATAAGTCCCTAAACCTAGCTATTTTCCTCATTCAGATTTTCTCCCAATTGGGTTCATTGCTTGAGGCTGGACCCTAAAAAGATATTTTTTCTTGGGAGGAGATCTTTTTAATAAAAATATTCTACGCCCTAGAAGTGGATCTGGGTAGGCCAAGGAATAGAGCTAAGGACCATAGGTGAGTGTTTTGTAATTATTTTATATTTTTAAGTAATTTAAAATAATAGGGTTCTCAATAGTTGTAGTTTTTCTACAATTTTGAGGCAATTTTTATACATGTTATTTATAGTTAACTTTTAAGTAAATTTCAGAAGTTCTTTTCGATCTATTTTATTCAGTTATTTATAGTTATTTACATTTTACTTACATTTGTTTTACGTTAGAATTTAGCCTGTAAATGTTAGTTTCTTTCTATTCCTTTTTACGCGAATAAAATATTAAAAAGAGAAAAATTCGCTAATATGGATTAAAATAGAATAACATTAAATTTACAAAAATCAGATGTAAAATAAGAAAAACTGAAATAAAAATAGAGATGGACTTAAATAGGCAAATTTAAGATATTTGCAAGCATATTTATAACAAGTGGTTATAACTAAAAAGAGAAAATAAAAGAATAACAGCTGCAAGAACAATTATAACACAAGTTATAATTAGAAAGAAAGAAATAACAGAAGAGGCTTATTTTAAAACTTAGATCTTGTAAATAAGCAAATATAGTAGAGATAACAGAAGAGGCTTATTTTAAAACCTAGATCTTGTTAAAAAGCAAATATTGCAGAAATAACAGAAAAAGCTTATTTTAAGACTTAGATTAAGTTAATAAGCAAATAGAGCAGAAATAACAGAAGAGGCTTATTTTAAAACTTACACTAAGTTAATAAGCAAAGATAGTAGCATGGCCCTTACCAACAGCATTCCCTTTCAGTCAGGAACTGATGGTCTCACATAGGTAGGTGAGGCTGGGACACGCTTATGCTAACTAGGGTAAATAAGTGGCCAACAAATAAAGGCTCAAATCTGAGGATTTGGACAAGGGGCGCAAACTAGAATTTGTTTGTTAGGACCGGTACCGGCAACATTTCCTTTCAGACTAGGACTGATGGTCTCACAACACTTAGGTGAGGCTGGGCAGCATCCCTTTCAGACTAGGACTGATGGTCTCACAACAGATTACGTGAGGCTGGGCACGCTTATGCTGATTATGGTAAATAAGAGGTCAAAATAGGGAGCGACAGTTAGTGTGTACCGGTGATGACCGAGCGTGCGGCATCGATTAGGGTAAATAATTCGCTACTGCGTTCCATGTGCTAAACAAGTGTCTTTTGCTTTGGGACCAACAAGATTGGACCAGTTCACAGTGGCACAACAGAGATAGAAGGCCGATCAACGGGTAGAATTAGGATTTCAACCTAATTAAAATAGGATTAGGATTTTAGCCTAATCACATCAATCTAAGAAAAGTGCAAACAATCACAATCAAAGGAAACAGTCAAACAGAATCAGAAACATTATTTTATCCCAGTTTTACATTTTCTGTATTTTCCTTTTATACTAGAACTATTGCTTAGTCTATTATCTTTATCTTGCTTAGAAATGCTAGTAATTATTTTCACTCACCAGACTTTTAGTCTGACCCACTCCTTTATTTCCCCTTTTCCCCCATAGGCCAGTAGAGTTGAGTAGATTCGGGTTGCTTGGAGATCTATTCCCGGAGTTCTCTCATTTCAGATGTATTCCTCTAGTTTTCATCTTTTTCATTTATGGACTTGGCACTTGTGAGAGGGGTTATGATAATTATTATTATTGTTACTTTTGCACTCTTATTATGTAAGAATAAATTTACAAAAATCAGATGTAAAATAAGAAAAAATGAAATAAAAATAGAGATGGACTGAAATAGGCAAATTTAAGATATTTGCAAGCATATTTATAACAAGTGGTTATAACTAAAAAGAGAAAATAAAAGAATAACAACTGCAAGAACAATTATAACACAAGTTATAATTAGAAAGAAAGAAATAACAGAAGAGGCTTATTTTAAAACTTAGATCTTGTTAATAAGAAAATATAGCAAAGATAACAAAAGAGGCTTATTTTAAAACCTAGATCTTGTTAATAAGCAAATATAGCAGAAATAACAAAAAAGGCTTATTTTAAGACTTAGATTAAGTTAATAAGCAAATAGAGTAGAAATAACATAAGAGGCTTATTTTAAAACTTATGCTAAGTTAATAAGCAAAGATAGAAGCAGGGCCCATACCAACAGCGTTCCCTTTCAGTCAGGAATTGATGGTCTCACAGTAGTTAGGTGAGGCTGGGACACGCTTATGCTAACTAGGGTAAATAAGTGGCCAACAAATAGAGGCTCAAATCTGGGGATTTGGGCAAGGGGCGGAAAATAGAATTTTTTTGTTAGGACCAGTATCGGCACCATTCCCTTTCAGACTAGGACTGATGGTCGCAACACTTAGGTGAGGCTGGGCAGCATCCCTTTCAGACTAGGACTGATGGTCTCACAACAAATTAGGTTAGGTTGGGCAAGATTATGCTAATTAGGGTAAATAAGAGGTCAAAATAGGGAGCGACAGTTAGTGTGTACCGGCGATGACCGAGCTTGTGGCATCGATTATGATAAATAATTCTACTGCGTTCCAAGCGTTAAACATGTATCTTTTACCGTGGGACCAACAGGATTGGACCAGCTCACGGTGGCACAACAGAGATAGAAGGCCGATCAATGGGTATAATTAGGATTTCAGCCTAATTAAAATAGGATTTGGATTTCAGCCTAATCACAGCAATCTAAGAAAAGTGCAAACAATCACAATCAAAGCAAACAGTCAAACAGAATCAAAAACAGTATTTTATCCCAGTTTTACCTTTTCTGTATTTTCCATTTATACTAGACCTGTTGCTTAGTATATTATCTTTATCTTGCTTAGAAATGCTAGTAATTACTTTCACTCACCAGACTTATAGTCTGACCCACTCCTTTATTTCCCTTTTTCCCCCATACGCCAGTAGTGTTGAGTAGATTCAAGTTGCTTGGAGAGATCTATTCCCGAAGTTCACTCATTTCAAATGTATTCTTCTAGTTTTCATCCTTTTCGTTTATGGACTTGACACTTGTGAGAGGGGTTATGATAATTATTATTAGTACTGTTACTTTTGCACTTTGATTATGTAAGACTAAGATGTAATTTTCACGAGACATGAATTTTAGTTATTTTGAGACATGTTATGTTTTATTGACTCATTTTGAAATGAAGTTTAATGATAAGTATTTTAAATGTTTCCGCTGTTTTTATTTATTTGTCTTATGAATCTTAGTCTTTGTGACGCTTTAGCTATACCTATAACGCACCACATCTTTTAGTGTGCCTTTTTTGGGTATACTAAGGGGTGTTGGGTGTTTCACTTGGTATAAGAGCCTAAGGTTACAAGATTCCTAAAAACTTGTTTTAAAAGTAAAGTATTTTTCAAAAGTAACATATTTTCAAAGTATTTTTCAGAAATAATCTCTTATTATTGAAATAGTTTTCAAGTATAAGAGAGTTTTTATAAAAATCCCCTCAAAGTCCAGTTCAACCTTCTTTCGATTATTTCGAGCCTAAATTCTCTTTTTCTTTGCATAGTATGGACGCCCAAAATCTTCCAGAGGGTGTCCAAGTCCCTGGCTGGTTCCGTAGATACCTCCAAGCTATGGCACCCGAGGTGCAAGGGCAAGCGCCCAATCCAGCACCAGCGAGTGGAGATCCCATTAATCCACCTGCAGCAGCCAATTTTTCTAAGCTATGTGAGGACTTCGCTAATCTAGGAGGCAGAACATTTTCTGGCATGGAGGATTTCGTAGAGGCACAAGCTTGGTTGAGGAATACAGAGTGGATATTTGGGCTGTTAGGATTGGAGGACCGACAGAGAGTTCAGCTTGCATCTTGGCAGCTGAAGGGAGAAGTTCATTAGTTTGAAGCAAGTGAGTCTTTCGGTGAAAGAGTATATAAATCAGTTTAATGAGCTTATTAATACACCACATAAGAAGTCCATCAAGTTTGTTAAGGATTTGAACCAGCCCCTCCAATGGTTGGCATTGACACATGTACCTATGAGAGTGACCTATGAATCACTTGTGGAGATGGATCTCATGTCAGATGTTGCTAAGAAAGAAGAGGTTAAGGAGGTTCCTAAATCAGAAACTCTAAGAAGCAGTGGTGGAAGAATAAGAAGGACAAGAAGAAAGGAGGAGAACCTCATAAGGGATAGATTAAGAAGGGCGAGAAATGTCATAGTTGAGGATTCCTTGGGTCATTTCACAAAGGACTATAAGAAGGATACGATGAAGGGGAGGTGTTACAACTGTGGGCAGCCTGGTCACCTTAGTAGAGCTTGTCCTCAGAAGACGGGGCAGAGAGCAGGCGCACCTACAATGCAAGTACAGGCTTTGGATGCAGCACCTTCTAGTAGTAGACCGGGTCGAGGTAGGAAAGTCTTTGTAGAAGGTTTGATCTCTATTTTGGATTTTCCTATTTGGACTCTTTTTGACTCTGGAGCATCGCATTCTTTCATTTCTAGTTCCTTGGTTGATTGTTTGCACTTAGATATTTCTCTAGTAGTAGACCCTATATTTGTTTCAAACCCCATAGGAGGATAGACACATTTATGCACGATTTGTAGGGGTTTGAAAATTTTTATACTCGGCGTAGAATTTGACTATGACGCCTATGTACTGGGATTTTTGGGATATGGGATGATTTTGGGGATGGATTGGTTATCCACTTATGTTGCGATATTAGATCGCGAGAGGAGAGTCGTCAGACTAGAGACATGTAGCGGAAGGACTCTCGAGGTTTCTTGCGACCCACAAGGGTCAGTCATGTTGAGCTTCCTTTATTC
The DNA here is from genome assembly GCA_030737815.1 of Allium fistulosum. Lineage (NCBI taxonomy): Eukaryota > Viridiplantae > Streptophyta > Magnoliopsida > Asparagales > Amaryllidaceae > Allium > Allium fistulosum. The sequence continues at coordinate 1,029,573,611 of CM060905.1, read as the reverse complement.
CCTTGATTCATCACTAAGAGAGTTAGATTCTGTTCCAGTTGTTAGAGATTTCCTAGACGTTTTTGAAGAGGTTAGGGGACTACTCCTTAAGAGAGAGATCGACTTTAGGATCTATTTGAATGACAATGCTAAGCCAGTGGCGTTGCCCGTTAGACATATGGCTCCTAGGGAGAGGAAGGAGTTAAGTAAGCAGATTGGTGAGCTATTGGAGAAAGGCTTCATCAGACGGAGCATATCTGAGTGGGGAGTGCCAGTGGTCTTCGCTACAAATGCGGATGGTTCTCTTCGACTTTGCTTAGACTATAGAGAGTTGAATAAGCTCACAAAGAAGAACCGTTACCCGCTTCCTAGGATAGACGATCTTTTCGATTAGTTGGTTGGCTCTTCAGTATTTTCTCAGCTTGACTTAGCCACTGGATTTCATCAGCTTAGGGTCATTGACGATAGCATCGATAAGATAGCATTTAGGACACCCGATGGATTCTTTGAGTGGTTGGTTATGTCGTTTGGGCTATCGAATGCCCCAGCCTATTTTGTAGATTTGATGAGCCGTGTTTTTCGAGATGTCCTAAATAAGTTCGTTGTAGTGTTTGTGGATGACACTCTGGTGTTTACCAAGAGTATGGAAGAGCATGCTATTCATCTTGAGAAGGTTCTTCGCACACTTCGTGTTCATCAGTTGAAAGCAAAATTCTCGATGTATCACTTTTGGCGTAAGGAGGTGCGTTTCTTGGGGCATGTAGTCCCAAGAGAGGGTTTAGCTGTGGATTCCTCTAAGATTGTAGCAGTACAGGATTGGAAGGCCCCCAAGAATGCTACCGAAGTTAGAAGCTTCCTAGTTTGGCTGGTCATTATTGGAAGTTTATCAGAGATTTTAGCATTTGAGGTTAAGCCTACACTCATAGATCATATTGGCTCAAGGCAACGAGAGGATTCAAAGCTTATGGATATTTTGGATAGGATTAGCATAGGAGAGGTCTCTAGACATCTCCAACGCTATTCCATTTATAATAAAGGGTGGCTAAGGAGAGATGGAAGACTTTGTGTCCCCTGCACTAGTGATTCGACGAGAGCAGTTCTAGAAGTAGCACACCATTCTCGAATGACTATTCATTCAGGTGGTGATAAGATGTATAGCGACATGAAGAAGGATGTGGCAGAGGTTATAGCTAAGTGTCTTGTGTGCCAAAGAGTTAAAGCGGAGGAGCAGAAACCCGGCAGATTGCTTCAACCATTGGATGTACTCGAATGGAAGTGGGATAGTGTTTCGATGGACTTCATAGATGGTTTACCCCGATCTAGGAAGGGGAATACTAGTATTTGGGGGATTATAGATCGTTTGACTAAGAGCGCCCACTTCATGCCGGCCAAGAGTAAGAGGACGACACCTTATTTGGCATCTATATATGTTCGTGAGATAGTCCAACTTCATGGAGTTTCCTCTAGCATAGTGAGCGATAGAGACCCTATCTTTACTAGCGAGTTTTGGAGAAGCATGCAAGAGGCTTTAGGGACGCAACCTAGATTCAGTACGGCCTATCATCCCCAGACGGATGGCCAAATGGAAAGAGTTAATAGAGTTCTTGAGGATTTTTTGAGGATGTGCATTCTTGATTTTAGAGGAACTTGGGAGGAGCATCTTCCTTTAGTGGAGTTCGCATATAATAATAGTTTTCAGACTAGCATTGGGATGGCACCTTTTGAAGCTCTTTATGGAAGACCATGCAAGTCACCGTCGTGTTGGTTAGAGTCTACAGAGAGATTGCTACTAGGTCCTGTGATAACCCTGATTTTTGTGAGTAATTTCATAATTTAATTTAGTTTGTATTTGTTTGAAATTGCATTGGAAAAATAGGAATAGGAAATTGATTTGCAGATATATAGTATAAAACATGTACATGTGCACAAGACAGTGTACACATGCACACCGATTTCTGTGTGATAAAAATTTAGCAGGAATCAATAGATAAATTAAAATAACTAATTTAGAAATACATATGCATGAAGATAGAATTTTATCTTTAAATAAAATAGGGTACAAAGAAAATAAAAGACTTAGGTATGCATGTGTTATACATGTATACAGTCAACCAATTTCTGGAAGAAAACAGAAGTTACATAGAAATGGCATGAGTCCTTAAACAAACACTTTATCCATTTCTAGTAATTTCTTTAATTTAGGAAATAAGAAGTCATGGATATAACATGACCCGGGAAAAGATTAAAAGAATGAGGCTTATTTCTGAAAATAAAGACAAGGACCACATACCCTCTTATTTCTTGAAGGCAGGCTATGTTTTGTATGGGGTAGAACTGACATTCGGTAATTCCATAAACCCTAGAAACAACCAAGATTTATATAAAAGGCCTAGTATAGTGAGACCATACACATTTTTGATCTTCATTAACCTAGAAAAAAAATATACAAGACATAAACCAGAGAAAAAAATAGGAGAAGGCAGAAGACTAAAAAGGGGTTCATTAGGCATAGGAAGAAGAAGGATTAATGTGAGTAACCTCACTGAAAACTTTGGCATTAAGTCCTGAATATTGAGGCAGCCTATTTGAACTAATCATTCATTTTCTTTTACAAGTTATGTCTTATGGTTTGATGACTTTGTTTTGTTAATGATCTGTTTAAGTATAGAACCCCTCTCTGATTTACCCAAAAAAAAATGAGAGTCATGGATTCATGGTTCAAAATGTTTATCTGTGATATGGGTTAGCTTTGAGATGGAGTGATTTCTTTTATAAGTTTTCTTTATAAAAATTGGTTATGAAAATCCCCGGATTCAAGTGGTGGGTATATGGTCTGAAGATAGAAAGAAATATGGGGCTGTAACATTGTGTTGTTGCTTATGTCTCATGTTGATTAAAACAAAAGAAAATGTAGAAGTGCAATGTTGTACATGTGCTGAGCTTCTATGTTTTATGAAATACCCAAATCAAATATACTTGTGGTTTAGCCAGACCATGAATCTGATTGAACCAGAGGTAAGAAAAGATAACCAGTAAAATACTTAGGACCATATACTTACATCTTGATCCACTGAAACTCATAGTCAAAAATAATGTGCTAAGAAACCATATCTATTTTCATGATTAGATGTTTGCTTCTGAGAATATAACTTACCAAACTCTGGATGAATACATGTTGCTTGCATTGTTTATATTTCTCTGATTAAAAAGTGAGATGCAGAAGGGATTAGCAAAGTTATGAAAAAAAAAGAAAAACACTTAGTAATTTAACTAAGGACTTGGGATCTTAGGGCTACAAAATATAGCTTGGCAAGGGGAACATTGCAAGCTCACACATGGTATGTTTATACCCAGGGGCCTGAGTGTGCTGGGTTAACAGAGAGATGTCCCAGGCAGTGTGTGTTTAAAAAGAGAAAGTAGCTAAAGAACCTATTATATTTGAAAATGAACTTTAGAAATAGGTTCAGGAGAAGCCTGGGAAAAATCCCTGATGGCCAGTGAAGTTGAAAAGGGCATGATGACTGAATTGATGATTGCATTTGGTTGGCTTATGATGTTTTTATTGATGAATCTTATGATTGTTTTCTATGAATTAAGTCATTGTGATCACATATATATAATCTGTTTAACACTGATATGAATGCACATGCCTCACAAAAACATGTACAAAGAAGATACCGAGTTTCTTATTCATACAAAGCACTGGAATATAAATGGAATTGAATATGATCATGTTTTCAGTTAGATTATTCATACCAGACAATTAGTCTGACCCTTTTGTGTTTGTGCACCATTGGGTGTCTCATATTTGTATGAGGCAGTTCATGGTGACTATGCAGGTAAATAAGAACATGGTTGATCAGGAATTGGATGAGTTAACTACTTAAAGATTTGGATGCTATGTTTAAAAAGACTTTGCTGAAGTAAATCAAACATTCATGAGGAACTAGATTAAGACCTTTTGTTTAAGTTACTTTGAGAAACCAATGTATTGTTAATTGCTGTTTTGTAGTTGTTGAACTTATATATATCAGCTGAGACTATGTGCTTTGTTTTTACAAGATGTTTTGCTAAGAAAAATGAATTTTAAGCTTCAAGAACAGTCAGGCTAATGGTAGAAAATTTGAGAATAAAGGATTTATGGATTGAATGTATATACAAAGAACTGACATAAGAAAATCCATGTATAAGTTAAGAAATAATTTTTAGACACTCCGAGACGTCTGTCATAAAGATTTAGACGTCTGAGATCAAATTTAGACATCTGTCAAAAAAATTTAGATGTCTGAATTTAGTTCAAAATGTTTTTCACTCTCTGTTTCAATTTTAGACACTCTGAGACGTCTGTCATAAAGATTTAGACGTCTGAGATCAAATTTAGACGTCTGTCTGAAAAATTTAGATGTCTGAATTTAGTTCAAAATGTTTTTCACTCTCTATTTCAATTTTAGACACTCTGAGACGTCTGTCATAAAGATTTAGACGTCTGAGATCAAATTTAGACGTCTGTCTGAAAAATTTAGATGTCTGAATTTAGTTCAAAATGTTTTTCACTCTCTGTTTCAATTTTAGACACTCTGAGACGTCTGTCATAAAGATTTAGACGTCTGAGATCAAATTTAGATGTCTGTCATAAAAAATTTAGATGTCTGAATTTAGTTCAAAATGTTTTTCACTCTCTGTTTCAATTTTAGACACTCTGAGTCGTCTGTCATAAAGATTTAGACGTTTGAGATCAAATTTAGACGTCTGTCATAAAAATTTTAGACGTCTAAACTGCTGATTTTTCCTAATTTTCCTATTGAGGAAAAGAAGTGTTAAAAATTACTAAGTAGCAACTGCATATGATTATGGGATTAATTCCCCTGACTTAAAAATCAAAAGGTATGGAAAATGAGCTATGTGCTGGTTGATTTGAAATTCAAAATTCAATCAGGATACACTCTTGCTAAACAACACTCTGATCCAAGCAAGAGGGTCACATACATCTTCATATGTATGTGAATATATTTATTGATGAACTGATATAAATATATTAGTAGAAAAGGAGGATCCTGGATTATTTAGTAAGAAGGCTAAATGACTCTAAGAGATTTATTGATGTAAAAAAAATCCTAGTAAAAATAATTAGGTGGAATTAGTTAGGGTCATTTCAGGTCCCGACATGGTTAGAGAGACTTCAAAAAAAATTGATTTGATTAGAAGAAGAATGAAGACAGCCCAAGATTGATAGAAATCCTATGCAGATAAGCGGAGAAGGGATATTGAGTTTGAGATAGGAGATTTGGTTTTCATTAAGGTGTCTCCGCTAGCAAAGGTAGTGAGGTTTGGATCAAATGGGAAACTTGCTCCCAGATTCATAGGACCGTTCCCCATTGTGGAAAGGGTAGGGAATATGGCGTATTGGATAAAGCTACGGAGAGGCTCGCGGGAGTTCGTGATGTTTTTCATGTTTTGCACTTGAGAAAGTGCTTACATGATTCAGCAGAGGTAGTGGAACCTAGCCAACTTAAGAAAGTTGAAGTGGAGATAGAAGCATCGGTTCGTCGCATTCCTACCAAGATCGTTGGACGTAATATCAAGAAGCTTAGGAATAAGGAAGTACCTTTAGTTAAGATGCAGTGAGGAGATAGTATTGAGGACGCTATGTGGGAGACTGAGGAGAAAATACGTACCTCTTATCCACATCTTTCCAATAGTACGTCTTGAATTTCCTATTTCCATCTTTAGTTTTGAATAGGTTCTTTCCTTTAGTATCATTTGGGACGGTAAATATTAGGATTTAACCTATGGATGGTAGGACAATGTAAACATGTTACTAGAACATGTTATGTATGTTGGATGCAAGAGGTTGCAAGTGTTTGCTAGTGGATGCAAATGGACGCATATATATACACTAGGCACTATTATCTCTTAGGGATCAGCCTAACTAGGTCACTAAAGCATATGCATATGAAAATATTTATTTCATTCTTCTGTCCTTGGAGATTTCGGGGATGAAATCCTTTAAGGAGGGGAGAATGTAACAACCGAAAATTTGAGCTATAATAATTAATTAACGAATTAATTAAATAATAGAATAAGTTTGTGAAATTGTCAGAATTGAGTCACTGGAGTTGCACCATTGTGTCCATGGTAATTTTCTGGTCAATTTTTATATATAGTTTGTCAAAATCCGAGTTAACATGAAGAAGATACGAGAGAAACAAGAATTGAACTAAAACAAAAAAAAATTACAAAGGGTCAGGTCGACCCTAGGGTCGACCCCCAAGGCCATAGGTCGACCCGCCTTTGTTTTTGAACGTAGCTTTGTCCAGATAAGAAGCAAACACGTCATTTTTACATTTTTCCTTTAATCCTTGCGTTCATGCTTCCATCCGACGGTTTCTAGCGAGCCAATGATGTGGTTGCACCAGATTTAATCTTCAAATCCAACGGCCTAAGATCCCTAAACCACACTATAAATAAGATCATAGACCTAGCTATTTTTCTCATTCATATTTTCTCCCAATTGGGTTCATTTCCTGAGGCTGGACCCTAAAAATAAAAAATTTCTTGGGAGGAGACCTTTTTAATAAAAATATTCTACGCCCTAGAAGTGGATCCGGAAAGGCCAAGGAATAGAGCTAAGGACCACTGGTGAGTATTTCGTAATTATTTTAGATTTTTAAGTAATTTAAATAATAGGGTTCTCAATAGTTGTAGTTTTTCTGCAATTTTGAAACAGTTTTTATACAAGTTATTTATAGTTAACTTTTAAGTAAATTTCAGAAGTTCTTTTCAGTCTATTTTATTCAGCTATTTTATTCAGTTATTTACAATTATTTACATTTTATTTACATCTGTTTTACGTTAGAATTTAGCCGGTAAATGTTAGTTTCTTTTTATTCCTTTTTACGCGATTAAAATATTAAAAAGAGAAAAATTCGCTAATATGGATTAAAATAGAATAACACTAAATTTACAGAAATGAGATGTAAAATAAGAGAAACTGAAATAAAAATAGAGATGGACTGAAATAGGCAAATTTAAGATATTTGCAAGCATAATTACAACAAGTGGTTATAACTAAAAAGAGAAATAGAAGAATAACAGTTGCAAGAACAATTATAACATGGGTTATAATTAGAAAGAAAGAAATAACAAAAGAGGCTTATTATAAAACTTAGATCTTGTTAATAAGCAAATATAGCAGAGATAACATAAGAGGCTTATTTTAAAACCTAGATCTTTTTAATAAGCAAATATAGCAGAAATAACAGAAAAGGCTTATTTTAAGACTTAGATTAAGTTAATAAGTAAATAGAGCAGAAATAACAGAATTGGCTTATTTTAAAACTTATGCTAAGTTAATAAGCAAAGATAGAAGCAGGGCCCATACCAACAGCATTCCCTTTCAGTCAGGAACTGATGGTCTCACAATAGTTAGGTGAGGCTGGGACACACTTATGCTAACTAAGGTAAATAGGTGGCCAACAGATAGAGGCTCAAATCTGGGGATTTGGGCAAGGGACGTAAACTAGAATTTGTTTGTTAGGACCAGTATCGACAGCATTCCCTTTTAGACTAGGACTGATGGTCTCACAACACTTAGGTGAGGCTGGGCAGCATCCCTTTCAAAGTAGGACTGATGGTCTCACAACAAATTAGGTGAGGTTGGGCACGCTTATGCTAATTAGGGTAAATAAGAGGTAAAAATAGGGGGCGACATTTAGTGTGTATCGGCGATGACCGAGCGTGTGGCATCGATTATGATAAATAATTCGCTACTGCGTTCCAAGCGTTAAACATGTGTCTTTTGCTGTGGGACCAACAGGATTAGACCAGCTCTATGTGGCACAACAGAGATAGAAGGCCGATCAATGGGTAGAATTAGGATTTCAGCCTAATTAAAATAGGATTAGAATTTCAGCCTAATCACAGCAATTTAAGAAAAGTGCAAACAATCACAATCAAAGCAAATAGTCAAACAGAATCAGAAACAGTATTTTATCCCAGTTTTACCTTTTCTGTATTTTCCTTTTATACTAGAGCTGTTGCTTAGTCTATTATCTTTATCTTGCTTAGAAATGCTAGTAATTACTTTCACTCACCAGACTTTTAGTCTGACCCACTCCTTTATTTCCCCTTTCCCCCCCCCCATAGGCCAGTAGTGTTGAGTAGATTCAAGTTGCTTGGAGATCTATTCCCGAAGTTCTCTCATTTCAGATGTATTCTTCTAGTTTTCATCCTTTTCATTTATGAACTTGGCACTTGTGAGAGGGGTTATGATAATTATTATTAGTACTGTTACTTTTGCACTCTGATTATGTAAGACTAAGATGTAATTTTCACGAGACATGAATTTTAGTTATTTTAAGACATGTTATGTTTTATTGACTCATTTTGAAATGAAGTTTAATGATAAGTATTTTAAATGTTTCACTGTTTTTATTTATTTGTCTTGTGAATCTTAGTCTCTGTGATGCTTTAGCTATACCTATAACGCCCCACATCTTTTAGTGTGCCTTTTTTGGGTATACTAAGTGGTGTGGGGTGTTTCAGGAACGATCGGTACCGATCATTCTGTAACGATTGGCATTGCCTTAGCCGATCGTTCCTGGTTGGTCAGGGGCTGCTCCTGGTGGCTCCACTCTATCCCGTACCCTGGTTGTTCCATTTCCTTGGTTCTGATTCAGGACTTTGTCTACACCTGCTGCTCCAAATCCATGATCCACATTTTCGGTATTTCCTACTACTCCATTCCCTTGGTTTTGCACTCCAGCCTGTCTAATCTGTCGGAATAGGTTCTGCATCATTTCCTCCTGTCTCTTCAGTATACTTTCCTATATAGCACCCATCATCGTTTCCATCTCGTCCCTGGTAATAAAGATTGAGGTCTGATTAGCTCCTGAGGAAGCCCCCTGACTTCCTACATGATGGCTCCTATCTGTTCTCTGTCTCCTTGTCGATTGCCTAGCCATTGCTTCCCAAATCCAAGTTCTCAAGCTTTCAAATCCAAAATCCTAACTTTCGAATCCTTAAGTGCAAGCTTTCTCGGTGAAAGCACTAAAATGTTGGCGTCAAAATTGGCCACCAACACCCAATTATACGTGAAAGCACTAATACCCAGTCACAGATCACAGATAGTATATGATGTAGAGAATATAATATGAAGAATAATCAAATTAAAATGAAAGCAAGTAAAAGAGACAAGATTTATAGTGGTTCAGCTAACTCTGGCCTACGTCCACTCCAGAACAACCCTTTTTATTATACTGAAATTTGATTACAGCTGCAATCCAAGATTCCAGAATGAAGATGGTAGAGTAACCTCTAGGTAGAAGATGAAGAGAAGCAGAATGAAGGGTCCTCTTTCTGAAGCCAAGCATGCTGTATTTATAGGTGAAATTTCGGCTATAGGGCCTTCTCACCTACATGGGCCCACCATAACTATCGGCCAGCCCAATTCGTCCAAAAATAAGAATTGTCTTAGCACTACCGATCGTTATTCCTTCACTTACTTCAATGTCGATCCCTCCCTAAAGCTTGTCGATCCATCTCCTTCCAACAAACTACATTGATCCATCCATCTTGAAGCATGTCGATCCCTCTTCCTTCATGAAAATTCTAATCCATTCACAAATGTCGATCCCTCCTCCTTCATGTAAAATGCTGATCCATTCATCCAAGGAAATTCTGATCCCTCCTCCCCATGTAAAATGTCGGTCCCTTCTCTTCCTGAGGGTGTCGATCCCTCTTTACCCCGAATGTTATACCGATCCTTCCCGCACCGATCCCTACTATGTTGCTTCATGCCTTGCCGATCCCTTGGGTTTCATCAGATGATGCCGATCCTTCTGGTTTTACCAGGCTATGTCGACCCCTTCGATTCATCAAACAATGCCGATCCTTATATACATTAGAGCACATCTATCCATCCCAAGAGCTAAACTATGTTGAACTCTCCATGGTGACCCTTTCCATGCCGATCCCAATCATGCCGACCCCTTCCTATGCCGAGTTTAATGCCGATCCCTTCCTATGCCAGGCTATGCTAATCAAATCCACGCTGATCCATTTTACACCGAGTCCTCCTGTACCGATCCATCATTTTTCAAGCCAAAATTCACTTCCAAGCACCCTACATCATTTATCCACCGACTATGTTTAATCCTGGCTTCGTATTATTATCCGTAGTCGATTAACCATCTATCCATTTGAGCTAAACCCATGATATCCCAGCCTCGATAATCGTGAAGTCTATTGGGTTAAATCCGCCTATATACTGCCTTACCAAAAGGCGGGTTAACAAATAGGCTTCTAATCAATAGCTCCTCTCTAGGTTTGCTTAGTCTCCTCCTTGATTGCCAGCTTTGTTCCTAAATTTTGCTTTTGGTTTGATTTATTTTAATTTTCCTCCTTTATATATAGATATATATAGAAGTTTTGAAAAAAGGAAGAAGATCTAAAAAAGAAGAATTGAAAAATAAAAGGATTAAAACAAGAAGAACTAAAAATGAAAGAGAAGATGATGATTTGAAAAGGAAGAAGAAAGTTTGAAAAAGGAAAAGATTTAAAGAGGGAGAAGATTTGAAGAAGAAAAAATGAGTGAGAAGAAGAAGATTGGAAAAGGAAAAAGAAAAAAAGAAGAAGATTAGAATGTAGGCTTGGGTTTCATTTGCATCATATATTATTTATAAGGTTAGAGTTAGGTTTAGGGCCATTGAAATTTGAAAAGAGAGGCTGCTGTTAATTAGAAATAAATGAAATGAGGCTTTAGGAAATGAAGTTTGAAAATGAATGAAAATGTAACAAAGTAAATATGAACAAACTAGGTATTGAAATAAAGTAAATATGAACAGCCTTTGTAAAAGTAGCAGGTATTAAAAAGAGGTGAAGGAAAGAATAAAAAATATGAAAAGTAGTTCACGTTTGCGAAATGAAAAAGCTTCAAACAATGTAAATGGAAAGGATTAATGGAACAAATGAGGAAACAATGAAAAGAGTGTGACAATTATTAATCGGAAAGGGAATGAACGGATCAACTCTACATTGTAAACAAACTTTTTGAATTCAAATTTCAAAAATATTTTTTCACTCAATTAATTTTGTTAACCCCAAACATACTAAAATTGACATCCATTAAAGATTTAATTAACACACAATAAATGAAAATGAATTTTGTACACAAATTTGTGTAATTATTTAAGAGAATATACAACATTAAAAATATAACAGCATAAATGAGGTAATAAAAACAGGTGTATAAATATATATATGTACATCTTTATCGCCACTTATAGTTTACATTCATAAATAAAAGGTATGAAAATAATACACCTAAGGAGGCAATGAATGTTAGAGTAAATTAGAAGAGTGAAGATGGAAAGGTAAATTATGTTGCAATTAAAATCTAATCAAGTCTAAGTGAAAAGGAAATAGTCAAGTATAAATCTATTTTACCCCCTTTACAATCTCATATTAACATTTAATTTAATACCGTATGAGATTTAAAATCTAAATAATCCATTTTTTTAATGATATAATTGGAGCTGCAACATAAGTTTATATTTAGGTATAAACATATATGCAGTAAAATAAAAGTAAATTTTGTAACAAATTCGAGTACTTACAATTTGAACGTAATATTTCTCATTGAAATACTCATTATATTTTAATACAAAATGCAAGTTGCACATATTACTATTAATTACCGTTTACCTCTATTTCTTATTAATGGCAAGATTTAATTGCTATTAATTACAATAATTAAATCTCAAAACATACCCTAATACTAGAAAGATAATTAATCCAATTGTTTTCCTTTGAAATCCAATTTTTCATGTTAAACCCAAATCTAAATATTAAATTAATTTCAACATTTAATTACAATAGTAATATAACCCTTGTTCATTATATTTTAAATTTCATACAAATTCTTTTATTTTGATTTACATGTTCTTTATATTAAATCAATAAATACCTTATGTATTCATTAAACATAAGTTTCCATTTATTACACTCATTACTCTACAGTTAACGTCTTTTCTCATATTAGCTGAAATATTTAAATTACATTAAATTCTATTGATTACCAAATAAATTTCAAAACGGATTTAATAATGAGATGAGAAATAAAACAATTGTTATACATCAATAATTCATATCTATTAACTTATTGTTTACAAACAAGGGTTATAAATTTCTTACCAAATAACTTATTTCATATTCTATATTAAAACACTTTTCAATTAAATAACATATGATTGCACCATTAATACATCATTTATTTTATTCCTTATTAAACTTTACAATTATATCCAATTTAAACTTTACAATTATATTCCAATTAGAGGTAACATTCATTAAATTATATTCTAATATGCCTTACTGTCTTTTATCTCATTGAAATTTGTTGTTTTAGAATTTATCTAAGATCATGCTTTTTATTCTAACAAATTTTTACATTAATAAATCATAAATTTTACTTTCTAACCATATTTCATTCAAAGTTTCTTATTCAATTTATTATTTTAAACAGTCAAGAATATGGGTCGTTACAATCTCCCCCACTCAACGTCTCCGAAAAGGAACAAGAAGAAATCAAAAAGTTTGATATATTTTATTCAAAATAGTGAATTTATAAACAATTTAACTTACATATTTAAGTTTAATATAAATTTTAAAAATAACTCAACTTCCACAAAAATTTTCTAAGTCCTAAATTTATGAAAAATTTCGCCAGCATCTCCTTTGCGCGGCTAGGTCCAGAAAAATAACAATATCAATAATTACATGTCATACAACTTATTTTAATAATAAAGCATCCCAAACCATGGGAAAACAATAAAAATACCGCTACAAAAACCATAATCCGAAAACGTACCTATTTGTCGGGCAAAACAAAACTCTATTTATGAAACCAAAAGTAACAACTATTGTTTCCATAAACCTGTATCTTACTTACATAATCCTAAAGAGTTAAAACTATGTAAAAAGTGCAATATATTAGTTGTTCAAATCAATAGCATAAGCAACATAACATATATAATAATCATATGCAAAAAAAAGTAGTACGACCATTATATGCAACAAAAGAATCCATCACACATCCATAGCAACCAAAACTAATGGTTTGTCCAGGTTCAGAAACTTTCATCGTACAAGGGTGATAAATAAACTACCAAGTGTACCTTACGTTCAACAGCCTTAGGTAATTACTCAATAGAATTTTCATACAACCTTAAACGATTTGAAATGTCATTTCTCGAACTTCCCATAAGCCAAAAAACATAGAATTTAAATATTATTTAAGTTTGTACAATGTACATATATCATTTGTACACAATATCAATTCTGATTGCTTGCTTGAACACACAAATTTCATTTTCGAACTAGTATTGCTAACTCGACTACTCTGCTGCGGACTCTGATCTGATTTCATGATTTGCAATTTCCATTCTCCTTGCATAGCCATAAAATATGATAGAAAACTTCAAAATCATATGAAAAATCCGTATCAAGCGTTCGCCGTCAAGAATCGAGCGAAAAATCCTTGTTCAAATTGGTGTGAATTACCATAAATCATGTATTCAAATTTGGATCAGAACTGTTATGCGAATAAAATGATCTCCACACAACTTACATATTTTATTCTATTGGTTCTACTTTTCATTTATTTTAAATTCTCATTCATTCAAACAAGGTCATCTTTTATTAATTTACATTCATATACTTACATAACTTGATTAATATCATTAATGAATCATTATTCAAGTTCATCTAAATTTAATTCACATTTATTCCTTCATATATAGTATCATTTAATATTAAATATATTTATGAATCATTTGTGAATTATTCCAAAATATATTCTTACATTTATAAACATTTTATAAGATTCATCTCCTTTCACAAAACATTATTTAAGTTTATAATTATCTCAGAAAGCTACAACTTAATTTATAAACATTCCTTGCAACTTACTCTTATTTTACCAACAATTTACAAGACATGAATTTTATAATTTGTTGACTTTCATAAGTTCACATTCATTTCCTTATATAGTCTTCACTTTTTACTATTCAGTTCAATTATTAAGCATTTCTAAACATTAACTTAAGTTTATAATATTTCTTGTAACATCGTAATTCTTTATTTATAAATGTTTCTTTAACACAATTTCATTTTGACTCTTTATATTTTCATTAAACACTTAGCTTTAATTTCAGATTAATTTCGAAGTTTTCGACCATTTAAAATCGTCGAAAATCCAATTTCATTTCAATAATTGAAAATCACTAATTAACAGAAAACTTAATAACTAAATACCGAATTTCGTTTCAAATCATATTGAAATAATATATACTGATATCTTTTTATATATCAACTCATACTTAGAAAATTTAAATTTAAAATTTGTTTATCAAAACAAATGTGTAGCAAAGCTACTATAGTGGTCTTCCCACTTTAAAACTCGAAAATGATCGTCGATGATGCCGCGGTCATCACCAAAATTATTTTCCAACGACAGAAGAGGGGAGTACAACACGTATTTCCTTTAGACTTCTTTTAAAAACATTTCTTTTAAACCTTATTGAAAATATTTCTATCCGAAAACACTTTCAAATAATACTAATATTATTTTTCCAAAATCTTTCAAAACCAATTTCAAAACGCCGGAATTTAAGTTCTTGAATTTCCATTTAAATTCATTTATTAGGTAAATGCTATTTTTATAAACCATATTTACAAAATTACATTTTCTTATAACATACAATAGTCAGTAGTCTGAAGAACCTTGGCCAACCAACAGTAAATGATAATAATCGAATATTATCATTTACTAACAAACAACATAACAAAAATAACAATATCAACTTATGAAAAATTATTCTTTTTAATATATAAAATATAGTTTTAGGTAAATTCATTTCATTTACCAATTTCAAAACAATATTGTGTCGGTCTACCCTGTTCAAGTGTTTAGGAATCCCTATCGATGCTATAGCGTCCTATGTACCGACCGGAATTCATAAATACTCAATAGAACAAATTAACACAATACAAACACATTTTTATAACACTAATAAATATGCTCACTCATATATATACTCTCAACTCATAATAGGGCATTCCATTTCTCTACCTCGTAATGAGTTTAACCCCCAACAGGCTAAGGTGTCTCTAAACCAAAGCTCTGATACCAACTATGACGATCCACCATTTTGGACGATTAAAGTCAACAATAAACCATGGATGTCTAACTCAAACCATTCATAAGGGTAGATCATCAATGGGGTTTAATAAGAAAATAAGAGAAAAGAAGGAAAGCAAACACAGAATCTCGCAGCGGAATGGAAAAATATAATAATCAAATAAACAGTTCATGAAGCTGTTTTACAATATAAATTTAACCTTCATCCTTTACAACATAATCAGAGTACAATCAACAAACATACCAAAATAATGCAGCGTAATAATAATAGTAAATAAGGTTTAGCAAATACCATCTTCATCTTCAAGGAATAATGTCTTCAAACGCTGAAATATTCAGGTCGGCCCGAGCGTAATGAAAAGACAAAACACTCGAGTCAGAACTAAAAGTTCTTATGTAAGTTAAATCAATAACAAGTAAAATATGAGTGTAATAGCTTCAGAGATGTTTACGGGATTTTCCATCTCCTATCAAGTGAACAACATGAGTGCAATAACTTAAGAGATGTTACTGAATTTTCCATCTCCTAAGGATCAGTCAAACTATCTATATATAGTAAGATATGGTATATATGTAGTGTCTATCAATAAAGTAAAGTATTAAAATAGAGTTAAGGATTTATATTGATCCCCCTTAACACATTTTTAAGCAGGTAATCTATGGAGGTCCTGTAACAACCAATAACGTCGGTAGCCAGTGAGTCCCTATAGGTACCATACTAAAACAAAATCATAATGGTCGCGTATAAGGTAAAAGTATGACAAGGCACGTGAGGCAATGCCCAAGGTAGGATTCTACCAGTTTACCCTTTCTGGCTGGTCGTAACACATCGTTGCAACGACTGCCGACCGATTCCACCACCCCCAAAATCAAATTAAGGTGCACCGATCGAGCCAAAATCAATATAGTAATAAGAAAGGGTGATGGCCCCTAAAGGTAGCTAACCCCTTTGCTAGAAATAGGCTCCTGTTTTAGTTATTTCCAATTGACACAAGTGTATAGGTCATCTATCATCGTTCTCTTTCTTCATTCCAGTAAATGTCGCCAATTCAACCTATAAATTCTGTGTAACATCCACCGCATACATGGTTACTAAAGTAGTTCCAGTAGAATAATAGAGAGTATGCCATTCATCTGGCCCTGGTCTCTTTAATAACCAAATGACATTTTACACACTGGTTGGTTCTTTTAAATTTCAAGAACAAGTTGTACTTCATAACAAAATATCAGATTCGCTTCAAAATCATTTCAAATTCAAAACAGGTTATACCTTCATATCAAAACATTTGTATTTAAATCAATGATTTAAATCTAAATGCTTCCCCTTTAAAACAGTTTGAATATTGAAAATGGTTTGAATAATTATAATAGTTTTAATATTGTAAAATAATTTCTAATAATTAAAATAGTTTAAAGATTGAAAATAGTTTAGAATAAAAAATAGTTTTAGTATTGAAAATAGTTTTGAATAATTAAAATAGTTTGAATAATTAGAATAGTTTATATATTAAAACAATTTGATTATTAAAATATTTTTTATATTAAAATAGTTTATATTAAAACTTTTTCTTTCTTTCACACCAAGGTTCAAATTCCAAATCATAACGAATTCAATTTTTCGACTTCCAATTTAAGTCAACTTCATATTCAAAATTCCACTTAAATCAACCTCAATTCAACAAATATAATAAAATTTAGTATTGCTTGAGTAGGTTTAATCACTCACATTTATATGAATCTGAAAATAGTAGACTTCTAATCAATAGCTCCTCTCTAGGTTTCCTTAGTCTCCTCCTTGATTGCTAGCTTTGTTCCTAAATTTTGCTTTTAGTTTGATTTATTTGAATTTGCCTCCTTGTTATATTAATATATATATATACACACACAAACACACACACATATACATATACATATATATATATACATATATATATATATACATATACATATATATATACATATACATATATATATATATATTTAGAAGGTTTGAAAAAAGGAAGAAGATCTAAAAAAGAAGAATTGAAAAATAAAAGGATTAAAACAAGAAGAATTGAAAATGAAAGAGAAGATCAAGATTTGAAAAGGAAGAAGAAAGTTTGAAAAAGGAAAAGATTAGAAGAGGAAGAAGATTTGAAGAAGAAGAAAAATGAGAGAGAAGAAGAAGATTTGAAGAGGAAAAAGAAAAAAAAAGTTGATTAGAATGGAGGCAAGGGTTTCATTTGCATCATATATTATTTATAAGGTTAGAGTTAGGTTTAGGGCCGTTGAAATTTGAAAAGAGAGGCTATTGTTAATTAGAAATAAATGAAATGAGGCTTCAGGAAATGAAGTTTGAAAATTAACGAAAATGTAATAAAGTAAATATGAACAAACTAGGTATTGAAATAAAGTAAATATGAACAGCCTTTGTAAAAGTAGCAGGTATTAAAAAGAGGTGAAAGAAAGAATTAAAAATGTGAAAAGTACTTCACGTTTGCGAAATGAAAAAGGTTCAGACAATGTAAATGGAAAGGATTAATGGAACAAATGAGGAAACAATAAAAAGGATGTGGCAATTATTAATCAGAAAGGGAATGAACGAACCAACTCTACACTGTAAACAATCTTTTGGAATTCAAATTTCAAAAACATTTTTTCACTCAATTAATTTTGTTAACCCCAAACATACTAAAATTGACATCCATTAAAGATTTAATTAACCACAATAAATGAAAATAAATTCTGTACATAGATTTGTGTAATTATTTAAGAGAAAATACAACATTAAAATATAACAGCATAAATGAGGCAATATAAACAGGTGTATAAATATATATATGTACATCTTTATCGCTACTTATAGTTTAAATTTATAAATAAAAGGTATGAAAATAATCCTCATAAGGAGGCAATGAATGTAAGAGTAATTTAGAAGAGTGAAGATGGAAAGGTAAATTATGTTTCAATTAAAATCTAATCAACTCTAAGTGAAAAGGAAATAGTCAAGTATAAACCTATTTTACCCCCTTTACGATCTCCTATTAACATTTAATTTAATACCGTATGAGATTTCAAATCCAAATAATCCATTTTTTTAATCATATAATTGGAGCTGAAACATAAGTTTATATTTAGGTATAAACATATATGCAGTAATATTAAAGTAAATTTTGAAACAGATTTGAGTACTTACAATTTGAACGTAATATTTCTCACTGAAATACTCATTATATTTTAACGCAAAATGTATGTTGCACATATTACTAATTAATTACCGTGTACCTTTATTTCTTATTAATGGCAAGATTTAATTTCTTTTAATTACAATAATTAAATCTCAAAACATACCCTAATATTGGGAAGATAATTAATCCAATTGTTTTCCTATGAAATCCAATTTTTTATGTTAAACCAAAATCTAAATATTAAATTGGTTCCAACATTTAATTACAGCAGTAATACAACCTTGTTCATTATATTTTAAATTTCAAACAAATTCTTTTATTTTGATGTGCATGTTCTTTATATTAAATCAACAAATACCCTATGTATTCATTAAACATAAGTTTCCATTTATTACACTCATTACTCTACAGTTAACGTCTTTTCTCATATTAGCTGAAATATTTCAATTACATTAAATTCCTTTGATTACCAAATTGATTTCAAAATGGATTTAATAATGAGATGAGAAATAAAATAATTGTTATACATTAATAATTCATATCTATTACCTTATTGTTTACAAACAAGGGTTATAAATTTCTTACCAAATAACTGATTTCATATTCTATATTAAAACCAATTTCAATTAAATAACATATGATTGCACCAATAATACATTATTTATTTTATTCCTTGTTAACTTTACAATTATATCCAATTTAAACTTTACAATTATATTCCAATTAGAGATACCATTCATTAAATTATATTCTAATATGCATTACCATATTTTATCTCATTGAAATTTGTTGTTTTAGAATTTATCTAAGATCATGCTTTTTATTCTAACAAATTTTTACATTAATAAATCGTAAATTTTACTTTCTCGCCATATTTCATTCAAAGTTTCTTATTCAATTTAGTATTTTTAACAGTCAAGAATATGGGTCGTTACATGCATGGTCGTCCATAAAGTGCTTCAAAAGGGGCCATACAAATCGTAGTTTGATAGCTATTATTATACACAAACTCAACCAAAGGTAGACGCTACTCCCAATGTCCTCCAAAATCCAAAACAAAAGCTCTCAACAAGTCTTTCAAAATTCTATTCACCCTCTCTATTTGTCCGTCGGTTTGCATGTGGTATGTCATGCTAAGGTTCAAAGAAGTTTCCAAAGCTGTCTGTTGGCTCCTCTAAAATTCGCTAGTGAACACGGGGTCTCTATCACTGACCATGCTTACTAGAATTCCATGAAGATGAACTACCTCTTTAATATAAATATGGATGAGAGAGGTGCTAGTCCTATTTCTTCCAATCAGAACAAAATGAGTACTCGTGGTGAGTTTATCAACAACAACCCAAATAGCCTCATTGCCCTTCTGACTATTTGGCAATCCTTCCATAAAATCCATTGAAATATGCTCCCACTTCCAAGTCAAAATTTCCAAAGGTAATAATAATCCACCGGCTTTCCTTGCTCGGCTTTTATCTTTTGGCATGTTAAACACTTAGCAACAAACTCAACTATGCTCCTCTTCATTCCATTCCAAAAGAAAATTCTATTAATGTCCTTGTACATCTCATCTCCTCTGGGATGAATGGTCATCCTTGAGTGGTGACACTCCATAAGCACATCTCACATCAAGTCATCAATCATTGGAATGCAAAGACGTCCATCTCTTCTTAAATATCCCTTCTCATCAATTGAGCACCTCTTAGCATGGGGAAAATGCTCTCCTTTCCTTAATTTTTCCAAAATCTCTACTAACTCCTTGTCTTTTACTTTCTCGTGCCCTATACGATCCATTAAGGCTGGTCTAACCTCTATGACTAATAGAAAACTTTGGATAGGTTCTGTTGACGTTTGGAGGTTAAAATTCGTGAGAAACTCCAACTGTCTCCATTCATATATAACACCTAGGGTAGTGTGTCTCCTACTAAGGGCGTCGGCAACTACATTCCCTTTTCCGAGGGTATATTGAGTACCAAAGTCGAAGGATGCTATATACTTCATCCACCACTGTTGCCTAAGTTTCAAATATTTTTGGAAAATAGGTATTTGAGTTATTTATGATCAGTGAATAGCTCAAACCTTTCCCTAAAGAGATAATGTCTCCACATCTTCAAGGCAAAAACAATGGCTGCGAATTCTAAATCATGCACTGGATACCTCTTTTAATGATTTTTTAGCTATCAACTAGCATAGGCAACTACATTCCCCTCTTGCATAAGACTGCTCCTAATCCTATGCCGCGTGCATCCATGAAAACCGTACACAGCTTGGCTCCATTTGGAATAGTGAGCACGGGTGTGCTAGTCAATAACTCCTTAAGCTTCTGAAATGCCTTGGTGCACTTATCATCCCAAACAAAGACTAGATTCTTCTTAGTCAATCGGGTTAAAGGGGTTGCTATTTGTGCAAAGCTCTTGATGAACTTCCTATAGTAGCCTGCTAACCCTAGAAAGCTTCTAACCTCCAATGCATTACTAGGAACCTTCCATCCTTGGACTGCTTCCACTTTAGTAGGGTCCACTGCCAATCCTTTTTCCAAAAAAATATGCCCATGGAACCTAATTTCAATTTTCCAAAAGTGGCATTTAGAAAACTTAGCTTTGAGTTGGTTTCTTTTCAAGATCTCCAATACCTTCCTAACGTAATCCTCATGCTCCTTCTTGCCTTTGGAGAAAACCAAGACATCATCAACAAACACCACGACAATTTTATTAAGTTGCCCTCTAAATATTCTACTCATCACATCCACAAAGTATGCTGAGACATTTTTCAATCCAAAATGCATTACTTCCCATTCATAGAGTCTATCTAGCATATGGAATGCAGTCTTCGGTTTGCTTTCCTCTGCAATCCTTAACTAATGGAATCTCGTTGCTAAGTCTAATTGGGAAAAGACTTTAGCTCCTACAAGTTTGTCGAACAAGTCATCTATTCTAAGTAGGGGGTACCTATTTTTCCTTGTTGACTTGTTCAACTCCCTATAATCGACGCAAAGTCTTAAAGAACCATCTGCCTTAGTAGCAAAAACAATAGGGGCTCCCCACACAGAAGTACTCCTGCGGATGAATCCTTTCTTCAATAGCTCTGAGATTTTCTTATCTAATTACCCTCTTTCTTTAGGGGCCATACGTCTCAAAGGCAGAGCGACGGGTCTCGCATCTTTCTCCATATCGATTTGGAACTCAATCTCCCTATGGGGTGGGAGACCCGAGACCTCCTCGAAGACATCAAGAAATTCACATACTACGGGTACAGATAATGGTTCTCGATCAATAGATAAACTTAGTGAGTATAAATGGTTTAACTCAACTAAAGTTTTGGGTGTAGAAAGAACTTCTAGGTCACGACATCGACAACTCCTTAATCGTACCACCTTTTTGTCACAGTCAAGAATGGCTCCGTAATATGACAACCAATCCATACCCATCGAAATTTAAAACGTACGCAGTACATATGAAATCAATGTAGCATATGTCTAACACGAGGTCTTTGCAAATAAGAGAAAGATGGGTCGAACCCCCAATGGGATTGGAAACTTCTATTAGGTTGTTGATCATTTGGGTTTTAAGGTTTAAGGAATTTACTACATACTTAGCTATAAAGGAATGTGATGCCCTCGAATCAAATAGGGTATGGATAGTAAACCCAAAAATAAGAGTTATACCTTCTAGACATGCTTTTCCTTGGTCCCTTGGTGGGTTACTAGCAATAGGGACAGCTTCAATAGCGTAGCCCTGTCCGCTTGGTCCTTCCTTAGCCATCTTAGGACATTGATTCTTGTGATGCCCTTCCTCGTGGTAGTTATTTCTTTAAAGGCTTCCTTCATCAGACCCACCCTACAATCTTTAGCTTCATGACCCCTTCTTTGGCATCTCTTACACACCTTTACTTCCTTCTTAAACTTCCCTTTCGACTTCTTATTGGCCCAAAAGCTCCATTCTTGGACCCTCCTTGCTTTTGGTCTGTGCAGACTTCTCTTTTTCTCTCTTATCTTCCTCATTGGCCACGTGCAGCATTGCCATTTATACCAACATCTCATACGTGGCCCCATAGGTACTTGGGTAACAACATTTCTTTTAGTGTGGAATTTAAGCCCTTTACGAACTTCATGACCTTTTTCATAGGTGTGTCTATCAGGTTCATCCCGAATTAGCCAATTCAGTAAACTTAGTTATATACTCCTTTAGGGTAGAATCTCCTTGTCTCAACTGAATGAACTTTTCCAAATGCAAGCTAACCTTTGCTCTAGACATGAATCTCATATCGAATCGGTCCTTGAATTCATCCTAAGAGAATATCCTGCCCGGGTACTCATTAGTCATAAATTCCACCAATTTAAAGCTTCTTCCCTAAGGTGCCAAGCTGCCACTCTTCTTCTTAACTAATCATCCGAACCCAGCTCTCTAAATATCTTCTTGCAGTTACTAATCCATGCTTTAGCCTTCGAATATCCTTCAGTTCTAGAGTATGTCTTTCCTTCCATATTGAGAAAGTCTTTACATAGCTTAGGGAGTCGGCAGGACGTGGTGCTACATCAGCGGTTGGGGCATTGGGTGCTATCGGTGTAGCTGGAGGAATAGGAATTTTCCCGACAGTCCTAAGATATTATTGAAACCGTTCGAGGATTCCACGAATGGGTGGTCTTTCGCGAGTAGGGTTCCCTTGTTCGGAAGAAGATTGATTATCAGCCATAACAATTATCTATAGGTTAAACCTTTAGTAAAGATAGTATTTACATGCTGAAAGAAAAGAAAAGTTTTCCTAGCGTATGTGCGTATGTTCAAGAAGAGGGGGGGTATAGGTATATATATAGTAAGAATTCTTTTTGAAAAAACTTTTTCAAAATAACAAATACGTCTCTCATAAATATAGTTTTTCCCTATTGATCAGGTAACCTAGAGCTCTAATACCAAATGTAACAACCCACCCCAGAACAGGCCTAAATTTCGATCCAGAAAAGGCCCATTGAAACTCAGATCCATTCTAAATGGCTATAAATGGTAACCCCAAACTTCATTGTTTTACGGACAGCCTCTCGATTATCAACCAATGCATAATATCGGGACGTGTAGGGGCAAGTGAAAAAGCTTCGCCACCGTTAACAATGCGAGAACCCCCCCCATCACGTAAGCATAAACATTTCAACAAGATGTGGTGAATAAAAACCTTGAGTCTTACCTTTTAAGTACTTGGGCATTACGTCTACGAACATAAAATCATTAAATCATTTAATACGTCTTTATAAGAAAAGGAGGCGGGTCCAACCACTTAATACCTTCCATTCCATAAGTATATCTCATATCTGAATCATACGTCAAAAATAGCTAATAATGTAAGAGATGATACCCAAGACACTTAATACTTCCCGGTGGAAAATATGCAGACCTTGTCATTTAAGGCCTCATTCCAGAAGCGTGCTCCTTAATGGTACTATCTAGCTGACATCATATGGAATCTCATAGGCCACTGAATACTTCCATGTGGAAAATATGCAGACCCCGTCATATAAGGCCTAATTCCAAAAGCGGACCCCTGTAGAGGTACGAAGCCTTGGCCATTTAATACTTCATCTAGAGAAAAAGGAGGGTCCAACCACTTAATACCTCAAACCCCGTAGTAGGCCCTTCGTCTTATGGCCCATACCTGTAATGACATCTTATATTAGTCCACTATTTGTAGGAACTAGTAGCCATATTAGTTGGGCAGAATTACCTTACTGGATTAGGAACTAACCTCACGTCATTACAAATAGTTATCATAAGGATATCTCACATCAATAAGAGTATACGCAACTACTGGTAGCCTCAAAGTGAAGAGCAGACTTCTATCATGCAACTCTATTGACCTCGCATCCCTATGACTTAGCCATAAATTAATTACTCTATATATACACACACACACCCATCTCACCGTTTCATAAATAAGGCCTTACAAGGAATCTTCCTTATTACGCCTTAAAATAGTAATTCCTTGCGGTTAAGGTAACGACTTCGGGCATGGCCAGCTCCCGAAATTCGATTTATATGGGCACTTCTATATTTAGATAGAAATAAATTAGACTAG
Organism: Allium fistulosum; assembly: GCA_030737815.1. Classification (NCBI taxonomy): domain Eukaryota; kingdom Viridiplantae; phylum Streptophyta; class Magnoliopsida; order Asparagales; family Amaryllidaceae; genus Allium; species Allium fistulosum. Next base: position 1,029,549,209 of record CM060905.1, on the reverse strand, counting down.
GTTGCAAAAAAATAGTTTTCTTGATGCCTGAAAGTTGGATAGGCTGGCCCTTACGTAAGGACTATATTACCCCCAATTTTTATGAAATACTTTCATTTTCCATAGGGCCCTCTTATCTCTTCCTTCTCCGAGCTCGGGTTCGAGGATTCTTTCTAGTAGGGAATTTAATTAGAAGGTCTTTCATTGCTTGGCGAAAACCACTAGTTCTCATTGGATTTGGTTAGACAATGTGTGGTTGGTAAACAAGGATTGGTTTTTTAGCAGGGTACGGAATGTATTGTCAAATATTCAATATGATTCCACAAGATCTATTTTCGTTCAAGTAACGGATTCTAGCCAATCGAAAGGATCCTCTGATCAATCCAGCGAGCTCTCGTTCTGCAGCGTGATGGCAGGAGATCAAATTATTTCGTGGATTGGATTTCATTTGACTGTCTATGGCTCTATTACGTGTGCTCGGGGGAGCCACTGGCTTATCTCTCCATCGAATCAAATTGGCCAAAGGTGTGCGTTCATGAGCCCATGCTAAAGTTTCAATTAATTCCTGCCAATATCCCCGCCAGGAAATTAAGAACATAAATCCAGTAGCCCAAACAAGATGTCCAAATAAAACGAACTTGCAAAATGGATCTGTTTATTTATTAGGCTATATAAGAGTTTCCTCTTATTTTCACCTCAAAATCAATTACCTTATTAATGGAGGAAAATAAATATAAATAAATGCCTAATTAACCACGTCGTATACGCAATAGTTATACGTTAATTACGTAGATGGAAATAAATAAATATTCATGCTTAATAATTCTAACCGCATGGATTTTACGTCCTAACTAGCGGTTAATGTCAATTCCCTAACCAACTATTATTACAAGTCATTTTTCTTCAATTTCCTAAGATTTCATGAAATTCAAATGTCCAAAATAGGGAATAGATATTCATAATCAAAACTACAATAACAGACTTATAAATAATATAGAAACTCAATTTTCTACACCAATTAAATGGAATATCTTAAACAATAAGAATTGCAATCTAAATTCAATATTCTATTCAACTCCTCTTTTTACAAAGAAATAGATATGAATAAGTGGTGTAAACTACGAATAGAATTCGTAATCTAAACCCCTTATTGTATTAAAGAATCATAATTTAACCCAAAGAAGAAGGAGAAGTGGAATAGACTATATAATTATCATAAATTGTATAACGAAACAAATTCCATCAAATTAATGTAAATAATTGGGAATTTCAGCATAGAACTGATATATCGAATTAAAATGGAATTTTGAGGGATTTTATCTATCATAACTTCAAAATCCCAAAATACTTAAGGCATATTTAAATCCAAAGAAATAAACTAAACAATCGCTGAAAAGAAATACTTAGGTTTCCACTCACAGATTAGCCTTAGCTTCACTCAAATTGATTTGCGGCCTTACGATCTCTTCAATAATCTCTCTCTTTTGATATACACACACAATAGGGAAGGGTATATATATTCATTAGATTTAGAATAATTGGAGAAGAATAGGATAAGAATAGATTAGAGGAAGAAGAAACAAATAGGGAATAAGTTGAATCCTTACCCGAATTTTCTTTGGAGTTTCTGAATCTGATTAGAAAGATAGCAATGGCAGAGTTTCGTTGTATTCTCCAAAATAATATGAATAAAAATGAAGAGGATAGGGTCCTATTTATACACTACAACAAAATACCCTATTACAACGCACTTTTTACAACGGGCATTGACTGCCCGTTGTAATAGAAGGCTATTAAAATGGTCCTTTCAGGCCAGTTGTAATAGATGCCATATACAACGCCCTTTTTACAACGGGCAATGTATGCCCGTTGTAATAGAATGCTATTACAACGGTCCTTCCAGGCCCGTTGTAATATATTTCAATTTTACAACGTTCACAAAATGCCCGTCGTAATAGATGCCAATTTTACAACGGTCATAAAGTACCCGTTGTAAGAGGTGCCAATTTTACAATGGTCATAAGGCCCGTTGTAATAGGTGTCAATTTTACAACGGTCAAAACATGCCCGTTGTAATAGGTGCCAATTTTACAATGGTCAATAATCAATAATCAATAATTACAATGCTCTCTTAAAATTAATATTTATTATTTATTAATATTTAATAATTAATCATTAATAAAATTATATTAATCATAGGTTACTAATTACTAATTATAATATTATATTCTAATTACTAAGCATTGATAATATTATATTATTTATTAATATTTAATAATTAATCGTTAATAATATTATATTAATCATTTATAACTTATAATAATTAATGATTATTAATAAATAATCACTAATTACTAATTATTAGCCTTTTTAGTTTACCAGCTGTAGTGGATGCTAATTTTCAAAAACTCTTAACCGATCATTGTTTTCTTCGATTATTTAATATCTTAGACGTCGTAGGAGGATAATAATAATTCAATAATTAATTAGAAATATTAATTAATTATTATTAGTACTGACTAATATTAATAATTATTATTCAATAACTAATAATTAATATAATAATTAATTAATAATAATTAATAAATAAGAATTAATACCCTATTAAATAACAAAAAATAACAAAAATAATCAATAACTAATATTAAATAACTCACTATAACAAAAATACCCTATTACATTTAATTTTAAAAAATTCATTAATTTTGAAACTTTAAAATTAAAAGTAATTATAATAGGTTTTTTTCATTACTCTTAAATAATCAATACTTAATAATTAATGATTAATAAATAGTAATTAATTTTTAATAATTAATAATTAGTAACATATAAATAATAATTAACTTTTAATAATTAATGTTGAATTATAACTAAGAAGTAATAAGCAATAATTAATAATATTTAAGAAGTGATATTTACACTAGGGGTTTGGACCAAAGGTTCCTATTCTCAAAGCACATGCACAAAAAGTCCCTATTAATAAACTCATGTAAATTAGGTCCCTATTTTGTTATTTTTTACCAAATTGTCTCCTTTTAGAAAATCGACCCAGCATTGAAATCAAGGGCAAAAGTGGCATAAATTAGTCAAAAACTAAAAATAGGGACCAAATTTTCATAACTTTTTTGGGAGGGACTTTTCTTCCGTCATCTTCTAATTCTAGGGACTTAGCAGTCTTTCCTTGTTTACACTATAAGAAAATTACCCTATTACAACTCATTATTTATTATTTGATATTTAATAGTTATCTTTACTACTAATAAAGGGAATTCCATGAACTATTTTACCCGGTTTCTTTTTAAACTTCCCAAATTGCCCTTTTTATTTCCTTCCGCACCTCATGTTTCTATTCTTGATTCGTATGACCTAAAAAGTGGTCTCTCCCCCAATTCGTCCAGATTCCTTTACTTGATTCCTTTAATCCCCAAATTAATTCCCCTTATATGCTTCTTCCTCACAAATCGAACTAGTCAAAATCGACTTCACCAAAAGAAAATATTTCGCAGCAAATGAGGACACTCCACCACTAATTTAATTCGTTATCGTCTGAAACTCACGTCGCCGCTGTAGCCTTTGCTGTTTGGAGATGTTGTCATGAAGCTTACTGCGATGTGATGTAGGGTTTGTCGTTGGGTGATTGTCGACGTCGAGTGGAGTAGTGCTGCAGCCTGGAAGCTTGAACATCAAAATGGAAATTTGTGCAACTGCTATTGATAGCTGGAGGTGATGCTGCCGAAGTTGATGGAGTCAAGATCCGATACCGCCTGAAACTTCTTGCCGATTACAAAGTTGCCACTGCTAGAGTGCCATGTGCTTCGCCTAGACAAAATTGCCGTAGTTGACAAAGAAACTATAGTCGCCTATTTGTGAGGAAGAAGCATATATTTGATTAGTTAAAAGAAAAGGTAAGGATTATGATTTGGTAAGTCAACCTAATTCATTCAATTCATTTACATGAAAGAATTGCTTTTATACTTTTATAAGCTTCATATATTGTCATATCCAGCCACTACGAAACCTTTTTATACATGTACCATGCCACAGACCCATTAATGTGTTAAATTGAGGAGATATTGAGATGAATAATGTGTAAATTAATTAATTTTAGCCAAAAGGTGACTTATCTTTACTATTAATTAATTAATTAAGGTGCACATCATCCTCACACTCGCTTTACCCTATATTCATGTACACAGCTTCTAATGTGCAGTTCTTTTTATCATTTTCATTTTACAAATTCAGCATGGCCAGTTCTTTTTATTATATATATATATATATATATACATACACACACACATATATACATATATACACACACACACACACATATATACACACACACATATAAATACACATATACACACACACACACATATATATATATATATATATATATAAATCAATGCAAGATTGCATTTAATTGTGTTGCAATGAATCTCATTGCAATTTCAAGCCTCTGTTATTATTCCCAAAGTATAATCTGTCAATATTGTAAGGATGTGGAATTGTTTGTTGACCAGAATCTATCTAGCCATTACATTTTTTTTAAAGTAGAAGAACATTTGGTAACATAGAAATTTGGATCAAATAAAACACAAATCAATTATTGCTTATATATAGAAGAAGGAACATATCATCATGTAAAAGTTTAAAGTAATATATGAAGAAGGCTAACACCAACTTCTGAATTTGGATATATTAATTAGGAGACTGAACTTAAAATATATTGGTAAAGGACATTAGAATGTTAAATGAAAAGAATTAAATCATAACAAAAAGAATCAATTTTAAATTGATATAAATAAGGTATGGATTAGCATTGCAAATGACATAAGAGAAAACTACAAAGAAAATTAGAAGTAAATCGAAAGGAATAACTTGAGGAACCAAATCTGTTTAGGAAAATAACTTGATGGATTATACTGGACGGAATATAAAAATAATTTGACGAACGCAATGAATTTAGGAAAAAGGAAAAAATTGTCTTTTGACATGTGCCAATTTATCAAATACCTCCCCTAATCCGTTTATTATTATTATTATTATTATTACAGATATGGTCATTGAATTATAAAATAACTTGATCAAGAAAATAATGTAATTATTGTTCTTTTCAACGGGTAAGAATATTTTTTTTTGTCAAAAGTTGTTTTTGATCACACTGTTATTCTTTTGTAATAGGTCCGTAAATGTTTTAAATATGTTACAAGATTGATCAGTCTTCCACCATGGCAATATGGTGTATTATAGTTGGTGATAATTGGCCTTATTTTTCTATGGTATAAAAGTAACCTTTGAGTTCCTTATAAATAGCAGGCAAACCAAAGCATGTATAAATCATAGCCAGCTTCATTTTTTCTTCCCTTATTCATTTTCTAATCAATGGCATCTTCTAAATACTTGGCAACGCTCTTCATCAGTTTCACTATTCTTCATTCACTTGCTAAAGCAGATAGCTTCATTCATATGAAATCCATTAGTCCATTAGTATTCATGGTTTTAATCGTCTGCATTGACATCAAAGTTAAAAAAAGTTATCTTCTATAAACTTGAAATTGCTGTTTTTTTATAAGTAGATTGACTCTTCTTCCCATGAGTTGGTGCGGACATAAGAAACTATGTTTTGGCATATATAGTTTAAACAAGCTTGGATATGAAGGAAAGGAACCCATGTTCCAAGTGTTGAGTTTCTTTTCTGTATATAACACAAATACACCATCCATCCCACTCATTTTTAAATATAAATTTCAACTTCTCAAATATAAATTTGGCTGGCTTATGCTGTCTAAACCTCTACTTTATGCTGTTATTCAATTACTGCTTTTATCATCACATGTACCAGTTTTATGGTATTTTAGTTTTTTCGATAACCTGTGAAATGTTTATTCTTTTTTTTTCAGTATTTAAGAATTTTAACAACGCATTTATATTGGCGAAGGGGAGATGGTCTAGGTTGTGTTGTTGGTGGAAACATTCATAATTATAAAGATGTGCTTGAAGTCCTACAAAGAGCTATCACCAACTGGAACGCTCTCAACAATCTCGCCTTCTCCATCAAATTCAGTGACATTATTAACGGCTTCTGTCCTAAAGATCAATCATTAAAAGCACTACACACCAGAATCGCAAAATTTGACAAATTCAATAGCCCTGTACATCGGCAACCACTGTCTCTACAACCTACTTGGCGACAAACTCAAACTAAAGGCCTCTTTTCTTGAAGTTCTTGATTGTCGTTTTCATCTCCATGTTACTGAAGACTTTGGATTTTAGCCGTACGAGAATTTGCATCATTATATTCAGGAAGGAGTCTCAGTACAATGCCCATGGTAATAAGTAGTAGTCCAGTGGTGTGTTGACCCGTCAAAGGCTTTGTAAATATCAAATAGGACGGCGGAAGGGTTACAGCTTTCCTTGCTGTAGTAATCTATTACAAAACCAAATGCAATTGACATGTTACTTTGCAAAGAAAAATGAGATCATTATTTATATGAAGAGAAATATTAGAATACCATGGCCGTGGTTGCTGCTCCAAAAATAGCGATTAATGACAGAACAGAGACTTGACCGACAAAAGTGGCTACAGCTTCGAAGACTAGCACGGCATAAACAGACAGATGTTGCGTATAAATGAAAAAATGAAGAACAAAATGTTATTTTAGAGTACACTCTTTTTGTCATGATATGAGACTCTCAGTGTGCAATATTTTTAACTACACAGTAGAGTAATTCAAAGAAAACAACCATGAATGTGTTTCAAACAGTTCACGTAAAACCTACCCTTCATGGAGTAAAATAACTATCACTATATTTCAGTTAATGTCACTTTCAAGCTGCTATTTACTTTGGTTGTACTCTTGGCTATACATAACTATGATTTAATGATTAATGCATCCAAACTAGGATATTTCTGACCTTATCTACGGTACGATGTTAAAGGAGAATAAGGCCATTCATGTGTAGCCAAGGATGTAGTAAGTCATGTGTTTTGATGTATTCTCTTTTGGTTATACAGTTCAAATCTTATATGTTTCCATAAGAGGTTGTTTTCCATTTATTCCCATACAATTTTCTTAATTTAGTAATTGGTGTCTTATACACAGTTCAGCTTGAAGAATTTCACATTCACTAAACTATATGTTTATGTAGGACGTAAATTGTTATTTTTGAGGTTACAAATACGAGTACATGATTTTAAAGCTGTAAAAGGATTTTAAGACAAAACTATGACACTAGCATGTTGGTAAGTACAATCAAGTACATTATATTTGTGAAAGCATGAACACATATACCTCTATTAATGTTTAAATTAAACTTAACTTCGAATTTTTCGCAGTGTGGTGGTAGTAATAATAGTAAACTTGATTTACCAATGATCGCATCAATAAAACAATTAATTGTATTATAATGTATATTTTTTCTTGCAAAATCCATAGTAGTTACCTGTGAACAAGAATTCCACGGTCTAAATAATTCTCCGGTTAAGACCATGGGAACAACCAACATGGGGAGTCCATCCAACCGTTTACAGGCCTAAAAATACATTGATAAATACTAATGGAAACAATGTCACATTAACTCACGACCGGTCTCATTGCTTCAGATGTTACCACTTGGATCTTTCATAGACATTTGTAGTCATAAAAACTGCCAACGACACTGATCAGATCTTTAAGTGATGCATCCCAAACTGGGCATAATAATAATTTATTGGAAGCTACCTTTCAAATTTAAAAATATAAACATGGTCGTATATCAAGATCACTTTTCAACTTTGAAATTTCAAAAAGCCACGCTTTAAATCCTATTAGTTGAATTCTCGCTATTATAAAAGAGATGAAGCCATTCTATGAAGTAATGATATATTTAGATACATTTTTACTCACAGCTCATATTAGCTAAAAGAGCATATGCATGTATAAATACAAGTATTATTTCCATTTTCAGTAATATAAAATAAACTAAAACAAAACGAATGATAAAACTATAGTATTATAAAAAAAAATGGGTCTATGACTGTTCTTCAGTTGTTTGGTCTTCTAGGGCGCTGCTTTAGGTTCAATTTTTGCTGGAAATGGTATTGTTAAATCTACTTCAATGGGTGCAACTATAAATGCATGCACATTGTGATTAAATGCGGGTCTACCTGGACATGCATATATACTCGTAATTAATAATAATATTTATTTTTTCAAAAGTTTAAAATTTTAAATTTTCTAAAATAGGTTTAAATAATTTTTAAAATTTAGAAAATTTTTTAATCCAGAAATGAAAATTTATTATAATGTTTGTTATTTTCTCATTTTGGTTACCCTTGAAATATATGGCTAGCAAACTAATGTTCCTTGTGTTGCCGCCCCTATTTCTATTAATTTTCATTCCTCGCTTATCCAATTTTCACTTAAACCTAAATTCCCGTTTCCCTCTTTTACTTAACCCCTATGTCATACATCTCATCATCTTCTCTTCTCAAATTTCTCCTCCCGGTCTGCTCACCTCCCTCTTAGCTTTCACAACAAAAATCAAATCAAATAACTTCGAAATACCAAATCCGTCATTATCATATAAATCTTCGAATCTCGCAATATTTTCAATGGTGGCAAACATTCCTGAGCTATCCTCTTCCTCCTCCTACGTCTCCAACGCTTCCTCATCCAACGACACCTCGGCCATCGGCCTCGAGATCGTCAGCCTCTCGAAACTCAGCTTGAATCTCGAGCAGCTACTTATCAGCGACGAGTTCGACTGCACGGATGCGGACGTAATCATCGACAACTCCCCCGTGGGTGTCCACAAATGCATTCTAGCGGCGAGAAGTGGCTTTTTCAGGCAGTTATTTAAAGAGAGTAAGGAGAAGGATGAGGGATTGAAAGGAGTGGAGAAGAGGGAGAAGTATTATATGGATGAGATGATGAAAGAGAAGGGGAAGGTTGGGCGAGAGGCGTTTATGGTGTTTTTGGGGTATCTGTATTCTGGGAGACTGAAGCAATCGCCGGTGGATGTGTCGACGTGTGTTGATGGTGGATGCGCTCATGATTCCTGCCGCCCTGCTGTTGCTTTTGCTGTTGAGATGATGTATGCTAGTTTTGTGTTCCAGATCCCGGAACTGGTTTCTCTATTTCAGGTACAGCTGAATTGTTTCAAATAATCATCATATTGTGAAAGTGAATTATTGTGAAGTAATGATTGTTGAACTTCTTTCAAGAAGTTATTTTGCTTTTGAAGTAGCTACATTCTTATCACACCCAGGCTAGATGGTTATATACTCCTTGACATAACTGAATACTTAAGGACGTGGAATAGAGTTTGAGGTTGAAAAAAGACGTTTATGATAGTTGAGTGATTAAACATGAAGCTTTTACAATCTGCGTGAATATTGGATACATTAATTGTTCTGTAGCTAGACATAAATCAATTGTAATTCTATGTCTAAAAAGAAATGAAATTTTCCTAAAAACTGATCCATACATTGTCTACTGAATTTAAGAGCATTTGGCAGCAATCATTGTAGTACAAAAGGTAATTGATTACTGGATGTACTTCACTATTTTGGCCATGGCTGTAGATTAGTTGAACCCATCATAAACTATAAGAGGGACTACTATTTATGTAAATTTAGAACACTGCTACACTTACTAAAGATTCTTTCCAGGAGTTTGCAAACAATTTTTTTGTTAAGTTCAGTAATTTTTGTAAATTTAACAGCATTTGCATTATACATACATGCATGCATACACATTGTCCTCAAAGAATTAGCAATAAATACTTAGGCTTACTACAAGATTACTGGTAGTTTCCATTTCAAATTATGCATAGCACCTTTGTAGTTTCTTTTGTACCTTTATACGTTTACTTCAGGCCTGTTTGTATTTCTTCACTTATTTACAACCTCACATGCATAGTACCTTTATAGTCACCATTATTCTTATTATGCATAATTATTTGTAATATCTGGTTTATCCCACCAGATAACTTTAACCTGGTGGTACTTCCATTGGAGTAGGATTATGTTGAAGCAAAGGGTAACAGAACGAAATTACCGGTTTCACACCTAATTGTTAACTGAAATGCAAGGTAAAAAGGAAACTTTCCTTAAACTATGTGTTTGTATCATCATACGATGTTTTAAAATCTCAGTTATATTTACTTGTACCTAATTTCATCTTATGTGGCTTTACTTGTATTTGGGTTTTCATATCTTCAATGTGCTCATGTAAGTCTGGTATATAAGCCGACTTTATACCATTTAGAGTACTACGAAGACGTATGTGCAGGGTGATGTCTAGTTTGGTTAATTTATCTGAAGGATCCAGAATGTTTGGATTGGCATCTACTAATAATGAGTCGTAAAAGCCCTTTGACATAATAATAGTACATTTTTTCCATTTACTCATCTATTTTTCAATAATTTTATTATTGTCATAATTTGCTATGTGAATATCTGGGATGAGGACGGTTTAGACAACATAGTTACATTTGCAAAATTTGGCCCCGATTATGAATGCATGACTATGTGAATAGAGGAGACAATGAAAGTTTGAACAACATGGTTGTGTTTGCGAATTTGGCACTGATTATGAATGCATGTAAGTTTAAATGTGAATTTACCGTTCTCACATGTATTTGCTTTGAGAAAAGTTATGTTTTGAAAGAAATTTTCCTTAAAATTATGCATTTGTATCATCAAAAAAAGTTTTGAAGTCTGCCTCCTATAAACATTATCACCATGCATCTGCACGTATGTGGGTTTATGATCCCAAAATATGCATGTAGGTGATGGTAAACCTAAACATATAGTTGTTATCATGTATGAAGAATACTTCTATACTGTGTGGTTAATTTTTTCCAGACACAGAGTAGGATTGAGCTAAAAGTAGTCACATAAAATTTAAGAATCCTTGCGAAGAATGAATTAGCACTTAACTCAGCATTCTTACCTGGATTGGAATTGTTTGCTTCTTCACGGGGCATCATCTGTTTGTGACATACATTTGGGATCTAGGCACATAATTTTTCTAAGAATTTTCATTTTGATGGATGAGAAAGACATATTAGTTACTATATAGAAATGGTTTCTTAGTTATTACTGCATCCTCGGTACTTAACTATGCATATTAGTGGTAATTGTTGGTTGCTATTTATCTATTTGGAAACTTTTTTCCCTGGCTAAATGAGACCAATTCCTTTGACTCCTTCTTCCTAGTCTCATGTCCCCAATTGAATCTGATCTATTCATTATTTATAAAAGATAATATTCGATCGGACCACACTCAAAATGAATGAAGCATGTATCATGGGGACAGATGGCACACCATTAGGGGGATAGAGGAATTGGTGCAGAGCTAAATAGGCTTTTAGAACATGATTGTTAAACCTTCTTTTCTGCTCATGAGATTGTAAAAATAAAGGTATACGGTGTCTACGGTGAAAAGAAGAAAAATAGAAGGGAAGAATGAAGTCACTCAAAGTAACATTATTGCCCAACCCCTCACGATAATATAATTATGTCGTTAAGCTATCTGAAAATATTTTGGGAAAAAGCATGTATTTTTGTCACTTCTGAGATATGTGAGCTAAATTCTAAAGCTTTTTATGCCTAGTCTATGGAGCATTGAAGGAACATGAGATTTATTTACTTTAAATTCCAATTTGTTGGTTTGAGTTTGATATTTTCTGTATTGAATTGGAACATGTGAAGTTTTTGATTAGTGCTTATTTTGGTGGATATTATAGAAAGTGGATCTCCTAGAAATAGAGGAAATGCAACAGCTGCTCTTGTTCATTTATGCAGCGGCGAACGACAGCATCAGAGGTGCAGGCACCTGCAGTCATTGAACCCTTAATGGATCTTGCTAACAGTGGTACGGATAGATGAAAAAGAAAGACGTTCAGTTTGCAGTTGATCGAGAATATAATAGGTTTCTGGAGCAGCAGAAACAAGTTGTGGCTGAGGCTGAAACTCAATCAGAGGAAGAAACAGAGATGCAGACTATCAAAGACTATCAAAGAGGCCGTTGGATCAACCGTCACGTGGCATAAAGACTTCATCTCTGTGATATAGTATGATTGTACTTAGAACATGATATTTGTAGCGGACTGTTATGTGTTAATGCTTTATGTATTTGACATGTAAACTTATCTAACCTTTTGGAGTGTTAGAATTCTATGACTCTAGCTTTTTGTCTTTTCGTATGTGATTTTAATTATTTTATGACAATTTTTAGTATTAGTATGTATGTATTGCATGGATGCTGCTGTAATTTTTTTTTTAAAATTTGCATTTATTTTGCAACGGACAATGTGCGTTGTTATATGAGCTTTTTACAACGGTCAATGCATGTTGTGAAACAGGCTATGCAACTAGTATGGTTAGTCTATTGCAATGGGTTTTGGTCGTTGTATTATAGTCTATTACAATGGTCATAACCCGTTGTTAAAAGGTATACTGCAACGGTTTTTACAACGTGCTTTGTCCGTTGTAAAATGTGGTGGATCTATTACAACGAGGACTATTACAACGGGCACATGTCCGTTGCGAAAATCATATTACAACGGGCATTGTCCGTTGTAAAAGGACTATTTTGTTATAGTGATAGGAGTTGAAATGCACCAGAACCGTAGGATGGAAGTTGGTAGAAAACGGGTAGATTTGGAGCACACAACCGAATAGAACATAGCATAAAACCCTAGCCACCACTGGCAACTTTCGTTGCCAAGAGGTCAACCACGCTTGGGTGACTGGTCGACTGCTACGGTCGATCGGTTAACATATTCAGGTCAACCACTATCTTATTTAAGGGCGTTTATTTTTCTTTCAATTATTGAATTATTTTATTCTCTAATTAACGTTTTTAATGTTAAGCCTTAATTAATCGTTTACTTAGCCTCCAAGCTAATTTTTAAAATTTAATTCCTAGATTTGATTTCTTATTTGAATTTGAATTCAAACTAAATTAATTTAAATCTAAGAACTTCAAATGCTCATAACTTCTTTGTTTGAGCTCCGTTTTCAGCCTATTATAAATGGAAACATATCAAAATTTCGCCACAACGCAACGGAAAAACTTTCATGGTCAAATTACAACTTTTATAAAATTCCCATATCCAACCCTTATCATATTTAATTTAATTTCCTTTATTTATTTATAGTTCATTTTACGGGATGTTACTCTTATTGTAGCAAACATTGTATATGGTATGATTCAAAAAGGGTATAACTGTTTGTTGTTATTGCGATTCTTTTTTATTAATTTTACATAGTTAAGGTTCATATTTTAGTTGGTCAATTGTTCATATTTTTGTGCTTTAGGGTTATGCAGCTATCTTGCATGAGGGTTATTATCATTATTAATATAGTTGAATTTGTTCATATTTTTGTGCATTAAGGTTAGGGGCTTTGCACTGAAGGTCTCTATTTTTTATGTTGTTGTAAAAAAAGTCCCTATGATAATGAGTATGTAAATCAGGTCCCTGTTTTTTTTTCTAAATCAGAAAGTGCAAACTATCTTGCGCTTTTCTTATAGAAAGTGCAAGTTAACTTGCACTTTTCAAAAATTTAATTTTTTTGAAAATTTCAAAATTTTATAAAAAAAATTCAAAATCAAAAGCGCAAACTAGCTTGCGCTTTCCAGATAAAAAGTGCAAGTTAACTTGCGCTTTTCAAACATTTTAAAATTTTCGAAAATTAAAAAAAAAATCCAAATCAGAAAGTGCAAACTAGCTTATGCTTTCCATCAAGTTAACTTGCATTTTTCAAAAAATTTAAAATTGTCAAAAATTTCAAAAATATTCAAAATAAAAGCACAAACTAGCTTGCGCTTTCCTGATAGAAAGCGGTAGAAAGCGCAAGTTAACTTGCGCTTTTTAAATTTTTCAAAAGTTTTAAAATTTTCAAAAAAAAATTCATAGTCAAAAAGTTGCAAGCTAGCTTGCATTTTCTGTCGAAAAAATGCAAAACACCTTGTCTTTTCTATTTTTCAAAAAACAGAGACTAAATTTACATATTCTTATCTACAAGGACTTTTCTTATAACAACATCAAAAACAAGGACCTGTGACACTTTTCTTGTTAAGGTTAAGCAATTATATTTTTTCACTACAATTATTAATTAATTATTCATCTTTTAGTGCATTAAGATTATGATAATCAATATGGTTGATTTTTTTCGTATTTTACTGCATTAGGGTTATGCAGTTATAGTTTTCATTACAATTATTAGTTAACTGTGCATATTTTATTGCATTATGGTTATGTAGTTGTACTTTTCATTATGATAATTAGTTAATTGTTGTTATTAATAGTTGTTATTGAAAATGTTATTTGTTGGATATTCATAATTCTGTATATATTTTCTAATTTAACTGCATTTGATAATTGTTTTTTTAATTATACATTAATGTAGTTGCATATACTTACAATATTCTAATTTTATTTTAGATATTTAAAGTTACTGCATTCATCAAATAAAGTCAAATTTTAAATTGTTATTATTTTTTCAATATTGCAATTTTGCTAGTTTTAGTTTATTAGCTGTTAGTAGTACATGTATTATATGTAGTAATACAAAATGCAGTTACAATATCCTAAAAATCTTGAATTTGATAATTATTGTATTCACAAAATGCAATCAAAATTTAAAGTTATAATACTAGTTTTGAATGCATGATTCTTATGCAATCATAAAACGTAAGCAAAATTTATTTTGTATTTTTTCATTTTAGATGCATTTACTTATTTCATTTTAACTGCATTTCTAGTTATAAAATGTATTTAGTAACTGCATTTCAAATATGTTGTTATATTTTAGTTAATAATTAATTTAATTTAAAAAAATTGATATTGATAATTACTTCATTATCTAAATGCTGTTAAAATATATATTGTTATTATTTATATTTAGTTTATTAAATATAGTTTATAAGTAAAAAATTACATTTGATTATAAAATGCAGTTTTAATATTAAAAAAATTAGATCTTGATATTTACTACATTTAAAAAATGTAGAATTTTTTTTAAGGTTTTTTATGATGTTAAATTGTTGTCTTAATGTTATGTTGTGTTATTGTTTGAATATATGCTTTGTGTTATTTGATTAATTTATTGAATTTAATTATTTTAATATTTTCAATAGAAATTAGTTAAGAAAATTATCGAAGAAGATGTAGGTTCTGAAAAATCTAGTGATTCTGAAGAAACTAATACCGAAGATTCTGCTTCACAACTCAAAATCCATTTTAGAGTCTGCATATGTTGAATGATGAAAATTTCGATGAAAGTGTTGAAGAAGTTGAAAAGGAAGTTTTTGCATCAAAGGAGTCCTATATAAATGTAATCTGAAATCACTTTTAGATGTGTCTAAGTATTACAAGAAAAGAAGAACAAAATAAGACAAATTACTTGATGTTTTTTAGATTTCTTTGCTAGAAATTTTTGGAGGGTTTCTTTGATAATTACTATGATTTTGGAGCAAGGAAATTCAAAGATGAAATTGATCAAATCATACCTAATTATAACCGCAATCAATTTTTTTTTAGTTTTTGGAGATAAGCAAGTAGCTGTTTTGCAAGATGATATTGCTAACCTATTTGGGTTAGAAAAAAGGTTTGTTTGTTTAAAAATTATGTATAGTTAATTTTTGATATTAGATGAAATAAGTAAGTCTAACTTGTTTTTTTTTTACTTTTTAAGGTTTACCTCTGTTTCCCATGAGAGAAAAAATTAAAATTGGTTCATTTCCTTTGGGGACTCAAAGATTTATTGGTTGTTATACGAAATCAAAGAAAGGATTCATTGACAAAGATGTTTATAAAGACTTTTGACAATTATTGTTAAAAAAGGATTCGAGATACTGATGTTGTTGATTTCTATAGGCTAATGATTATGTACTTGGTACATTTTTCTTAGCTAATATCACTTATTGAGTACATAATCAGTTGGTTCCACTTATTATGGATGTTGAAGTGTTTAACATTAGATGTTGGGCTTGAGCTATAGATTTCAAATTGATAGAGTGGTTGAAGAAATATAAGGATAATCCAAGGAAAATGCAGTCTTGTATAATTACTTTATTAGTAAGAATTTTATTTTTGTTAATTTAATTAGTTACATTAGATTTTCTTCTAAAGTTGACTTTTTTAAAGTACTGGTTTTGCAACAAATTTGATATAATTGAGCCAAGGAAAGGATATGAAGAAGGACGTCCTTAAGCTGAGAAGTGGGATTTAATGGAAATCAATAATAAATTCAGTGATAGAATTGTTGTTGAAAAAATTGATAAGGTATAAATGCAATTTTTTATTTGTTCTTATTGTATTTTTATTTATTTATAATGAGTTAAGATATAGTTTTGTTTGTATGAAGTTAAAATTGTATTTATAATAATGAGTTTAGATATATTAGCTAAAATGAAGTTAAAACTGCATTTTATAAGTGCAGTTATAAATTCATTATATTTATAACTGCATTTGAGTTGTGCAATTAGTGCATGTGAATCATGCAGTTAAAAAAGTATATGAGTTTACTTATAAGTTATCTAAGTTATGTAGTTAATATGGCATTTCACATATTCATGTAACAGTTTAAGATTATTTTTTATCATTAGTAATATGATGGTTTATGTTGATATTTATTTTTGTAGATTATTTCTTCAAAATAGGGTCTTCAAAGGAAGAAAAAAAAGATAAAGGCATTGATGAAACATAGACTGGTGATAATTCAAATACCAATGATGGAGTTAAGGAAGTTTAGAAGGAAAGAAAGGAGTTGAAGAAAACGAATGAAGTGTTGAAAAAGAATGAAGTGTTGAAAATGGTATGAATGCATTTTTAAAAGTAATAACTGCATTTCAGTTTTCCTTATAATTAACATGAATATGAAATATATTTTTAATTGCATTTGAGTTATGTAGTTAAAAAGGCATCTTATATCTTTATCTACTTTTGAAAAAGGAATCTTACTTATGCTCTTATAACTGATTAGGAATAATTATACATCTTATAGTGCATTTGATTTGAATATGAAATATAATTTTAACTGCGTTTTGCTAATGTAGTTAAAAAGGTATTTTTACATATGTTTTTGTAATTGATTAGGAAGATTAGGCATCTTATAGTGCATTTGAGTTTTGCACCACATTTCGAGTAATGCATTTATGTAAGTGATAGAGTTTAGCCAAATATGAATTTTTGTTAAAGTTTACTTGTGAAAATGCAGTTAAAATTGATATGATATGCAGTTATTGCTGTTTTGAATTAAAAGTAATAACTACACATCAAATTTACTTATAACTGGCATGAATGTGAAATATACTTTTAACTACATTTGAGTTATGAAGTTAAAAGGACATCTTATATATTTAACTATTTTTGAATTATGTAGTTAAAAAGGCATCTTGCTTATGCCCCAATAACTGATTAGGAAAAATTAGGCATCTTATAATGCATTTGATTTGAATATGAAATATAGTTTTAACTGCATTTTAGTTATGCAGTTAGAAAGGAATTTTATATGTTCTTTTGTAATTCATTAGAAATAATTAGGCATCATATAATGCATTTGAGTTATGCATCACATTTCATTTGAGTAGTGAATTTATGTGAGTGATAGAGTTTAGTGAAATATGAATTTTTATGAAGTTTACCTGTGAAATGCAGTTAAACTGCATATTATATGCAATTATAACTATTTTGATTTAAAATTATTAACTATGTATCAACTTTACTTATAACTAGCAAGAATATGATATATTTTTTTAACCGCATTTGAGTTATGCGGTTAAAATAGCATCTTATATTTTTAACTTTATTGAATTACGTAGTTAAAAAGGCGTATTACTTATGCTTTTATAACTGATTAGCAATAATTATGCATCTTACAATGCATTTGATTTGAATATGAAGTATAGTTTTAACAACATTTTATTTATGCAATTAAAAAGGAATTTTACAGATGTTTTTGTGGTTGATTAGGAATAATTAGGTATCTTATAGTGCATTTGAGTTGTGCTGCTGTGCACACTACAAGCACACTACAAGAAATTTGATTTTTAGTGGCGAACAAAAAACGCTACAAAAAGTTTTGGTGGCGTTTTGATAAACGCCGCTAGAAAACATGCGACTAAAAATCCATGATTTTTTGTTGCATTTATTTGAACGCCACTATAAATGAATTTTTGGCAGCGTTTTTTAAACGTTACTAAAGATCTTTTTTACAGCTTTTAAGAAATGCCACCGAAAAGGTGCCGTTTACTATCTTATTTTTTTGTTGCACTTATTATTATTTTTTGCAGCGTTTTTTGAACGCCACGGAGATTGTCTGAGTTACTATAATTGTCGAGTTACTATTTTTGGTGGCGTTTTTTCTCTACCACCGTATGTTTCGATTTTATTGCCTGCTGTTCCACGACTGCATCTGATTTCGCCTCCAATTCAATTACTTCAAAACTTATACAATAACGTAATATATAAACACATACACATTCAAAAATAACACATTCAATGAACCACAATAACACAAAAAAAGCAATTACATAATCACCACTATGTCATAACATTAGTGTCAAGACAAAAGGTTAACCATATGTTTACACAACTAAACTACCATAAACAGTTTCATAATAGTACATGCAGCTAAAGTAGTGCTGCTACCATACATACTAGTTTCATAATAGTTTCATAACAGTTTTAATCAACCTAACTACATACATGTGCTGCTACCATACCAAAAACCAGTGCTGCTGCTTGAATTCTTCACAAACGTTTATCTACCTGTAAACAATAATAATCATGGTACTAGATATTTGTGAGGTGAAGGTATCAAAGATCAAAAATGGACAAATATAGAAGTCCTTAGACTATAATACTTCAAACAAATATGCCTCTGCGTATTAACCACTGATGTGAGCACATTATAATCGTCCAACCACTTTTACATCATATTTGTGAAGTCAGTGCACTAGATTTGCACATTAGCAGATGGACTTATGACAAAGATAAATGTCTTTATCATGTGGCAGATTGTGACCATTCAGTGCTTAAGTGTAGAATGATATTTAACTAACTACTAGGGGTTTAGATATGTTAAAGAATGAACGTGTGTTCGCCTTAGTTGTAGCGAGCAACGCGACCCTGTTGGCCCATAGCACCTACAGTTGGGGCAACGCAGTTTCACTGTGTTGGTGGATGTTGAATACAAGCTGGTAGTTAATTTACCAAAGTATTGCATTATTGCTAGAACAATATGTTGTTGATAATGTGATAGCTTATCAGGCTACGCAGTGAGTACACTGAAGGTGTTAAAACTGGTTATGTTACATCAACTAGGGATATACTTTTCTATCAAAGTTGTACCAGGCTCCAGTAACCTTTATTAGTACACGGTGAATGTGTTAAAATTGGTTATATAAATTCAACACTTCAGCCACACAAACTCTGTTCCATCCACTATCAACAGCCACACAAACTCTAGCTCTACACCAATATTTATTGAGTAATATAACTAATTTTTATAGTCGATTATCTAGGAATATTGTCAGGGTATTAGAATCAAAGTTTGAAAACATTTATGATGAACAAGTTATATACCTTTTAGTTTGTTTTCAGAATGACTTTTTCCGTTGGCCAAGCTATGGGAACGCCAAGTGCATCTTCCATGCACGTCAACTCCGATGTTGGTCTCCATAGCTCTGCATTTGCATCTCTCACAATATCAACCCAAACTTTTATAGCATTAAGTCCCAATATACGACTATGGACCATCGATATCGGATCAGTTGATGCAACATTTCCTTCAGCCACTACGTTTGTTCCACCCAAATCGATCAACTGGCATTTGCTATCTTTTGTCAACTTTGCAATTGGCTGGAAAAAAAGAGATTATTATGCAGAATATATACATACACATAATAAATAAACTTTCATACACAGGTAATTTCTTCAATTTTGAAAATTAATACTTACATGCTCTGATTTCTTCATGACCAAGGGTGTAGATTTCATGGGAGAAGTTGCACAATTTACACTGCCATTTCCATTTTCTTTATCAACTTCAACTTTTGATTTTGGCCATGCTACTTTCCTACCAACTGCATCTCCAATGCACGACATATCACATATGGGTCGCCACAAATAAGCATCTTTATTTATTACTTTGTCGACCGAAATCACAACGGCAGACGGACCGAGCGGAATACCATTAACAACATATTGTGGCTCTCTGAAGTAGACTCTTCCTTCGGCAACTACCCCTTCACCCTCATTCGAACCATAAATCTTGCATTTGTCGTCTTGGACAGTGCTGTTACTCTAAAAATGAGAAGTGTAATTTTAACAAACAAATAAATATAAAGATGGTTTATTTTAACAAACAAATAAATTTCTACTTAGCAAATCATTCACAGGTTATAAAATGAGAAGTGTAATTTTAACAAACAAATAAATATAAAGATGGTTTATTTTAACAAACAAATAAATTTCTACTTAGCAAATTACTTAGCAATTCATTCACATGTTATAAAATGAGAAGTGTAATTCCAACCATAATATTGTGGACAGTGCTGTTAATATAAAAAAAATTATTCAAATGGATTAATTTGGGGTACTAATATCTAAAACTAAAACTAAAACTTTAATATGTTTCAATGCGATATTCAACAGTTTAGTATGAGAAGTGTAAAATTTACCGTACTGACGTCGTTCAAGTTTACTCGCAGCGCCATCTTAATGCAAGTTGATGGCCAAGCTACTACCTTATTCACAGCGTCTGCTAATACTGTCATTTTAGGTGTAGGCCTCCATAAATAAGTATCTGGTTTGTCCACGATATCTACAATAAGGCTCACATCATTTGGTCCAAGACGAATGCCATTGACAACCGCAGTTGGGTCCCTGGACAACACCCTCCCATTGGCAACAACTTCACAGTTTCCATCCCAATTCAACATCGAACATACATCGTCATTGCTCTGCAATTATTCAACCAAAAATTATAGCAATCACTGAATCAAAATTTAAAATCTAAATGTTATTTCTTGAGTAATATAATTATTATTTTTACCAATTCAGATGTGCTCCTTTTCGAACTTTCTACACCCTGCAGCAAAGCTCTAATATCAGGATATTTTAATCTTAAAAGCACTCAATTAAATGTAATGTAGGCGTTTTGACTATCGAAAACTACTAAATGGACTTTGATCAGTTAATGTAATAAGTTTGCTAAAATTAAAATGACCATACTTAAAATGGCAGAGAACATATAATAAGTTCGTGAGAGAGAATAAATTTGTTCTTTTTAGTATTTTAAATTATATGGCGCTTTGAATTTTTTATTTTACATATATAAATTACTTTTAATAGTTTACCTTCTGGTTCATCAGAACCTGCAGCATACTCTTCATTTCTGCTATTTCCTCTCGACACTGCGATACTTGTTTATCTTTGGCCTGGGCCATAGCTAGCTTGGTTAAAGTGCAACCCCTTCCCAATGCCCTTAACCATCCTGGTTTACCTTGTTCGAGTACATGTACAAGAGCATCTCCACTGACATTATGTGACAAACCGGAATGTGATAGGCTACCAAATTTTTTAATCTCCTCCAACATAAATAAATACAAATAGATAATGTACATTGGTAAAATTATCGTAGTTTCGGACAATTTTTTATATACAGATAAAATTAAAATAACTTACAATAGCATTTCCAGCTTCCACGGTCACCGGTTCACCATTTTTTTATGTGAGATTTAATCCAAACATCAGCTCTAGTTATGGACGATGGACTTGGACTTTCCTTTTTCTAAATTTACGATAACATTAAATAAAAAACCGGACAGGTATAAAATAATATTAAATAAAGTTATACTTAATTAACTAACCATGTCTTCGGTCAATCTAGCCATTCCCTTACGACCAGTTGTGTGTGGAAGTTGTTTATCCCTAAGGGCCGAATATTTCTCACTTCGTTTCTGTAAAATAGAAAGATATATTGTTGATATATTGTTATAGGATAATGGCAGCTTCGTTGTTTGAGAAAGTGAAGAGTGACAGAGAGAAGTTGATATATTGTTATAGGATAATGACAACTTGGTTGAGGAAGTGAAGAGTGACAGAGAGAAGTTGTTTGAGAAGTGTTTGATAAAGGCAATGTAAAGAAGAAACATGGATATTTTGTTTTGTAAATAGAGAACAAAAACTTGAAAACAGTTGCTTGTAGTAGAGGAAAATTCAATGTATTAGAAACTAAAAGACAAATGAAATAAAATAGTGAACATAATATCAAGTGAAAACAGTGAGCACAAGAAACAGATATGTAAAAATGAAAACTAAAATCTAAGATGCAATGCAATGTTTTTTGTTTTATTTTTGTTTTTGGGTATATGAAATGCAAGCTAGTTGAAGTATGAAATGCAACAGCAGTGTAAAACAGAAAACGAAACGCAAAAGCCAGGAAATGAAATCCAATTCACAACAAATACCATTTAAAGGTAATTATCGATAGTCGGTTATTTAACTATCAATAAAGATGCGCGACATCATCAGATTCCAAATAATTTTCCCAAATTATTTATTCTTCAAAAATATCTTACTAGATATAAAATTTCCACACTTCAAAAATAAATCAACGTTTATTTTTAAAACGAATTCCCATTTCTTTATAAATTCCATATTGAATTTATATTTCAAAATATCTTCTGATATACGATTTTCAATATTCAATTTCAATTTATCTTTTACAAAGATAAATTCTCAAAACGTTCATTTTATTGGAAAAGCATTTCCATACTTATTTAAAAATAAGTGTTTCACAAATCTATTCATTTTCAACACTTGAAAATATTCGATATACTTAAATCAAATTAAGTATATATTCATCCTTTAAGGAAAATATTCTTTTAACACATTTATTTGAGTCAAAACGAATGTTGCGTAAAACATCGTTACGACGACCCAAAATCGCTAGTATAGGGATTCGAGAATTTAGATAGATATGTAAATCCCAATACTACATCAAAACATTTCCTTTCGGAAATCATTTACTATAACAACAGTGTTATAGTCCACCATTTCCTTAAATTACTCGAAAACGTCTATTTCAACAAGAACTGCGGAAATCTATGCTTTCGATTCATAATACATTTTAAAACATTTTTAAAATGTTTAACTTCATTTTTAATATCACTTTTTCAAAAAAATGAATCCATTTTACTAAACAATATATATTCACTGTCCAAAATCGTGAATATAATTCACTTGACCAAATTTCAATCATTTCTACACATTTCAATTTCAATAGAGATTCGCTATTCAAACTCGCGAATATATCTTCTAAAAAAAATCTTCTATATTTAATTTATCCAATTCAATCTATTTCGAATTTATAAACACGTTTCTAAATTCAAATTTTCTTTTAATAACAACTTCGATTTATAAATTCCTTTCATTAATAAATTCCATTTATAACTCGATATAAATATCACAAGTTTATATTTTTAGTTAATAACTTATCACTCGTTTATTTTAAAAGAAATCGTTCTTTTAAACTTATCAAAATTAAAACTTTCCAATTTCATTAACTTATGAAATTCCATTTTTTTACTTCATTTTACACTTATAGAAACTTGTCTTACAATCCTAATATTCTAATTTATAAAATGTCAACTTTATAAACCTTTTTAAGTAAACCGTTTATCATATTTTAAAAATTCCAATTAAACCATTTTATAAATTTCTTGACTCTTCATTTCAAAAGAAATCACTTTTTGGTTAAAATTCACAAAATCTTAACTTTTTTTTTATAACTTTAAAGTTTTAATGTTTATTTATTTAAAATAAACCAATTCAACAATTTAAATAAACGTATATTTTCAAAGATCACTTTAAAAATCCTTTTAAGGTAAAGTCGTTATTTTTAAACTTCAAAACTTGAATCCAAAGATGCAACGCATCAATTAGTCCATCACACATCAACATCATATATCATCATATGAGAACAGAATATATATCAATATCTGTAAATAAATAAATACAGTTGAGGAATCCAGTTGGATCCCTCCGACCTGTTTCCCTGCATCCAAAGATGTTAGCACAATACCAATTCCGCTCCAGTACGGAATTATCGCGGTATATAGGTTTTTATAAATCCGCTTACTAACGGCGCAATAGGGTCTCATCCGCTATACGAGGCGGGAAATCATCAATCCAATATATACATATGCCAATATGTATATATTGCTATATATATAGATATATCCTATTATATCTAATACCACATCCAAATAGAAATCAAACAGTCAATAATAACTGTAAAATCAAATTTCCTTCGAGTGAGAAAATCTCACCTTAGATTTTATTTTGCAATCCAATCCAATCCAGACTGTTTCTTCGATTATTTTAACCTTGTATAACAATTACATAATCTTATTACTATTTGAACAAATCAAATAAATAAATTTTTCGCTTAAAATTTTTAATTATCCAATGATTTCTTTTAAATAAATTTATTTGACTAACATTTCAATTTCTACTAACATTCCTGTTTCTTTAACTAAAGTCTCATTTACATATCTTTCATATTTAACTTACAATCCGTTTCTTTTCTTAAAATTTTATTTCTACAATCTAAATTTTAAAACTAAATTTTCCTTTAAACTTCACTGCATTTTATTTTATAAAAATTTCTTTCCATCATTTTTCTTTTAATACCTTTTCCCTAATATGTATATACAATTATATATATATATATATATTACTTTAAATTAAATTAAATTAAATTAAATGCAGACTGTTTATATTATACTGTCAAATTACAACGCATCTATATATGTTTTAAATTAACATTTTACATAAATTTATACCCTTTAAAACCCTTATATAAATAATAAAATTTATAAAACTTACTGTTAAATCATTACTTCCTTTTATTAATTTTCTGTTTACTGTCTCAATTTTATGATATGTATGTGGATGTATATATATCCATTAAAACAGAATCATTTTCGCCTTACAGTCATTTTTTTTTCTATATATACACATACAAATTGAAAATCTGCATACAACCCCTTTTAAAATGAAAATGAATTGTTTCTTATACAAGACTGTAAATTCAACCTCTGTTAAATTAAATTGCAAACGAATTTACCTCGACTGCCTAGTTGACCACGACCATCGCAAAACCAGATCCTATCATCACCGCCTTCCTCGTGCTCACGAGACGAATCGCGACCACGACGTCTCCTCGACGACTTCGACCACTGAACTGCTGTCCCAGCTTCCCCATGCCGCTCGCGAAACCCCCTAGACGTGCATCGCCGCCGCGCCTCAGTGTCGATGCCTCCGCCCTAACTCGCGCGCCACCTCCACTGATATTGAACGCGACCTAATCCCCAGAAATGCTCGCGACCCACGACTGCGTGCCTTGACGAACTCGCAGGCGAACTCCCCTGCTGCCACGATCTTCGTGAGCCACTCGCGAGATTCGAGAATCCCCTCCGACCTTCGAACGTGCGAGCCCCCATCGAGTTGCGTTCTGATTTTGAACGAGCAGTTGGGGTTTGATTTTAAAAAGGAAGGGGACGAAATACTCAAATTTTCATTTTCGATTTTGGATGCCTTCGCTCTGCCATTTTTAATTTTCCTCGTTTGTTTTGATTTACGAAGTTGAAGAGGAGGTTTTATTCTCTTCGGCCATTGTTTTCGTTTTGAGCGAGACATTGTTTTCTTTGATTTTGAAACTGGAGAGGGAGATATGGTTTTACACGATTCTATTCGCGATTGCAGGCGCGATTTTAGGCATGAGATAAGGGAAAGGTATCGTGATTGTCTGCGTGGTGGAAAGGAGTGAACGTGTTACAGTTGACCAACTTTTAAATTTAAGTTCGAATAAATTTCAACGCGTTAAATTTCCGTTTGCTCTCATATCAACTCCGAAAATTACGAAAATTGAGATCCGGCTAAAATTCAACGTTACGGATTCAATGAAACTGGTTTCGTCGAATTCCGAGACTGTTTGAAAAATGACTATTCTATAAATATCGGTTCGAACGATTTATTCAAAACTGAACAAAACAGTTCGAAATTAAATTCTGAAGCTTCCATCATCTTCAGTATTATCAATACGAATTTTAAAAACTTTCAAAATATTTTTCTTCGACTTAAAATCGAAGATACAAATTTTTATTCAGCATTCAATCGATTAAATTTTAAAGTTTAATCGCAAATTTCAAAGTTATATCGGGGATTCAAATTAAATTATCGTTCAAATATTTAAAATTAATTAAATATTTCCAATTTAATTCGTTCGAAATTCTGGGTCGTTACAGACTTCCCCCCTTAAAAGAATTTCGTCCTCGAAATTACAAGTTAAGAAAGAAAGGTCCTTAACTCGTCTACTATTTTTCAACATCTAATAGTTTTATCAAATTTCAAAACAAATCTCTTTACTACAGATTCGTTATTATTCCAACTAAATTTCAACTTCTACTTTAAGTTTCAAACAATCGTTGTTTTACTACTTTATTCAAATTTAAATTCAAATTTAAACTTTAAACTTTCAAATTTTCTCAAAATTTTTCTAACACCCGAAATTTTCGGAAAATTTCGCCAGCGTCTCCTTTGCGCGGCTAATACGGCACGACTACAAAACGTCCCTACGGACTCTCAGATTTCAAAAAGAAAAAGAAAAAGCCAAGCGGCTAGAGAGAAATCATCAAAAACTCATATTAAAACTCAAATACATACCTTTTGTCGAGAAATTCGAATTCTCTTTGAAAATCAAATCCAATTCATTTATACCTGTATATCCTACTAGCCATAATATCTAGTTACATATATTCAAACCATTTCATACATTCAATTACAAAATTTTCAATATAACTGCTTATATCATCTTTGAGTTCGCTATTGAAGTTATATCCATTATCTTCAATTTTACATTTCAAATTTTATTTGAATTCAATTTCACATTTCAGTTTCTCATTTGAGTTCAATTCACAATTCCAATCTAATTTGGATTCAATTTACTTTCAATTCTGAAATATTGAATTTTATCAATTATCTGTCATTTACAACTGCACTGTCTTAAATTAGTTCCAATTACTAATTCATTCGTCTTCAATTTGAATTCCATTCCAATCAGATTTCAAATATTCTATAAGTTAACAACTTATTTACATCTTGATTTATACAAATCGCTTCTACATTCATATCACTAATTCCATTCCACTAATAAATTTTAATTTTCGATCATTTTCTTGGAATCCCATTCCAAGTTATAAATTCGTTCACAATTTATATTTACACTTTTAATTCATATATGAATTCATTTCCTTATGCTTCCAATTCATATTTAAAATTTCATTTGTTAATGAACTTTAATTCCCATCACATTTACATATTTTACATTACAATTTCTATTTGGATAAGTTATCAACTTATTAATATTTCGTAAGTATTTTTAAATAGGATTCCAGAGTCGTTTCCACTTTTTCAAAACCATTTTTGAAAACAATTCAATTTATCCCTTGAATTTTCAAAACAAAACTCAAAATTTTCAAACAACTTCTATTTAAAACGATTTGGCAGCAATTCCTCTTTTGGAAACCCGAAAATGAACACCCAATGATGCCGCGGTCATCATCGAAGTTATTTTCCAGCGACCGAAAAGAGTTTAGAGCTCTCATCTCTCTAAAATACTTTTCAAACCTTTGAAATTCATTTTCAAATCAAAAATGATTTAAACTTTTCAAATCTCCAAAATTTTCAGATTCTTTTCAAAACATTTCCAAATACTTCTCTGGAATTCCGTTTCAATTTACAATTCACATTTACAGTTTACATTCTCAAATTTCATTTGTATATGTGAATTTATTTCTTAACTTTGGAGTTACGATTTCAGTTTCTTATTCAATTTTTAGTGATGATAATTCACTATTATTACTTCCTAACATCCAAACATCCATATACTATGATAATTCATAGAAAATTAATTCCTTTATATACAAAAATAGTTTTGGGCAAAATTATTTCATTTACCCTATTTAAAACAATACTGTGCCGAATTGTTCTATTCAAGTGTTTAGAGATCCCTATCAATGATCGTTAATTACTCGTATTGACCAGAATCCATATACCACTCAACAAATCAATCATCACAATATAAAACAATTTTATATTCAATAACAAATACGCGCTCATATCTATTACTACACTCAAACTCATTCTAGAGTACTACTGACTCTATCTCTAATGAGTAACACCCAACAGAGCAGGGTTGTCGCTTAACCATATGCTCTGATACCACTTTGTCACATCCCGAAATTTTCGACTTTCGAAAATTCGACATCGATACTCACTTTATCGACTGCCGAGAAATCGAGTGCCGGAAACTCCAATAGTGAGGGTTTTAAGAAAAAGAAAAAAATAGAAGAAGAAGAAGATAGAAGAAAAAGAGAAGAAAGAAAGAAGAAGAACAACATCAGAAACAGAAAACAATATCAGAATCTTACACATCGCAGCGGAACAATATACAATAGATAATTACTAGTCTTTTAAACAAAGAACTATATCATTTTATACATACATCAATCATCCGAGTCAATATACAACAATGGACAGTTATATAAACTTGTCCTCATACAGAATACACAGCGGAATAAATATATCTGATACAAGTACTACGTCTCGTCATCCAGCTTGCTTCCAAGCTCCAGAATATCCAGATAACCTAATAATCTAACTCTAGACTGCCCGTGTGGAAATTGGTGGGCACCCAGAGTTTAGAAGGGAAACAATAAACTCCGAGTCAGTCATGGTGACTGGTGTGAGATCGTAAAACAGTTATTCTTTAAAAATAAACAGCAGAGAATTTTAAAGTCAATTCGCAATGCTTTTGGAAAATGAAACTACCATAAGACCTCCCGCCACACACACAATGCAAACGCAGACTTGGAGGAGATTTCTTCTTATGATAGTCAAAGATGCTTACTACGCAAAAAATCAAATTCTTTTTGATATTATTATTAGTGCATAGTGTAGAAAACATTTCGAAAGTAGAATATAAATCTTAGCCAGCATAGGTACCATTATAGTATGCTTGCTATAGCTGCCATATTAGATGACAGGTTCTACAACTAAAACCGTACAAGTCACGTATTGTTTCTTTGGATTTCCAACAAATGGTCAGGCTAAGGAACTTCCTATCCACGATGGGTACGTCCCTGGAATAGACGACCCGAGAACCTAACCGGATCTCTGCCAACACAAGGCCGGGTTACCTCTGCAAAAATAGGTAACTACTGACACGCGTATGCCATCCCCCGATCGTCACCGATCTTCCCGAGGATCCCCGATTCCAACAAACCACAAAGTAATAATAACTGTGCAGCAACCACAGAGGTTAAGTATCTGGGCTCCATACCATGATACCACCTTTATCCAGAAGGAATGACATACACTAAGGGGCGCTACTCCCTAGAACCTTGCCGCATTCGTCCTGTTTCGACCATTTCCGGGGTGTGAGGCTCGACGAAGTCTCGTCCACAAAGCTACGCTTTCTCAAAAAGCCCTGCTTCGGGTCAAACAAAATGATCAACCTATGATCACAAAGATATAAGATCAAACAAATGATCATATCACAAATGATCAAACACTGATCATTTCACAGCAACACTCAGTATGCCACGTTACCAAATTGGGATATATCGCTGATAAATTTCAACTACATAACCTCTGAGCTCGTACGTCTCAGAGAAGGGTGTTAAGCTAAGAGAATAAATTCTCCGCCACCAACAGAAATGTATTTGAAAGAAATCAGCTTTATATCTCAAATTGTAACGTCAGACACATAATCCATACAAGTCTGTTCCGGGATCAAACAGAACCGAAGGCACTTCTCACGAAGCCCTTGCATTTCCGGATAATTTCAATCACGTCAGGACTTCCCGTCACTAAGGGTGATAAAACCTCTAAATCGAAGATCAGTCGATGTAGAGTAACTCGACGGTAATCCTTCCGTTTTCAAAAATATCCGGTCTTCAACACCGGTCTTCAAATGCGATTCATAACGACGTATCACATATTCGGAATGGGTTATACGACCCCATGGTCCTTTCCCGGTTAACCCGAATAGTGAGCGATTATTTAAAAACAAGTGTGGCATTCAAATTCATCCAATTCACAACAAATACCATTTAAAGGTAATTATCGATAGTCGGTTATTTAACTATCAATAAAGATGCGCGACATCATCAGATTCCAAATAATTTTCCCAAATTATTTATTCTTCAAAAATATCTTACTAGATATAAAATTTCCACACTTCAAAAATAAATCAACGTTTATTTTTAAAACGAATTCCCATTTCTTTATAAATTCCATATTGAATTTATATTTCAAAATATCTTCTGATATACGATTTTCAATATTCAATTTCAATTTATCTTTTACAAAGATAAATTCTCAAAACGTTCATTTTATTGGAAAAGCATTTCCATACTTATTTAAAAATAAGTGTTTCACAAATCTATTCATTTTCAACACTTGAAAATATTCGATATACTTAAATCAAATTAAGTATATATTCATCCTTTAAGGAAAATATTCTTTTAACACATTTATTTGAGTCAAAACGAATGTTGCGTAAAACATCGTTACGACGACCCAAAATCGCTAGTATAGGGATTCGAGAATTTAGATAGATATGTAAATCCCAATACTACATCAAAACATTTCCTTTCGGAAATCATTTACTATAACAACAGTGTTATAGTCCACCATTTGCTTAAATTACTCGAAAACGTCTATTTCAACAAGAACTGCGGAAATCTATGCTTTCGATTCATAATACATTTTAAAACATTTTTAAAATGTTTAACTTCATTTTTAATATCACTTTTTCAAAAAAATGAATCCATTTTACTAAACAATATATATTCACTGTCCAAAATCGTGAATATAATTCACTTGACCAAATTTCAATCATTTCTACACATTTCAATTTCAATAGAGATTCGCTATTCAAACTCGCGAATATATCTTCTAAAAAAAAATCTTCTATATTTAATTTATCCAATTCAATCTATTTCGAATTTATAAACACGTTTCTAAATTCAAATTTTCTTTTAATAACAACTTCGATTTATAAATTCCTTTCATTAATAAATTCCATTTATAACTCGATATAAATATCACAAGTTTATATTTTTAGTTAATAACTTATCACTCGTTTATTTTAAAAGAAATCGTTCTTTTAAACTTATCAAAATTAAAACTTTCCAATTTCATTAACTTATGAAATTCCATTTTTTTACTTCATTTTACACTTATAGAAACTTGTCTTACAATCCCAATATTCTAATTTATAAAATGTCAACTTTATAAACCTTTTTAAGTAAACCGTTTATCATATTTTAAAAATTCCAATTAAACCATTTTATAAATTTCTTGACTCTTCATTTCAAAAGAAATCACTTTTTGGTTAAAATTCACAAAATCTTAACTTTTTTTTTATAACTTTAAAGTTTTAATGTTTATTTATTTAAAATAAACCAATTCAACAATTTAAATAAACGTATATTTTCAAAGATCACTTTAAAAATCCTTTTAAGGTAAAGTCGTTATTTTTAAACTTCAAAACTTGAATCCAAAGATGCAACGCATCAATTAGTCCATCACACATCAACATCATATATCATCATATGAGAACAGAATATATATCAATATCTGTAAATAAATAAATACAGTTGAGGAATCCAGTTGGATCCCTCCGACCTGTTTCCCTGCATCCAAAGATGTTAGCACAATACCAATTCCGCTCCAGTACGGAATTATCGCGGTATATAGGTTTTTATAAATCCGCTTACTAACGGCGCAATAGGGTCTCATCCGCTATACGAGGCGGGAAATCATCAATCCAATATATACATATGCCAATATGTATATATTGCTATATATATAGATATATCATATTATATCTAATACCACATCCAAATAGAAATCAAACAGTCAATAATAACTGTAAAATCAAATTTCCTTCGAGTGAGAAAATCTCACCTTAGATTTTATTTTGCAATCCAATCCAATCCAGACTGTTTCTTCGATTATTTTAACCTTGTATAACAATTACATAATCTTATTACTATTTGAACAAATCAAATAAATAAATATTTCGCTTAAAAATTTTAATTATCCAATGATTTCTTTTAAATAAATTTATTTGACTAACATTTCAATTTCTACTAACATTCCTGTTTCTTTAACTAAAGTCTCATTTACATATCTTTCATATTTAACTTACAATCCGTTTCTTTTCTTAAAATTTTATTTCTACAATCTAAATTTTAAAACTAAATTTTCCTTTAAACTTCACTGCATTTTATTTTATAAAAATTTCTTTCCATCATTTTTCTTTTAATACCTTTTCCCTAATATGTATATACAATTATATATATATATATATTACTTTAAATTAAATTAAATTAAATTAAAGGCAGACTGTTTATATTATACTGTCAAATTACAACGCATCTATATATGTTTTAAATTAACATTTTACATAAATTTATACCCTTTAAAACCCTTATATAAATAATAAAATTTATAAAACTTACTGTTAAATCATTACTTCCTTTTATTAATTTTCTGTTTACTGTCTCAATTTTATGATATGTATGTGGATGTATATATATCCATTAAAACAGAATCATTTTCGCCTTACAGTCATTTTTTTTTCTATATATACACATACAAATTGAAAATCTGCATACAACCCCTTTTAAAATGAAAATGAATTGTTTCTTATACAAGACTGTAAATTAAACCTCTGTTAAATTAAATTGCAAACGAATTTACCTCGACTGCCTAGTTGACCACGACCATCGCGAAACCAGATCCTATCATCACCGCCTTCCTCGTGCTCACGAGACGAATCGCGACCACGACGTCTCCTCGACGACTTCGACCACTGAACTGCTGTCCCAGCTTCCCCATGCCGCTCGCGAAACCCCCTAGACGCGCATCGCCGCCGCGCCTCAGTGTCGATGCCTCCGCCCTAACTCGCGCGCCACCTCCACTGATATTGAACGCGACCTAATCCCCAGAAATGCTTGCGACCCACGACTGCGTGCCTTGACGAACTCGCAGGCGAACTCCCCTGCTGCCACGATCTTCGCGAGCCACTCGCGAGATTCGCGAATCCCCTCCGACCTTCGAACGTGCGAGCCCCCATCGAGTTGCGTTCTGATTTTGAACGAGCAGTTGGGGTTTGATTTTAAAAAGGAAGGGGACGAAATACTCAAATTTTCATTTTCGATTTTGGATGCCTTCGCTCTGCCATTTTTAATTTTCCTCGTTTGTTTTGATTTACGAAGTTGAAGAGGAGGTTTTATTCTCTTCGGCCATTGTTTTCGTTTTGAGCGAGACATTGTTTTCTTTGATTTTGAAACTGGAGAGGGAGATATGGTTTTACACGATTCTATTCGCGATTGCAGGCGCGATTTTAGGCATGAGATAAGGGAAAGGTATCGTGATTGTCTGCGTGGTGGAAAGGAGTGAACGTGTTACAGTTGACCAACTTTTAAATTTAAGTTCGAATAAATTTCAACGCGTTAAATTTCCGTTTGCTCTCATATCAACTCCGAAAATTACGAAAATTGAGATCCGGCTAAAATTCAACGTTACGGATTCAATGAAACTGGTTTCGTCGAATTCCGAGACTGTTTGAAAAATGACTATTCTATAAATATCGGTTCGAACGATTTATTCAAAACTGAACAAAACAGTTCGAAATTAAATTCTGAAGCTTCCATCATCTTCAGTATTATCAATACGAATTTTAAAAACTTTCAAAATATTTTTCTTCGACTTAAAATCGAAGATACAAATTTTTATTCAGCATTCAATCGATTAAATTTTAAAGTTTAATCGCAAATTTCAAAGTTATATCGGGGATTCAAATTAAATTATCGTTCAAATATTTAAAATTAATTAAATATTTCCAATTTAATTCGTTCGAAATTCTGGGTCGTTACAAAAACAATTTTTGACTCATACCTGAATCGATTGCCACAAAAAACTTTTAACTCATCACTTAGATTCCTCCAATCATCAAGTGTGTACGGAACCAGCTCCCGCACAAGCGGTCCAAGAAAAGAGGATAAATGTACTGACCCTTTCCCTATCGGTATACCTATATCATTGAACTCAACTTCAATTCGATCCTGACTGCTTAACGGGAGTCTTTTTGCTTTTGCTGGACCTCTACCGCCTCTTTTCCGAGATGTAATTCTGGATTCAGCTTCACTTGCTCTCCCAATTTCTCCCTCAACATCATTAGTTTGTTCAGGAAGGATTTCATTTTCTAAGCGAAGTCCTTCTTCATTTGGGTCG
Source organism: Allium fistulosum (assembly GCA_030737815.1). NCBI lineage: Eukaryota > Viridiplantae > Streptophyta > Magnoliopsida > Asparagales > Amaryllidaceae > Allium > Allium fistulosum. The sequence goes on along the minus strand of CM060905.1, from coordinate 1,029,514,856 downwards.
GAGGGGGTAACAGGTGGCTCTTGTTCTTTGTCTTCATTGCAAATAATGGCTTGCTTCTTAGCGTTGACTGTTGGTTCTTCACTGTCGGTTCAAGCACCAGCTGGAATCTTAACCTTTTTCTTTGGATTATACTTCCGCTTTGACTTATACTTATGAGATTCCTCATCAGCCTTTCTCTAGTTGCGAGTACGTACAAAGCTTGAATGCATCTTTTTTCTGCAAATGAAACAAAAAACAGTAACTTATTTTGAGAATACTTCATATAAAGGACAGTTAACAATATCTATTATGTAACCTTGAATACAATAGTTATTAATACATGTATATGAACTCTGTAATGTAAACTCTGTAAATAATCACATTAATACTTAATAATGGAATAATCAAAACATGTAATTTCTGTAAATGTATATTAATATGTTTTCTATGCTTGCATTTACAAATGAAGGCACCTAACATCTAATAAAAAAAGCACAACACACTCAACAAAATTTGCAACCTCTCACAAACACAAAACATATCAATGCTAACTCATACACAACTCACACAAGCATACAGTACACAACATATTCACAAACCCAACTCACCCTACAGACAGTCAGACAACCCTCACAAACACAGTACACACAAACACATATGTAGACTAACTACCCACTTACCTTATCAGTCACTATCCTCTGGTTATCACTCACTGTCTTCTGAGTTCCGATTCTTTTGACAATTAAGATATCTTTTGACAATTATGCAACAGGGAACAAACTTGGCATAGGAATGGAATTAAATTCAACATAAACATAATATTAAATTTGATTTGATATATCAAATCCAAATAGGGTCAGACAAAAAAGAAATGTTATCAAATCATTGTGCACGAATAAAAGAAGTCGTAGAGAAAATAAGTAAATGTACAAGGAGAAGGGAATCATTCTTGAATGTGATTCTAAATGTTAGAATGATGTGAAAAGGAGACTTGAGATGGAATGAACAAATTTAATGATGCATGCTAGAGTAGAAATGAATATCCTCAATCAGAAGCTGACCATACGTCTTCAAATGACATATATGTAAGGTTTAATGCTAGGTTTTGATTCTTGAGTAGTAGACAGAACAAAGGTGGTAAATGTCAAAGCTGTCATGAAACAAGGAAAAGAAACTACTTGATTGTAATACATTTTTCAAATGATAGTACAACAAATTTTATAATCTACTCAAGTAGAACATATAATCTACTCAAGTATGCCTTCGCAATCCTCTCTAACATAACTAACATCTTCATCATCCATTTCGGTTATTTCGTTATCTTCCACGACTTGGATATCTTCCTTGATGCAATCATGATCCTCTAAATCATTAAAACTTCTTGATGGTGCTTTCATTACAACATACCAATTAGAAACATCATTCTCTCTTGAATAAAATACTTGTCTTGCTTGAGATGCAAGTATGTATGGATCTCGTGAAAACGATGCTTGCTGTAAATTAACAAGAGTGAACCCATCATCAACAACTTTTACTCCATTTCCTTTATACGCCCAACGACACTTAAAAACTGGAATATAAAACGTATGATAATCTAATAAAATTATATCTGTCAATATTCCATAGTAAGTGACCACATCAACCACTTGGGACATATCTTTTGCACTTGCTCTGCACATAGTAGTCGCATCAAAAGTCACCCCACAATTCTGAGTTTCTCTCCCTACATCTTTTATATGAAAATGTTGCTCATTGATGATATATCCGTTGTAAGACATGGCATCATCCTTCGGACCAAAAGCAATCCATCTTAACATGTCATCATGATCCTTGGAGGTAATTGGTATCTACAACAAATTTTATTTTGCATGTATATTTTATAGTAAGATTAATAGTCAAAAGAGAATATTTTTGAAATCTAACTAACCTTTCTTTTAATCCAATCGGCAAAAATTTTTGTATGTGTTTCCCAAAGTAAGGTCGCATTTTTTGTCATGCGTGGGTCTGACTTTTCTATTTCCTCCAAATGCAAACTAGTATTGAATAATTGATTATAAGTTATATATAGCATTACGAACACATCAAAATAATTAAAACAATATAACATACACTTACTCTATAAATGGTTCCACCACAGCCATATTCATTAACACGGCTAAATGAGCACTTTCTTTGTCATTAACTGACAGTTTAACTGTCTTGGATATTGAAATCGAACGTCCCTCGAGTATTACACTGCTTTCATAATCTTCATTTCGAGCTTCTTTCTCCTCTATATGTCCTGATTTTTTCAAAAATTCATCGAAAAACATCATGGATTCTTTTGCAAGATAGGATTCTGCAATACATCCCTCTGGTCGTGCATAGTTTCTGACATAGTCTTTAAGTGTCTTTATGTATCTTTCGAATGGGTACATCCAACGAAAATGAACCGGTCCACACATTAGTGCTTCTTTTCTAAGATGAATGGATAAATGTACCATTATATCAAAAAAAGATGGTGGGAAATATTTTTCAAGCTCACATAAAACTTCAATAATCTCAACATTGATTTGTTCTACCTTCTCTCTATCAAGAACACGTTGACATAATTTGTTGAAAAAAGAACATAAGCGAATTATTGTTTTTCTTGCCTTCTTTGCCATTAATCCTCTCGATGCTACTGGTAATAACTGTTGGATTAATACATGGTAATCATGTGACTTCAATCTGCTAATTTTGCAATCCTGCAACGAAATCCGATTTTTCAAATTTGAACAGTACCCATCTAGTCCTTTGAAATCGTACAATCTTTTGCAAAATATTTTTCTCTCGGATTTTGACAAAATGTATGGAGCCGGTGGAAGATATGTTTTATTCCCACGAGGTTGTGCATGAAGCTCATTTCGAATTCCCCAATCCTCTAAATCCTTTCTACAGTTGGTTCCATCTTTTGATTTATTACCATGCAACATCGTGCCCAATAGGCTTTCACCAATGTTTTTCTCCACATGCATCACATCTATATTGTGACGTAATGGAAGCTCCTGCGAAAACCAAAACTATAACGCATTATTGGGTTTTTCTTCTATTAAAACAATGAAAAATAAATAAACTAACCACTAACCTTCCAATAAGGCAAATCAAAGAAAATTGATCTTTTTTTCCACCTCGATAGCTCCATTTTTGTAGAATCGTTAGTATTATCATCTTCATCTTCTGTATCATAAACACACTTTCTCTTCTTACTTTTCTCTTCTTTTTCTTTTCCAAAATCATTTGGATAATCCTTCAACAATGCATGAATGTTTCTCCCAGTTAGTATTCTAGGAGCACTACCTTTCTCTATGGTGTTATCAAACAATGCCTTTTGTTTCCTCCGTGAATCTGAAGCAGGTAGAAATCTTCTATGACCCATGTAGACGCTCTTTCGACTATGATTCAACCAACGAGAATGGGTATTGACACCACATAATGGGCAAGCTTTTCCCCCCTTCACACGACATCCAGCAAGATTTCCATAAGCCGGAAAATCTTTAATCGTCCATAGCAAAATTGCATTTAGTTTAAACAAAGTTTTACTAAATGCATCATAAGCATCAACTCCATTACACCACAAATGATGCAAGTCTTCCACCAAAGGCGCCAAATATACATCAATATCATTACCGGGTTGCTTTGGGCCTGGAATAAGTAAAGTTAACATAATATTTTCCTTCTTCATACACAACATAGGCGAGAGATTGTATGTCACAAGCATCATCGGCCAGCAACTATATTTCGAACTCAACATGGAAAATGGATTGAATCCATCTATAGCAAGACCAAGCCTAAGATTGCGTGGATCAGATGAAAAAGATTTATACTTTTCATCCACCATTTTGCATGTCGTAGAGTCCACGGGATGACGCATTTTTCCATCGTTGCTTGTATTATTAAAATGCCATCTTAAATCTTCTGCCATCTTTTGAGATCTATACATTCATCTAAATCTCGAAATTATTGGAAAGTACCTCAATACTTTAACTGGAATACCTTGTATAACCTCTTCAGTATCTTGATTTTTCTTCCATCTTGAAGAACCACATTTTGGACAACTTTCTAAATCTTTGTATTCTTTTCTGTAAAGGCAACAGTCATTCTCACAAGCATGTATCTTTTCAAAACCCATGTCGAATGCTCTAAGAAATTTCTTTACTTCATATAATTTTTTGGGAAGCACGTTATCCTTCGGTAGAAATAAATGTTGCACAGTTAAAAGCTTATCAAACCCACTATCAGACAAGCCAGTCTCACATTTAAGATTATACAAGACGGTGATAGCAACTAATTTTGTGTGATTTATGCAACCAGGATATAATGGAGTTTCTGCATCTTCCAAGTTCTTGAGTAACTCATCCTCTTTTCTTTGAGAATTAACATTATCTTTATCATCATCAAAAAAATCTTGATTCAAAAAATCTTCATCTTCATAGTGAATCATCTTGAATAGATCATATACATCAAACGTTTTTGTTTTCTTCTCTACATTTATCTCTTCACCATGGTTAAACCATACACCACCCATGTATTTAGGATCCATTCCTTTTATAATTAAATGTTCAATGATGATTTGTTCATCATGACGACTAAGATTCTGACAATCCTTGCAAGTGCATAAAAAAATTTCTACACTTCTTGCATTCCTCTTTGCAGCATTCACAAAATTCATTGCTCCTTGTCGGTACTCTATACTAGTTCTATGAAAAAAGTAAAACAAATAAAAAAATTGAGCTTTAATATTAGATTATATGTTATAATTCTCAAAACACATATTAAGTTAATCATGGTTTTATCACCTGCTTAAAAAAACCCAGTCTTTTTCCATTTTCGTCATATGAAGGCAAATAACACTACAACAAAAATACTCTATTACAACGGGCATTGGCTGCCTGTTGTAATAGAAGGCTATTACAACGGTCCATTTAGGCCCGTTGTAAAAGATGCCATATACAACGCCCTTTTTACAACGGGCAATGGTTGCCCGTTGTAATAGATTGCTATTACAACGGTCCTTTAATGTCTGTTGTAATAAATGCAGTTTTACAACGATTCTTTGCTGGCCGTTGTAAAATCAAACCCCTTTTATCTGGTACACATCGCCCCAAAATCATTCATATTGAACCCTACCCCTTTTTATTTCTTCCATCTCAGATCTAAATCGATGTAAAAAAAACTAAACAAATGAAAAAAAAATTCGACGTGCGATTTGAGCACATCGCGATGAAGAAAAAATTTCTCCACCTCTGTTCAAAATTAACGAAGCCTTGAAGCAAACAAAATCCAATTGCTTGTCCCAAAAAATTTCAATACCAAAATTAATCGACTTATCACGGTTTATAGTTCAGCGATTTTCGCAAAGTAAAGGGGAGCAAGGGTGGTTCAATTAGCAGGCGAGGCAGTTCTGTCGATAAAGTTCAGGTGGAGGTCGCGATGGATTGCGGTGGCTCTGGTGTAGGTGAAGGACGCGGATATGCAGAGCATCGACGCATTAGCTGAAGCATTGGAGAATTTCTCTGGCGGTGTTGTGCTGGTTAGTCATGATTCGAGGTTAATATCACGTGTTTGTGAAGATGAAGAGAAAAGTGAAATTTGGGTGGTTGAGGAAGGCACTGTTAAGAGGTTTCCAGGAACTTTTGAAGAGTATAAGGATGAACTTGTGCGGGAAATAAAAGCTGAAGTTGACGATTGATGCAGCGAATGAGCCGGGTACCTTCGATTTTGTTTCCTTTACACAATAATTAGTTTGACATCCTATTTTATTGTGTATTATTATTATTATATCATTGTTGTTTTTTTTACTCGTTTTCGGATTAGATATACAAACTTGTTTGAGGTCTGTTTATGTTGGTTTATTATAGATTTCGTCTGGGACAATGTATTTTATATAAAAATAAACTTGATTTGGCATTTTGAGGTGCAATTGAAATGTTAATATTGGCAATTGATGGTCTGTTAGCATGCACAGATCCTTGGTCTGGTATTATATTCTTTCCTTGCTTATTTAGAAATTTAGTAAGAAAGGAAATTCTTACAGAATCAAGAAACTTGATATATTTATTACTGGTAATAGAAAGACAATTCATTCTCCATGCATGAACTTAATTGTACTGTTTTAACTAAGAACAACTTAACTATGTCTAATTAATGCTTGAACTGCATTTTGATTATTTGTGTTTCATGCTTGGTCTGGCATATGTGTTTACTCTATGGTATGATGTTTTCCTAGGCTCTTTCGTAACATATTGTAAAATCTTGTGAGAAAATAACTTATAGAATCAAATCACTTGTTATACGGGTAATAGAAAGACAATTATTCCACCATGTGTCAACTTAATTCCATTGTTTTAACTAAGAGCTGCAATTTGATTATTTGTCATTGCAATCTTTTTTCACTGCAAACTGATTACCTCAATTACTAGATTTACATGACAGTGAAGCAGTTGAATATCAATCTTGCAATGCATTACATATTATGTATTTGATTGCTGGGACATAATGCATGGATGTGAGAAGTATTGCTTTGGGGAAATGAGGTAACTAACATATAAGGAATATTTCTGTACAATGTTAGTTCTACTTATATATAAGTGATGGGTATGTTGTTTGTTTTCTCTGAGAATGAATTTTGGACAATATTTTGCTCCAGAGTTACATAAATAACTTGAAACTCATAACTAACAAAAAGGGAAGGAAAAAAAAGATCGCCTGAAATTATCTGTCTTTTATATGAAGTTTTGATGAACCTGTTCTATTGCTTAAATTTAAAAACAGGATTCACAAGTTTGATAAGGAGGCACCACTATTTTCCTTCATTTCAAAATAGTAGACTTGCATTTTCTCATCCTTGTTTTCTTTCAACAACTAGGAGGATGCCCATGCATATGGGGAACTTCGTAGTTAAAGCTTGTGTAGTATGATGTTAAGTGTCACTTAATCCCTTAGTTTGAGAAAAAATTAAGATATTATAACAGAGTATGTAAATATACATTAGCAGCAGCAATTGAATGAATAACCACCCATTGATAAAACCATAGTCTTAATGTTATAAGCACTTTTAGTAATATCCTTTAAATGCAGAAAGCATTGTCTAACCACAAACCAGTTAAATTTATAATAAATGAGAGGACCATAAAAACTTAGATGGCAGCATTAGATATTTGAGGAAAAGAACTAAAGTTTATGTACAAAAATGCAGTAACTACGGCAGTTCGAGCGCTTCAAACCTCCTTCTTGCGACATTTTTAACGACGATTGTTGTTTTTCAAATCGTAGTTTGTTGCGACTTCTTTGATGTCCTTGAAAAACAAAAGTAAGATTTAGTTTAATGGTAGTAAGTACTGATCTGGAAATCAAAAGGGAGATAGTATATTATTTAAAATAACAAACAAAGATACGGGCTAAATTTTAACCTGTCAAGCAAATGGTTTTTACTTTTTAGTTTTATTTATTTATCAATTAGTCACTATTATTTTCAATATGATGTTCTCCATTTATTTATTTACATCATTCTAAACATGTATGGATACGCTGCTAAACTATTGGATAAATTCAAATAATTTCAGACATGTATCTGATGAACTGAGTTTGACCACTGCTTTATTCCTTTGTTTTAGGATACAAAGGAGCTGGAAGAGAAGAAGATAGGAGTAAAGAGGCTTGGAAGGAAGAAGACAAACGAGGCTGAGCATTTCTCATGGAAGAATGACGTGAAAGTGCCATGTGGGAGCATCGTGGATTCCGAGTACAAGGATAGCCCACTTGAGTACAATGAATATGTTGTCTATGATCCAAAAATGGTAAGAATTAAGAAGAATTATGTTTAACTCATGTTACACATGATATTGTCAAAGCTCAGTGTAGGTTGACAACTGAAATTCTCAACGATTGTTATGAAACTAGTCGTCATGTGTATATTAGAACTATGTCAATGTAAACTTATCTAACTTTTTGGAATGTGTTGGAATTTTATAACTCTAGCTTTTAGTCTTTTCTTATGTGATTTTGGTTGTTTTATGATAATATTTATTATTCGTTAAATTATTCACTATTGGTATGGATGTATGCTGCTGTAATTTTTTTTAAAATTTGCATTTATTTTGCAACGGTCAGAAACCGTTGCAATATCATGTATTACAACGGGCATTGCCCGTTGTAAAAAGTGTATTACAACGGGCATTGCCCGTTGTAAAAAGATTTATTACAACGGGCAATGCCTGTTGTAAAATATGGTCAACCTATTACAACATCGCCTATTACAACGGTCGGCTGCCCGTTGTGGAACACATATTACAACGGGCATTGCCCGTTGTAAAAAGCCTGTTTTGTTGTAGTGTAAGTTTCCAATCTTTGACGTATAAATTGGTTATCTGTTGTAATCAAAAAAATAACTAGACGTTGAAGTTATTACCCAAAAAACATCCAAGCATCTTATAAATAATGCACTATCTAGAACATTGGTAACACGCCCATAGTAAGGATAATAAACTACAATAAACCACATAAAATGAATAATAACAGAGATAGCATGTGCTGCAGTGAATGAAATAACAGAGATAGTTTTTATTTTTAGGATACTGCAGTGAATGAAATAATAGAGATAGTTTACATAGATTTGTTTTTCTTCGTTTGGTGACTGAAATTATGACGCATTTGCTGAAAATATAACGCATATAGATATGTATCAGTGAGATAACTCCATGTGACCATGTATACGCATCTGTCGGAAAATTATTTATATTGTGAACGCACAAAAATGTGAAGCCATTCAGCAAATGGTAATTAAAATTGCATATAAAAAGAAGATATTAAACATGAGTAATCCATACATTTGCGAATGCGGGTGTGGATCTTCCATACTGCCTTAAATGAAGTCATACTGGTTGGAAAATATACGAATGTTTAAAAATAAAAATATTATCTTTCAAATTTCTAGTCTAAAACTAAGAAAATATTTCAAGCTCGTGAAAATAATAATGAAATAGTAGAATATCACATCAGCAAGTGTATTTTATAATTCGGTAATACATTTTATAATTCGGTAATTGTTGTTTCATCTAAGTATTTTTCTATTGTTGTTTCATTTAGTTATGTTTTGTAATCGATATATCAATGCAAGGTTATGAAGAAAGGTGATTTGACTGTCAGTGCAATCTTAGTGTGTCTAGTTATCAAACATGAACCCAACAAATCCAACATTTTCTAGAAAAAAAACGGGTTTCAAAAATGATATTCTATTATAAAAACAACACAAAACCAATATATTCAGGCTATCGTAGTGAATTTATAGCTAATTAGTCCTTCATTATGAAATTTTTGATATCAAGTTTCCCTTTCTATGTATAGATAATATTTAAGATGGGAATGTGACCATAGAATGGTTTCAAATTCCTTTTTAGTCCATGAACGCTGAGCATAAACATTGACATGAAACATTATTTGTGCATTTGCAGAAAAATGATCCACAAAAGACACACACTTAAACATTGACTTGAAGTACTGACAGTAGAGAAAATCTGGGTTCGACAAAAAAAAGTAAAGTTAACACTCTTTAATGCATGTATTGTGATATGTATGTGCTAATAAAAATGTTCTGAAGTTAACTGATTTAGATCAATTAAGGCTAAAGTTGATTAAAATTACTCAGAGTTTGTTGTTACTGCAAAATATATATGGACACATCCTTTATTTTTATTTCAAAAATACCAAAGATGTTAGTATGAATTTTATAAGTGTGTGTTAACATTGGTTGCTTGTATTATTAGTTGTTGCATCCATATAGGTCTACTTGTCCATCACTAAGGTCCACATTACAAAGACAACCACTACTAAGGTTTACTTGACAGTATCATTTTATTTCTTTTTGCATTAAAAATTGTTCTCCTAGCCATGTTGAACGATTTATTTTAAGAACTAAGCAAGGAAAGCTTTCATGAGTGAAAGTAAATCTTGGCATTGAAGTTTATGAAAGTACCTATAACTTTTGAGGAATAGAAATGGTGTACAAGGTCCAAACTATGAATGAATATATGGTGATACATATTTGTATTTGTTATTTCCTTGTAAAATAAAAGGCAGACAAATTGCTTTCTTTATTAAGTAGTATTGTATCATTTCTATCAAATTTTACTATTTGTAGAACCAGAAAAACACATGTTTCCAACCAGTAATAGATTGCTCATCCGGTTTCGTTAACTAATAAATCACAATGCAAACAATCACAAAATAACTAAGCTACCCTTTCAGTAATGACGTAAGTAATCACAAAATAACTGAGATACCCTTGCAGTAATTACAATGCAAACAATCACAAAATTTCTCAGTAAAAATTCTATTTTTTATTGAAAATATCAAAATAATAAACTGTACAATTACATTCTAAGATGTAATCACAAACAATCACAAAATAAAACCTACAGTAATCACAAACAATCACAAAATAACTTGCAATATAATCTATAATAACTTGCGGTATCAATAGAATAGTAAACATAACGAACAACCAGAAATAATCACAAACAATTTTATGCGCAAGCTTTAATCACAATTAGAAAATCGATTTATAAAATTCAACCTAAATGTACCTATTTAGGGCACCACGAGGAGAAAATCGTGCTGGAGAGCTACCACGATGATGTGGAGAGGAGTAGATGCGACGATGAGAATAAACGACGATGTGGAGATGAGTGATGTGGAGAGGAACGATTGAATCAAAAAGCGATTTGGGAAATTATTTTGAAGCGATTTGGGAAATTTTGTTCCTTAGGTTTAGAAAATTTATAAGTGTTAGATAATTTAATGATAGGGAATGTACCGGTTACGTTTATTAGACTTAGGCGGAAATATTTTGGTAGGGCGCGAAAGGCAAAATAATTTTTTCCGCGTTTTGACTATAGGGTGAAATGTTTTTAGTTGCATTCACAAATAAATGCCACCAATTTATGCAACTAAAGGCTAGTTTTCTTGTAGTGGCATGATATTTTATTTGACTAGTGCATTTATAACTGGTGTGAGTATCGATTATGAATTTTTGTTAAAGTGCATGTGTGAAATGCAGTGAAAAAAGCATTTAAAGGCATTTTATTTACGCATATCATCTTACATATGCACTTACATATGATCATCGAAAAATTAAATTATCTTAGAATTGAATTTATTTTTAAATGCATTTGAATTATTTGGTTAATGGCATCTTATATATAATCATATGCATTCATTAATATATGATCATTGAATACAAGTTAACACAACTCAATTCTGGGGACTTAGCAGCCATTCCTTGATTTTTAAATACATTTGAGTTATACAGTTAAAAAGGCTTCTTACATATGCATTTATAACTGATTTGGAATATATTTTTTACTGCAGAGGTTATATGCAAGTTTAGATTTATATTAATTTTAATAATTTAATAAGTTTTACAGTAATTTAAATTTTAGGTGTCAAAATTTTATAATGTTAATTTACTTTAGATTTTTGTAGTTTTTTCTTCAATAAAGGTTTTCCAAACACCAATGACAAAATAAAAGAAACTAGAAAGGAAAAGGATTATTTAAACAATCTAATTTTGGATTTTAAAACAAAAGAACGAGGAGTTAGGAAAGGTGTGAATAATTAAAATTCAGTATGCAAGTTTTTGTTTTATGGATTCAAATATTGTACTAATTTTTTATTTTTTATTTTTACATAACTTTTTCTAAAGGTCAAGATTTTAAGAAAGAAAATATAGAGCCCGCAAAAGCTTGAGAATTAAAGAGAGAAATGAATTTTTGAATGTAAAACAGTTTCTTAGTCAACAAATTCTAGAATAAAAAAGAAAGAATGCAGAACTAGAGAAGAAGATTTTAATTGACAAAGAAAATGAAAATTTTAGTCAAGATATTCTAGATTTGAAACAAAAGAATGATGATTATGAGAAAGAGATTTTGAGACTGAAAGATGTTTATGATAAACTTAGAAAAGAGAATGAGGAGAAGGAGAAATTGAAGGAATATTTTGAAAGCAAAGTTGAATTAATTAAAAAAGAAAGGGGTAAACTGAATAAAGAAATGGAGAATAAGACATATACAAATATGGCGCCACCAACTTTCAGTCTTGGTTTATCATCTGATGTTGTAGAAAATGTTAGAGAAAAAGAAAATGTTATGTGTGATGTTATAAGAAAAAGGTGGAGAAAATGAATGATGAAAGACATTCACTTGTTAGTTTGGTCAAACAGCTAGAGAGAGAAAAGAAAGTTAATCCAAAATATGAGTATGATGATAAACCTAAGAGGAAAGGAAAACGATATGTCCAAATAAAAATATTGAAATACCTATAGAAGTAGAGGTTATTGAAAAATCTGATTAGAAGATTGTTAATAAGTTATCACAGAGCATAAAAAATTCTATGTCAGATTTGTCGAAGAATGTTTTAGTTGAAATTCTTTCTAATAGTTTGAAGAAAGTGATCAATACTTATCTTCACTTGGCTTGTTGTTCATAAGTTCTTTTATCTTAAATTAATAATTATTATATTAATTTTAACTTTTAACTTAATTGAATGGTCCTATAAAATTTGTAGTTGAATAATGCAGTTTTGACTAAATATTAGTTATGCGGTTATTTATATCTATCTTTATGCTGTAATGGGAAATTGTTTGGCAAGGTAATGATGGTCTTCTTTTAATTGATGGAAATCAAGTGAAAGAATTGCTTGATAATGGTCAATATATTGATTGAGTGGTAAGTATTTTCTTTAATGTTTAGTTTTTTTTGTTATAATTATATGTTATCACTTAACTTCTTATGTTTTTTATGTTAATATGTTCATTACTACATTTGATTTTGATATCTTTTATAGTTGCATTTGCTTAATGCATATATATATATATATATATATATATATATATATTTAATTACACGTTGCATTTAGATTTTACACTTATTTTATGTTTTGATTTTACTTATGTTATAAGCATAATTTATTCTTTTTATAATTAGATACATTTGTATAATGTAGTTACATTTACTTGTATTTTTGTATGAAATTCGTGTTTTGTAGATTATTGATTGGTATGCTAAATATCTTGAAAAAAGATATGATGGACATGTTTTTTCGAAACTTATGCATGAGTATGGTATATTTAATTGGTTGCTTTTTCTTATTTGTTACAAATATTAACTAATTTCTTTTTAATAGTATGGTGTTTTAAATAATTCAAAAGATTATATTAAAACATATGTTGAAGGTGATTTTTCCTATTGTTAATGCCGGTCACTATACATTGTTAATTTTTGATGATGCTATTGGAAATGGATATTTTTCAACTCTTTAAAAGGGCTATTCCAGGGAATTCATGAAGAATAATTAATCAAGATTGTAAGTGTATTATGAATTATTTTTATTTAATATATGATCATATTGCCTATGATGTTGTTAATTTACAGTTTTTTAAGAATACAAGTACAAATATATTTGAATCAAGTTAAATTAAAAATCAACTGCATAAGTCTAATGCAGTAAATTATAAACAGTGAACTTTATAGTTTTATAGATGAAATTTAACTGCATAAGTCTAATGCAGTTAAAAATAAAAAGTGGACTCTATTGTTTTATAGATGAAAATTTAATACAATTAAGTTAAAATGCACTAAAAATTCATTATTTTCTAGGCTAGAAGTATAATTAATTTTGAATTAAGATACATCAATAATTTAATTGCATTAGTCAAATGCAGTAAACATGATTTGTAAACTTCATAGGATATTATTTATAATTATTTTTATATGCTGCATTTTAAAATTGCTTGTAACAAATGGGTTGCGGACCTAGAAATGGCCCAAGTTTAAAATTTTATTTGTTATTAATGCTAGAAGTATAAATGTTTTTAAATAAATTCATGCTAATAATTTAACAACATTAAGCTAATGTAGTTAAATATGAACATTATACTCTAAAAATTATTATTTACAAATATATATTCATTTACTGCATTTTCTAAAAGTTAAATTTTAGTTATTTTTAAGGCAAGAAATATAAATACTTTTTAATTAATTTAAGTTATTTATATAGTTATGTAAGTTTACTACAACTAAATATGAGAATATTTCCACTGCTATATGTGCATTTAAATATGTATAACTATTCTTATGGTTGTTGGTCTATAGAAACGAATTGTCGAACCTCTTATAACAGAAAAGGCAAAGGAGAAGAAAATTTTATGCAGCTTAAAAAATGCAGCATCTATTGAGTTTGCAATTTGTCCTTAATAGAAAAATAGGTAATATACTTTCACGAATATTTTTATATTTTATGTAAGTTTTTTTTAGTTATTGTTTGTTGATATTTTTCATTTTTTTGATTGCAATAATAATTGTGCTTCATATGTTATGTGGTTCATATTTCGTGATAGGGCTGCACAAAGTATGGGTTGGGTCGGGTCAGACCAAATATTTCATCCGACCCGCATAGGTATGGGTTTAAGGTAGCTCAACCCGTATCCGACCCTATATGAGGTTGGATATGGGTTGGGTCGGGTTTAGTAGGGTTGGGTTGGGTTGCATGAATCTAATAAAAAATGAGAATATAAGGGAATATTTTCAAAAAATAACATTAAAATGTTCAACATAATATATTAGATTTTAGCTAGCATAACGCACTTAAACTAACTAATTCATTATAACATATATTTTATTAAAATTTCATTGTAAAACACATCATATGAAATTAGTTCACTACATAGTAGAACAAGTGTTTCATTTTAAAATACATTAAAATGCCCTTTGGAATATCTTTGCCAAATTCTATCTTGTTTGGGTTGACATAAAATATGCTTTTTCGTATATTTACTGTAGAATACATAAACATTATTCTAGGATTAGACTATTCTAATTTTAAGTGTATTGATATTAAATTAGGTTTTTAATATAGGGTTGGGTTGGGTTAAAGTAGGGTTGGGTTGAACAAAATAACACACCCGACCCATATATAGTATGGGTTACAAATTGTAACCCATATCCGACCCGAACTAGGATGGGTTGGGTTGGGTTTATGTGGGTTGGGTCGGGTTGGATATGGGTTGTGTGTAGCCCTATTTCGTGATGTTAAATTTGGTGAAATTAAGAAAGAAATGTCACTAGATGATGTCACATTGGACAGATGTCTATTATTGTACAAAATGCTAATTGATTATCAAATAAGTTGGTGCATTTTATAAAGCATTAATGACTTTGCTTTATATTGTAACTGAAGGAATGAAACATATTCTTACTTATTATTCAACCAGTCATTGTGCAAAATGCTAATTGATTATTCAAGACATATATTGGTATGAAACTTAGTAAAGTTAGTGTATAGTTATGGATTAGTTGTTGATTGTATAGTTTGGATAGTTATATTGTGTTTGGATTTTGTTGTGGATTATGTCATAGAGACCGATCCATTTTTTATGTATATAACTGATTATTGTATTATTATGCTTGTTGAAAGAATTTCTTTTATTGCATTATGTTAATGAATTTATGATTTGATATTTTGTCTGCATATTCAATAGTATTGGATTTGTTTTACATTTTAGTTTTTTATTGTTGTTTGTATGATAAAAAATAAGATGGTATATCGGAATAGCAGTCAATTTATGTCTAACAATTTTGGCTGCATTTGATAATTTTATTTATTCTTAATGCAATTTATAATTTAACCGCATTAAGAAAATACAGTTATATTTAAATACTTTAAGAAAATGAAATTATAATTCAACAGGATTTTCGAAATTATTTAATTGTATTTATGTGATGTAGTAATAATTTTGGCTGCATTTGATAATGTAATTAATCTTAAAGCACTTTATAATTTGACTGCATTAAAATTGTATGTGAGATTGAATTTTAGTACCATTTAAATAATGCAATTAATGTAAACATACTATTATATATTTTTATGGTTATGTGTTTTTGTAGTTTTACTATTTTTCTGCTTATTAAAAAGGAAGTCATATTTTTAATGGCTTAACTGCAATGCAGCTATTTATTTTTATGTGTTAGCACTTAAAAAGGATGCATAGTTAATTACTAAGGAAGGGTAATTTTTTAAATATAATTAATACTAAATTAATTAATAAAGAAGTGTAATTTTTTAAATATAATTAAAACTTTACATTATTATCATAAATATCTACATTAAACTAAGCACTTGTCCAAGAAATATACAATAAATGGAAATAAGTGTAAAAACTGATACTTCTAGGTTATGTCTTCAATTAGTTTTAGCATCGTTGTTGGTAGAGTATTTGCTTTGTAATGGTTTCCTAATGTACCTAATTAGGTGGTGCTTCCAGTTAGCTTTTGCATTCATCGGTAAGCTTGGTCAACAATTTCTCTAACTTGATGACTGTCATATTTTTGTTTCATTTTATTATAACTAAATTAATAAATAAGAAAGATAATTTTATTTCAACATAATTAAAACTAGACATTATTGTCATAAAGATCTACATCAAACTAAAAACTTTTCCAAAAACTTACAATGATGGGAAACGTTTGTAGAAATAAACACTACTAGGTTGTATCTTCGATTAGGTTTTACATTCATTGGTAGTTGAGTAATTTCTTTATAATGGTTTCTTGACATACTCAATTAGATTGTTTATCCAATTACATTTTTCATTTATTGGTAAGCTCGATTAACCATTGTTCTACTTTGATTATTGTCATATTTTTATTACATTTTGGTATAACTAAATTAATAAATAATGAACATCAATTTCTTTCAACATAAGTAAAACTAAACATTATTGTCATAACGATCTACATTAAACTAAACACACGTTAAAAATTTACAATGAAGGGAAAAGTGTATAGAAATGGACACTACTAGGCTGTGTATCGGATTATATTTTAAATTCATTGGTAGTGGATAATTGGTTTATAATGGTTTCTTAATGTACTCAATTAGACTATTTATTCAATGCAGCAATAAACAACAAACCATTATTGACGTTTGTGGTTGAAGTCAAGAACTTGATCTTTGAGTAGTCCCCACTTCTTCTTAGTTGGTTTTTTTCCAAGGTGCCTTCTTTGCCATAATAGTTTTGCTCTTCGTTAACAGCCTGACTCGATGATGATTTTGGTCGGTTACTATAATCTTCAAATTCTTGATAAAGTTGAGGTTTGTTCTTAGTCATTCTAGGTATTCATTAAGCAATTGAGATTTATGTCAGTAGGATAAAGAGAGGTCCATGTTATAGGAAAGGCAAGCAAAGGAAGAAAAGAAAGATGAAAGAAAAATGTGGCAAGAATGACTTATTCGGGATGCGGAATGGAGAAATATTTCCCCATCTAGTGAAGCTTTACTTAGCATACTAATCAAGATAAAGAGCTTGGTAAGTGCCTGCTAGGGATAATAGGTGCCAACTAGGTAGTCGGCCTCCCTTTGCAATTGAAAGATTATGTTGATCAAATGAGTGATTGGCTTAGGATTTCGAAGATTAGTGCAAGCAACATAGACTCCATTCAAGAATTAGTAGGTATTCGGGGTGAGCTTAGCGGGGGCAAGCCTGAAAGTGTTGAGAACAATGGTAAGAAAGGGGTAAAGAGAAAAAGTGGCCCTGACCTTGAAATAGTCCAAGGACTAAGTGATGAAATTCAGAGTTTGCATATATTTTTGATTAGTTTACGTATATGATCAACTATCGCTTATATCCAATCATAAATATTTTTATACTATTTTAGGTGTTAATTGTAGATTCGCTTCAACCTATTTACAATTTAGGAAGCAAAAAGGTAGCATAGGCAGAAATTTCCACAAGTTAAATGGATCGATACTTACCCATATTAGGGGGACAATTCATGCCAAGTGGAACTTTAAGGGACCTTTCGGGCTAACATGGGGACTACTTTAGGCCTCTACGTCAACGACCTAGGGAAGTGCAAGGACCGATTAATGGAGAAATATCAATCTATGTGGATGTGGAGTATATGGAAGGGAGACATCGGGCTATGAAGGTAAAGAATTGGAGGTGATGGGGAGGAGAGCGTAGGGAGTTGAAGTGGGTTAGTACTTAGCCAAATCTTGGCTAAGTACCAAACCAAATGGGTCAGTACTGATTGATGATGGATTATTGATATGGCAAAGAGCCTGCATGGAGAGTCATGCACAAGTGACCGCGTATTGACTAGACACTTGATTTGGAAGATATGGCCATTTTCAATCACTACAATGATGTTGAATGATTTTTCTAAGAAATAAAAAATAATTTTTTAAATTATCATTAGAGTTCTCTCTCGGAGAGAAAGTTTCAACATCTGCTATATTTCTAATTAATATCATTATAACTAGAACAAGGTTGTAATCAAGAGCTTCCTTGAAGTATATAAAGCTTGAAAGATTCTCTCTTGTGAGTTGTGGTATAACTGATCATTTAGCAATTTTGAGCTAAATAAATAAATAAAAGCGATTTCTATCAACATAATGAGAACTAGACATTATTTTCAAAAGATCTACATCAAATTAGCACTTGTCTAAAAGATGTACAATTAAGGGCAAGTTGTGTTGAAATGGACACTACTAGTGATGACTCTGGCTACTATATATCACTTTTCATAACCTTTGTATTTTATTCCGTACAGATGAGTAATTACTAATTATGAGGAATGAAATAGGGAATGAGAAAATGTGGAGAAGTTAGAGAAGCATAAACAAATAGAGGAGTTGGAGGAAAGAGATAAAGACAACGAGGTTTGGATAATATGGTCAGTATCGATTTGATGCTTGGTTGGAAGATATGAACGTTATCGATCAATACAACGATGTTAAGTGGTTTACCTGAGAAATAGAAAATAATATTTTTTAAATTATCATTAGAGTTCTCCCTTGGAGAGGAAGTTTCAACATCCACTTTATTTTTAATTAATATCATTATAACTAGACCAAGGTTGTTTCAAGAGCTTCCTTGAAGAATATAAAGCTTGAAAGCTTCTCTCTTGTCAGTTGTAGTATAACTGGTTATTTAGCAACTTTGAACTAAATTAATAAATAAGAGTGATTTCTATCAACATAATGAGAAGTGAACGTTATTGTTAAAAGATTTACATCAAATTAGATACTTATCCAACACATATGCGATCAAGGGTGAGGTGTATGGAAGTGGACAATGTTATCTACATATTTTCTAACTACTATGTTAGAAGAATAATCAAGAGGAAAAAGGGTAATTAGGTCAATGAGATGATATAGGAGCAATGAAAGGTAGAGCTACTACAAATATGCAAGCATCTAACATAAAGGTAGATGTCGAGCTCTTACTTGAAGATATTTAGCCATTAGAGTTATCGAATATAAAGGCAAGAAAGATGTCAATACTTTATAACCTAAAGAAATGGCATCGACCCTATTAACATAGAAATAGCTTCAAGGAGATGATATCGAGTCTATAAAATGATAAAGTTGTTGAACTTGTAAATACAAGACATTTCAAACTTATAAAGAAGTGGGGATAGTGAGCTCTTACAACGGCGGAAGGAATGTCGAGCTACTACAACGAAGAACGTCACCAAACATGTAACAAAGAAAGGGGAAACCGAACATCTAACATTAAAGAAAGATTCTGAGTTTCTAGGAGATGCCAAACACTGTGCAGTTAAAATGCTTAGCGGTTTCATAGTGGTGGAGGTGCAAACAGTTATAGCGGGGAAAAAGCGAGGATATAGCGGAAAATAGGAAAGGTGCAAAAGGCTTTATTATATATAAAACTAAATATTTAAAGTTAATTTACTCTCATTTTCACACTTTTTGTGTAGGAAAAAGAAATATTTTTTAATTTTATATAACAAAACCGAAGAATATCATGATATATACAGTCCAGATTTGGAAACTCTAATAGATTTCTAACTTATATTGAGCACTTATGCCTTAAAATTAGATCTTTTCACCAACATTTTTGGTTTGGTTCAAAATAAAACTAGTCAAATTAATCTTTTTATGTTAATATTGCTAAAGAGGGTACTAAAAAGCCTTGATTTAGCAGGTGTAGCAGAAAATAGCAGGGCTTAAAGCGGATCTACTGTTTGATAGCGCTATATTGTAAAAGCGTAGAAGGCGAAGAGCGCTATGGGTTATAGTGGGGATTTTGCGAGGCTTTAACTGCACAGGCCGAACTTATAAATAGGCAAGCATGTTGAGCATGTAAATAAGAAGTGTGCCAAGCATGAAGATATTGAGCCTGTATCCAAAGGAGGGTATCTAACATCTAATTAGCAAGAGATGTCGAATCTCTAAAGGATGTCGCGCCGTTAAGGGGTATTGAACACCTAGTTACAAAGAGGGTATATCGAGTCTCTGCAGCCCAAATGATGTCAAGCCTCTGCAATATAATGTTGTAGAGCATGAAACAAAGGAAGGATGCTGTATCACCTAAAGATGCTGAGCTTCTAACATGAAGTTATTATGCTTATAATGGTATTATCGAGCTGCTGCGAGTACGAAAGAACATCGAATGGTGATGATCGACGACGACGAGCTTATACAAGCCTTTACTATACCAACTGATATCAAATCTCAATAGCAAAGAGAATAGCGAGTATATAAGCTCGGAGGATACATGGCAACCATCCCGCCTACCGCTACCACTATAAATACCCCCTCGGCCATTCAGATGGGGGCGATTAATTCTTTTCTCTACTTCTCAAATTACAAGTTGTAAACCCTAAATTGATTTGGGAATTTTTTTTGGTAGAATTGTAACTTTTTGCACATAAGGACTTGGACAATAAAATTTTCATAGCATAAAGCCTTTGATACTATATTATGAAAAGCATGCTTAAGCATCGCTAAGCATTGCTTAAGCGCTAAATGCATGTAAAATGCTTAATTTTTGAAAAAGGCAATAGAATTAAGCGATGAGCACTTAAGCATGCTTAATTAGTGCTTTGAATAAATTTAAGCGATGATTAAGTGCTACTAAGCAAAAACTATATTATTTTTAAAATAAGAAGAAATGATGTTATTGCATAAAAGTGACACTCCTAAAAAAATCCTCATTTTCTGTTACATGGGCTGATCAATGTTGAATAGTTTTTACACTAAGATATGACTATTTAGTAGACAAATGTGCATGGTTTGTGCTCAACTCGAGTATGCTTGCTTTTAATGCATAACTAAAGTCAAATCCAACTTTTGCAACCAATGAACTTATAAGTTAACTTTAAAGTAAAACTTCACTTCTTTGTGATTAATTCGTGTACACACGAATAATGACGCACCTACTATAATCTCTTAGCATAAATTTATATTGATACGAATAATGTATCCTCAAAAATTTAGTAGCGCTTAGGCAATGTTTAGGCGGCTCTTAAGCGACATTAAGCAAAGCGAGACTTCTGTTGCCTTGCCTTTCCTAACGCTTAATATAACATAGCTTTGATATATGTATTTTTGACTATTATTGAGAAAATGGACGTGCATATAGCTTACCTTTGGACTTGGACTTAAATTTGGACTCGCATATTGACAATTTGAACAAGGCCACTTAAGCCCTTGCCTAAATTAAAGTTCACTTTGCATAATGACTATCATGCTTATTGACATATGAACAACGGACTGCGACTTACATGAATCGCCTATTTTGTCCATGAACAAACAATTAATGGACTATCTCACATTCATGTGACTCGCCTATTTCACCCTTGGCATATGACTTGAACTTTTAAACAACTTCATGGCCATACTAAATGTCCATGGGCATTATAGAGTCATTCTGAACCATATTATCTTGGGAAAACGTCTCTGGTGTTGAGTCAATTTTTGATTTAACATTTTGGTGCTAGAAGGAGGGCTCGAACCTCCGTGTCATCATTTCCTTACTTTGTAGTCTAACAAAGTGATATTTTGTTTCAAGAAAATGGTAAGGACCAAGAAAGTTAAAGTTCTGAATAAAGAAGTTGTACAACAGACAGCCCCTGAAGACAATGTCACTCAGAACTTCAACTTGGAAAATACAGAGATTGTGATTAGTCGAAGCTCAACACTTGAAATTGATAAAAAAGAGGTAAAAGAATCAAAAGGTGAAGATTTGAAAGAAATAAATTATTTTGGGAATAAATAATGAACATTGGAATGATTTATATATAAAATTGAAATTATTCTTAAGTAGAGATTATTTAGAAAGTGATGGTTTCTGGGATTTGTTTAAGCCAATATACTTTTGAATACACACACACACACACACATATATATATATATATATATATATATATAGACATACACACATATGCATGGTAATAAAATATTTGAAGGATTTTTATAGAAGGGTGTCTAAAATTTATATGTAAAAGTGATTGTTATTGGAAAGTTTAGTAAAATGAAAATATTTTGGAATGATAATAAGATAAATGTCATTTTTTTATTGTATGGAAATTAATATTAACAAAATTTACAAAGCGTATTTTGTCAAAATGATTTTGGAAGTAATATACATTTAGTAATTGATTATTTTTAAAAACAAAAAGGAATTTTTTTTCAAGTTGTTTAGATATTTATGTTTAGAAGTGTTTGAATTGAATTATTATTTTGTTATACAAATGAATTTAGCAAATTGATATTTTAATGTTAAATATTTGAAAGATTGTTATAAAAGAGAACTTCGTGTTGAGTAATCATTTCTCACTAGTAATATTTTAAAAAGCAAATTCGAAAGTGAATAAATTTTTTAAAATATTGATTTTGGAATTCACGTAATGGCTTTGGAAAATATTTTGGAGTTGAAGTTACTTATGGGAAAAGTGAGATTATTTTGATTTGTTGTTTAAAGAAAATTATGAATTATAAAAACATCCATGGTATTATCATTTTGAAACTACTAAGAAGGGTTTCAAAGTTTATGAATTATTTTTTAAAGGAATTTGAGGAATTTGAAATTGAATAAATGCTTAAATACGGGTTTTCTTGGAATTATATAAGAGGTTTTTAAATAAAGATTTTGGGAGGGAATAAAATTTTATTATTTAAACCTCTTTGGAATTTAATATCTTTCTTTTCAAAATTAAACTAAAGGTTTTATAAATGGAATTTTATTATAAAACCTTTATGAATCAATAAATAATTGAAGCATGTGATATGTGTGGAATTCTTAATTGTGAGATTTTTTGGGTAAACGGATGGATTGCAGAAGTGAGCAAGAAAGAATGAAATCTTCTAAAGGTCTAGAAGAGGTAAACTTAGATTTGCTAGATTCAACTAAAACAGTAGAAATCGTAGAAGAACTAAGTGACATTCTCAAAAGAGAGCTTACCCAACTCCTCTAATCTAGCAAAGATGTGTTCGTCAGAACTCACTCAAACATGGTCAGGATAGATCCAGCAATTATGAGCCATGCTCTGAATATAGATCCAAATATTGTCCCTGTTCGACAAAAGAAAAGGCAACTTGATAAAATTCAAGCTAATAAGAATCAGTTGAAGGTTACTTGAGAATGGATTCAGCAGAAAAGTCTATTACCCTAAATGGTCGGCTAATCCTGTACTAGTTAAAGAGTCCAAAGGAAAAGGGAGAGGATACATTGATTATACTAATCTAAATAAGGCATGCTCCAAAGATTTCCATCCTTTACCTATAATAGATTCACTGGTTGATGCCATAAGAGGACATAAGCTGTAACATTTTATGGATGCATACTCGAAATATAATCAAATCCCATGTTCAAATCAGATGAAGAAAACACAGGTTTTATAACAGATTGGGGAACTTACTACTACAAAATCATATCCTTTGAGCTGAAGAATGCAAGGGTTACATATCAAATGATATATCATCAATGCTCGAAGAATTAAGGCCAATCCTGACCAAATTAAGACGGTTAAGGGTAAGGCAGAGCCAAAAACAAGTAAAGATTGTGATGAGACTAAATGGAAGGATGACAATTTTAAAAAGATCGACTCCTGTAGTCCAAGCTTATAATTCCCAACATGGTAATAGATATGACTTCTCAAGTCGAAGATTTACCCAGACCCTCATATTGGATCAGTTCCCAGAAAGGTTACCTTTGTAGCCCTCTAGGTTTTTAAAAAATTGCTCTTCAAAGTTCCATGATTTTCTTAAATCTATTACCCAACCAAATAAGGTGGGATAATACAAACCACCCTTTATTTTGATAAAGGATTTTCATTTTTAACCCTATTTTCCAAAAGAAAAAACTTTAGGAATTTAATTATTGTTGGATATTCCACTAATTTAAGAAAATTTACATATTACTATTTGAAAAACAATTTGCAAATTAATATATAATTTTTATCGCGACGGCCACAATTTTAACCCGAAGGTTGTTTTGATCTTTAAATTTTCTAAAAAGAAATTTCATATTACCAATGTTGGCCAAAAAGAGTAGCTAATTGTAAAGATAACTTATGGGATTTCAAGGCCATAATTCAAATTTCGAATAATATATATAGAATCCCTTACTTGAGGCATCAAATTTGTTTAATTGTTCAAATAGCTTTCAAGAAGTTGAAAGACTGAAGAGTCCTCATTGAAAACCATGGTTTTGATTAGTCGAAAGGACAGATTGGTGTGGAATACTATACATAGAGAAAGGAAAATCCAATGCCATTAATGGATCACCTCATAGTTTCGGTATATAAGACGATACTTTAGTTTAAACAAGGAAAGATTCGAGAAGGAGTAAGTAACCACCACCATTAATATATCAGAAATAAAGTGGTAATGGTGACTGAGTAAATGAGCGCTAACCTAGGATCAAGGAACATTGGAAAAATTGGAATGATAGATATATATTACCATACCATGACCAAGAATAATCTTACAACTTGAATAAGCAGCTCAAGGGAAATGAGTGGAGCTATGAGAAGAAATTCAAAAAGGATTTTTATATGGATCATTCTAGCTATAAGGAGTAGGGTAAAGAAAGGAATAAGATAGGAAGTCATTAGCCACAAAGCAAGTCAAGACAAAATAGTTAATGCTTTGAGATGAAATAAGTTCTCTGTAATCTAACATCACTCTAGCTCATACCCATAACCTTTGATGGAATAGAAAACGACTGTTTGACTCAAAAGGAAGAAAATTTTAAGTAACAATAATTATTCATCCAACCAAAATTGATGGTTAAATCATCATCCAACACAGTAATCTTTAAACACTACACTGACTTATACATAAGAATATTTATGGCCATGGAATTTAGTTTAAACTTAGAAAGATCATTCGAAAATGAAATAGACAAAGTCCTATCTTCGAAATCTCAAATAGTAACAAAGCAGTAGGACCAATATGGAATTTCCTAAATAACTATTGGATTTCAACAAAGATTAACATCAACGATATGTAAGTTCAAAGATATTGATTATCATAGACTGATCTGTACATAACCTCAATATGGATTATCGACAAAGTCATGGAATGTATTCAAATGAATTATCCACAACGTTGGAAAAGAGAATTGGGTGGAAGAGTTACCCCCGATATCATGAACTTATCAAAGAATCACATATATACCTAGTCTTTATCAAAAGAAGGAAAATGAACCAAGAAGTGATAATAATGAAAACCTTAAAGGAACCATTCGTACGAAATAGATAATTAATATGAAAATAATTGGATGATGGCCATTGTTAAATACTTAGTAGAAAGGAAACTACCAGAAGATAAAACGGAAGCTAGAAAGATAAGGCACCAAGCTCTAACTTTTATTATGATGGATGGAATGCTTTATAAAAAAAGGATATTTGCTCGCATATATCCTCTGATACTTCATATTGAATCTCTTCAACCACTTAGTACTTCCTATTGAAGCGGACCCTTTCTCGAGATATCGTTTACCATGCCTAACCCATAATCCTGACCATTTACTACTTCCTACATAGAGAGGAGGCGAGCCCTCACACAACCACTTATTACCTTCAATCTCTGAAGCAAGTCCTTCGTATTATGACCCATAACCCACGTTGATGTCTTACATTAGCCCGACTATTCATAGGTATTGATAGCCAGATTAGCTGGGCAGATTTACCCTCTAGAATTTGGGACTAACCGCGCATCATCGTGGTTACTTATTATAGGAGATGTCTCACATCAGCCCTAAAGTCATACTACTGGTAGCCAGATTAGCTGGGCAGACTTCTGTGTGCTTTTAACTGACTTTGCATCCCTATAACTTGTCATAATCTGTATCACTCTCTACATATATTATCACATATCTCACTGTTTCCATAATCAAGGCCTTATAAGAGATCTTTTTTATTTCGCCTTTAACATTAATTACCTTCTAAGGGGGATTTTAATAAAGTTAATAACCTAATTAACTACATAATTATACGTTATAATTATACATCAATTACGATTATATATATATATGGATAAAAGTGAGGGGTCTAGGGTCTTATTTATAGTGATTGGAATGCACCGGAACCAATGGATGAAGGTCGGTTGGAAATTATAAAATCCATAATGTTCAAATTCACAAACCCTAGCCGCAACTTCACATTCAACGGTCGATCGCCCTACCCTACCGGTCGACTGCTAGCAGTCGACCAGTCCAATGGAGCGGTCGATCGTGACGTTTTTTGGGGAAGATTTTTATTTCGTTCTTTTTATTTATTATATTCCTTAATTATACTTTAACGTTAAATTTAACGTTTACTTAAACCCCAAGTCTAATTACTGTTAACTCTTGAATTTCAATTTTTAAAATTAATTGTTCATTTGAATTTGAATTCTATATAAATTATTTTAAATCTGAAAACTTCAAATGTCCGTAACTTTTCCGTTTGAGCTCCTTTTCAACCTATTGTATATGGAAATTGATCAAAATTTCATCACGAACGCAATGGCATAGCTTTCGCGGTCAAATTCTAACTTTTGTAAAATTTTCATTTTTACCCCTATCTTATTTAATTTATCTAATTTAATTATGGTTGATTTTACGTGGTGTTATAGTACACCCGGATACGAAGTTTGGTTGATGTTTAAAAACAAAATAGGCACACACCATAGAAGAATTCTATCATAAGGTCTCCTTGCTTCTACGCTTGGAAGAGGCAGATTTGGTTGCTGCATTGATTGGTGGCAAGGTACTAAATGAAGTTGTGTAGAGCAACATTACTACTAAGAGAACAAGTGAGAGTGCCGAAAATATTACAGTGAATGTTGGGAATAATAATAACTAGAAAATTAGAAACCAGGGCATTGGTGGGAAGAAGAATGACACCAAGAAGTGTCCAAGATATATGAGGCTGGGAGATTATACTCCCATAAACGATACTGTTGAGAATATCTACCTTGTCATGTAAGGTAGGGGAATTATAAAAAACCGCCTCGGAGGAAGGCAACTAAACTAGAACGACACTCGGGTAAGTATTGTCACTTCTACGAAACTCATGGGCACAATACCAATGAGCGCTAGTACTTGAAGGATGTGATTGAGGACCTGATTCGAAAGAAGTTGCAACAGTATGTGAGAGATCCGTAGGATGGTGGACAGAATAATAGGTCCCATGGTTAGAATGCTTAGAGGGACTAGCCTGGGTTTAGCGAAGAGGGACGAAGGCAACTTGATAGTATTATTATGATAAACACTATTTCTAGAGGACCACGTCCAGTGGAGGAGTTGGAATAAGATGGAGCGGTATAGAAGTTCGCTAAAACATGTGTCGCACAAGAGTTGTTTTGCTGTTGAAGACGAAGCTCCGACAAAACAATTGAAGACGATGAATGATGACATAGAATTTCAGAATAGAGACGTTGCTAGGATGCAATGGCCGACCGTTGTTCCCATGGTTATTACAGTTATTGGGTCGACAATTATGACTAAGTATTGATTGGCTATGAGAGCCCAGTTAACATTCAATTAAAAAGGGCATTTGATCAAATTAAGATTAGTCCAAGGATATAAAGCCATGTAAATCTTGTATCCAGAGATTTATCGAAGAGGCTAAAGAGCCTATCTAATGCACTAACTTATCCTTGGAATTGGGTAAGGGAGACCGCAAGATAGTGCGAGTGTAGACCTTTGTGATAATTGATGAATTTTCAGCTTATAATGCATTTTTGGGCCAACCGGCCCCTGCTAGTTTCAGGATAGCGCAGTTCCATGGTGTTTGATGATGAAATTCCCTACTGAGAATGGGATAAGAGCTATTCAGTGGGATCAGAGTATTAGCCGTGAGTGTTACGTAGCAGATCTCAATCAGGCGAAGCGATATGAAAAGGAAGGGTGCAAAGAAAACTCTCTGCACCAAAATCGTTGACGCATAACAACAGTCGCCCAAGCCCTAGCTCGGGTCACATAGCATGTTCTAAGAGCCTATAGACCTTGGAAAAGAGCCCGAGGATGCGAGGGTAGTACCAGCAGAGTTGATGATCAATATCCCGATAGATGATGATAATCCTACTCGGGTTCTTGATGTATGATCTCGGCTCAGCTTTAAAATGAAAAAAGAGCCGGTAGGGGTTTTCTAGGTAAACCTAGATGTGTTTTCCTAGACAAATTCTTATACGTGTGGATTTAACTAGAGATAACATGCCATGCATTAAATGTGGACCCAAGATGCCCTCTTGTGAAGCAGAAGAGATGCAGCCTAGGACTAGAGCGATCCGCTACGCTTAAAGAAGTAGATAAGCTGAAGGAAAATGGCTTTATCTATGGTACCATGTACCCCAAATAGGTATCAAACTCAGTGTTGGTCAAGAAGCCAAATGGAAAATCATGGACATGCAGCAATTATTCAGACATGAATAAAGCATGCACAAAAGACAACTTCCCGCTGCCGAAGATTGACCGACTTGTAGACTCAGCGGTTGGACACGAACTGCTATCCTTTATGGATGTGTACTCTGGCTATAACCAAATAGCAATGCATGTTCTAGATCAGGAGCATACAAGTTTCATCATTGATTTGGGCTTATATTATTATCAAGTGATGTCATTCGGTTTGAAGAATGTTGGAGCTACTTATCAACAATTGTTAAATAAGATGTTCAAATCTCAGATCAGATGGACGATGTAGGTGTATGTGGATGAATGCTTGTGAAGTCATAACGGTTGATGAATCACATAGATGAATTCTCTGAAATTTTCGATGTGCTTCGGAAATACAGGATGAAACTTAATTCATTGAAATGCTCTTTTGAAGTCGCATTGGGCAATTTTTTGGATTTCATCATGAACTCACGGGGTACTAAATTTAAGACAAAGCAAATTCAAGCATTAAAAGATGTTATCACCCCAAAAAACAAGGTGGGAAATGCAGATCTTGAACAGTAAAGTTGGTGCACTTAGTCAATTTATTTTGAAGGCGACAGACAAGTGTATACCGTTCTTTGAGGCCCCAAGAAAGGAAACTGATATTTTTTCTAGATGAAGGAATGTCAAGAAGCTTTCCAGAAATTGTTAGAACACATGGAAAGACCACCAATTTTGTCGAAACCTTTTGAAGGAGAAGATCTATTCATTTACTTGGTAGTATCTACTCACGCTGAGTGCAGTCTTAGTACGCAAGGAGTCTAAAATCCAAAGGCCAATATACAATATCAAGAAGCATTTTACCAAAGTAGAAAAGAACCGTTCAATAATGGAGAAGCTGACATGCTACTTGCTGATTTCATCAAGGAAGTTACGATCATATTTCCAAGCTCACTCGATAATGGTGCTAGCGGATCAGCCACTAAAGCAAGTACTACATCGATCCAAGACTTCGAGGAGATTATTGAAGTGGAATATCGAGCTAAGCCAATACGATATAACATACCATCCTAGAAAGGAGATATAAGGACATGCATTGGCATATTTCATTGTTGAATTCAACGTCCGAGATAGAGAAGGGGAAGATGATATTATCCAATTTTCCTAGTGGAAGTTATGCATAGATGGAGCTTCCGATGAACGTAGTTTCGGGGTAGGAGTGACTCTCGGGACCCCGGAAGGACGAAAGATACACTATGCCTTGAAGTTGGAGTTCCAAATGAAAAACAATAAGGTCGAATATGAAGAATTGATTGCAGGCACTACAAGAAATTTTATTTTTTATGGCGCTCAAAAAACGCTACAAAAACTTTTGGTGGCATTTTGATAAACGCCGCGAGAAAACATGCGACTAAAAATCCATGATTTTTTGTTGCATTTATTTTAACGCCACTATAAATGCATTTTTGGCAGCGTTTTTCAAATGCCACCATAAATCTTTTTGTAGCGTTTAAAAAACGCCACCAAAAGATTTTTTGGCGCTACTAATAGAATTTCCAACTTTACCCCTGTTTTACGGTTGCATTTACTCTACGCCACTATATATATTTCGGTAGCGTTTTTGAAACGCTACTAAAAGTTGTTTATTATTTTACACCATTTTTTCATGCTATTATTTTCTGTTAATGGTCTATTTTGGTTCTATTATATCAATCAACAATCACTCACATAATCATCATATTCAAATAAGTTAAAAACACATTAACTATATAATCAAATAAAATATCCATAACCATTCCAATACAATAGTTTTTCGACAAAATGACCTAACTCACATACAATAACCATTTGTATACAAATTTACACATCGGGTACTAATAAATGTTATATCTAACTAGTGCTAACAAAACGTTTGATTACCCATAATTCTTTGTTGCATACACAAGTGAAAGCTAGCATCATCAAGTCCAAATTTGCTCTCTTCAAAAGTCCGATGCCTACACAAGTGAAAGCACAATAGATAGTCAAACAATTACGTTAACTCGTAGGACTTCAAATATGAGATCAAAACATCTACAACATTATACAAGTATATCCTACTATAAATGATGTCATATAAATTATCAAAGTTATAAAAAATGAAATAAAGTCCTTTCTTGAGCTTAAATAGTAGGAATCAATTTTGCACACTTACGAACCCTCCTTTGATAGAATGGTGAATCCAACATCATACATTTTAATGCTGTAAGTGGAATGTGACAAGTACTTGTAATTTTCCCCAAATCTTCAAAATCTAATAAAGTGCGATATCAATGTTTCCCTTATCTTTACGGAGTTGCATAATTTCTTTATTCATATTTCATGTCAAACCCATTCCAGCATCTCAACATGAGCAAATTCATACAGACAAATTCTCTCCTTTCCATGATTCTCAACCTAAGAATCTCCACTATTCATGACATCATTTGTAGAACAATATTTTGTAGGTTAATGAGTGACTTTACCATTTGCCCATAAATTGAAGAAATACATACACCATTATTCTTCTAAAATCAAAGACAATCAAAACTTTCTTTCTTTTTTTCTCAGATAACTATGATAATTTATAACCTAAAATATTGAAAAATAAGTTACACTTATAAGTTACTAAAAAAAGGGGGGCAAGAATTTTGAGTTGAAGGGTGCATGAGTAATATGTCAATGTACCCTGATTGTCCAAATTGACAAAATACCCAAAATTTGGAGGGGACCATGGAAAAATCCCAAGGACTAAGTAGGCACATTTGGCATCTCTCCCTGTTATGTCTGTCGCTTTGGAAGCAAGTAGTAGGCACTCAACCCATAATTTCCACTCCTAGAATGTTCTCTTGTTACTGTCATATTCCTAATCTACCCTGCAAATATTTTATTTTAAAACTCTAATATAGAGATAATGTACTCCATCAATATACTTGTACAGAATATATATGAGATATTAAAGCAATACTTCACAAACACATGGTGTATAACATAACTTTTATGTAAATATAAATGTATAATATCTGGAACTGATTGTAACAACCCGGGGTTTTGTAACAACTAATTATCATCAAATGACGATTAAATTGGTTGTTAGTTGCTATTGGGATTTTTAATCGGTTGAAATTCTTTTAAAAATTGTTAAGGGTATGTGGGCTTTAAATTAAATCTTGGCCTACATTTTCCTTTGTCTTGGTACCGGGTTATATTGAAGCAAATACCGGTTCCTCCTTCATTTTTCTTCAATCACATGCCCTAAACCAAAACACACGAGAATAGAAATGGCGGCTCCAATTCTTCGTGTCTGCTAGGGTTTCGATTTTTCGATTTTGAACGACTTCGTGATGCCACGGCTTCATCTCAGATCGGCTACTTCTTTTTCGAAGAAAAGGTGAGTGATTCTTCAATCACATCTAATTCAATCTTAGGTTTGTAGGGTTTGGTTGGTGTAGATTTCGATGTTGGTGATTGATTACTGATTTTATTTGATTGAATTCGTCACTTGAGTATTCTCGGCTATTTGATTTTGCTTGCGTTGTCTTCGCCTTCGATTTCTAACTTGTTCGACTTTGGTGAAACTGGGGTTTCGTGAATTTGCTGATTTCTTGATTTCCAAGACTCTGACTTTGCTTGCCCATTGAATTTTTTGACGATGATGTTGATTTTGTTTTTGTGCTCGACTGTGGCCATTAACTGTTGACATCGGCCTTGACTTTAAAATGTGAAACTGCTTCTGACTTTTGTAGTTCCACATCTCTATGATCTTGTGTCTACAATATAGATAGTCTCGCATCACTTGATAGCATTTGGTCGGGTCACTGTTTCTATCTTGCCCTGACCACTGAGTTCATATGCATTGCTGTTGTTTGTTAGTTTTGTTTAGTCGACACTTGCTATTGGTCTTTGGTGCACTTTCTCCTCTTTGTTGTGCATGCCTGAATTATTTTTGGGTATTGCTGGGACTTTTGCTTTACTTGAGTTCGAGTCATTTGTTTCAGCTACAATGTGTATACATACATCTGTGATCATACATAAATATATGTATGTTGTTGCACCATTGTTGTTTCACTATTTCACTTATTACTATTTCTTGGTACAGTTTCCTGTTGTCACCTCAGTTTTCTTTTACCACTTTGCACTGTGGTTTCTCTGACCAATCTAGGTTGAACATTTTGATTTGTGATTGAAAACTTGTCCGGTTTATATTGCATTTTGATGTTGAGACACTGTCTATTAGACTTGAAGTCTGGTGACTTCACCTTGGCATTTGAACTGGTTCGATATTAATTTCATTGTTGTTTTTTTGTGCTGCTATGCACATGCTTCATAGTGTACATTATTTTCAATTGAAGCTATACTGCAGTTTCATTTGTTGCAGTTGTGTTGAGTCACGATAGCCATGACTTGACCTCTGCAGTTTCGATTTGCTGTTAGCATTTGGTGTTGTGATGATTTCATATGCTGTAGTGGCGAGGCAGTGCACATGTGTGTGTACTGCAGCCACACAGAATTGGTGTTTTATCCGATATTTCAATCGTTTGAATTGTTTTGTGTGTTCAATTCAATAATTTGAAACTGTATTTTGATTTGGTTTGATTTGATCATTTTGTTGTTGTCTAATTATCTATTTGATAATTAGATTATGAGTTTCTAATTATTTATTTAATAACTAGATTTTTGTTGATAATTGTCATTTAGGCAATCCTGTTGTTTTCTAAATTATCTTCATTGATAATCCTTTCATTTATCTTCGTTGATAATTTGAAATTGCTGATTTGTTGTTTAACACCGTTAAGTGTTATATTTACCGTTATCCGATTTCTTATTAAAGGATTGGATAGACGAGATTTATTGTGACTGTCGTCTATTTGCTATTTAATTATTATCGCTTCTGTGCATTAATAACTGAGTTTGAATTAGACTGACCCGTGTATTATTTTCTTTTGAATTTAATACTCGGGTCAGACCGAGTTATTACAGGTTGTAGATATCTTGCTTTAGGTTGCTGCTTGAGCTATGAAGTCTCTTCATATCTTTTTGAGTAGTCATCGTCATTTTGTAGTAGTCAGTGTATCTGATCTAGGTTGATATGTATTCATGTATATTATTCGATAATGTACTTGTATATATAACTTCCAGAGTCGACAGTTGTAGTTGTATCATATGTATTGTATCAAATGTATTGTAACTGCCTTTAGTTATATATATATATGAGATTTGATATTAGCTGTGTTCCGCATTTAGCTTATCTGTGTTATTATTTTATATATACTGTCCTAAACTATTATGAACCATCGTAGTTCGTTTTATACTGGAATTGGGTATGTCGATGGGAGTAATAACCATAGATGAAAATAAATATACCACTCCTATCGAGGTAACCAATACTAGTGTAAGGCCTAACTACGGATGGCCGCTCCTATCCAGAATTATTCTTCGTAATAACAGATAGTATTTCTTTTAATACTCTTTGTTATTGTGAGCATAGAGGTGGGGCGTCATAGTTGGTATCAGAGCGAGGGGTTTATGGACATAATATAAAACATAACTTAGATGGAACATGTGTTACAACTAATTGTTGATGTTTTTATTTGTGCTTTGAGTCAAAACTAAAGTTTTGAAATTTGATGAAATTTTTAAATATCCTTATTTAAAAATAAAAGTGAAATTGTGTTTTGATGATTGAGTAATTTGTGTTCTGTTTATCAGAGTGCGCAGCGGAAACAGTGACTGTCTTCGCCGAGTACAGCTGATAACCTTTTTGATAAAAAAATTCAGTCAGAATATGAAAATGAAATAAATTTCATTGTGTGTTTAACCAGTGGTCTTGATTTTGTTGAGATTTTTGCTGATTTTCTTTTATGCTAATCACATATTGATTAGATTTTTGCTGTTTCAAATATATCTTCATTGAAGATATAATCGAGTGATTTCTTTGCTCATCTTTTGGTGTGCGTGCAAATATGAGTTGCACGTTACTGCATTGATTTTACGTTGAACCGATGTTTGGTTTAAACGTATTTGTTGCCGTTATTTTTATAATGGGATTTTTACACCGATGTTAAATTTTTGAAGCACGGTGTTTTGTTGACATTTTTAATGAATGAAAATTCACTGGTATTATATTTTAATGTGAATTATTTTGATTAGATTTTGACGTATAAAAATTACTTTCGCTTTGACTTCAGTAACCGTCAAATTTTAAAGTGGATTTTCAAGCGGTCATTCCGCAATGCTGATTTGATATCCGTTTTTACGGTATTTTGAGAAGTGCAATTTCCTTATCGAAATTGCTACAGATGTTGCTGTTTTAATCACGTGTTTAAAAATTGTTTTAAATTTTTTTACAATTTGCGCTTTCAAAAGAATGAGGAAGCGATTTAAACGCTCTAGCAAAATTGAGGACTATGAACCCTCACTTTTACTGTTTCGCTTAATTCCAGACTTGTCCGTTTGAGAATGTAAAATGTTATTTATTTAAAATACAAAGTTTTACAGTTTGCGCTTTCAAAAGAATGAGGAAGCGATTTAAACGCTTCAGCAAAATTGAGGACTATGAACCGTCACTTTTACTGTTTCGCTTAATTCCGGACTTGTCCGTTTGAGAACGTAAAATGTTAATTATTTAAAATACATAATTTTGCACTTTCAAGGAAACGATGAAAAGATTTAAACGATTTAGTAAAACACGTGGTATGGGACATGTGCGTTCACTATTTCGGTTAATTCCGGACTCGTTAATTGAAATATTTGTTGTTTTGATGATTTTGTGTGCTTTCGAGCCACTATGTTGGACCTTCGGGTCATATGTTGGACCTTCGGGTCATATGATGGACCTTCGGGTCAAATACCAGTACTAGACCTTCGGGTCACTCTGCGGACCTTCGGGTCATTTGTTGGGCGCCAAAATTATGATGATAGTACTTGGTAGGCTTTAGCCATATGTTGTTGCACGTGTGGCTTAGCTTAGACTCGCCATATGATGGGATCGATCCAACCTTTTATGTTGATTTTCTAGAGTATCTTAATTGATTTCTAGATATTTGTTGTTTCTAATTATCTGCAGGTAATTAGATAATTGCTGATTTGAGTTCTGATTATCGTTTTTGATAATTAGATATTTGTTGATTTCTGATTATCGTTTTTGATAATTAGATATTTGTTGATTTCTGATTATCGTTTTTGATAATTAGATATTTGTTGATTTCTGATTATCGTTTTTGATAATTAGATATTTGAGATTTCTGATTATCATTTTGATAATTAGATATTTGTTGATTTGTGATTTCTGATTATCGTTTTTGATAATTAGATATTTGAGATTTCTGATTATCGTTTTTGATAATTAGATATTTGTTGATTTCTGATTATCGTTTTTGATAATTAGATATTTGTTGATTTCTGATTATCGTTTTTGATAATTAGATATTTAAGATTTCTGATTATCATTTTTGATAATTAGATATTTGTTGATTTCTGATTATCGTTTTTGATAATTAGATATTTGTTGATTTCTGATTATCGTTTTTGATAATTAGATATTTGAGATTTCTGATTATCGTTTTGATAATTAGATATTTGTTGATTTGTGATTTCTGATTATCGTTTTTGATAATTAGATATTTGAGATTTCTAATTATCGTTTTTGATAATTAAATATTTGTTGATTTCTGATTATCGTTTTTGATAATTAGATATTTGAGATTTCTGATTATCGTTTTTGATAATTAGATATTTGTTTATTTCTGATTATCGTTTTTGATAATTAGATATTTGTTGATTTCTGATTATCGTTTTTGATAATTAGATATTTGAGATTTCTGATTATCGTTTTTGATAATTAGATATTTGTTGATTTCTGATTATCGTTTTTGATAATTAGATATTTGTTGATTTCTGATTATCGTTTTTGATAATTAGATATTTGAGATTTCTGATTATCGTTTTTGATAATTAGATATTTGTTGATTTTTGATTATCGTTTTTGATAATTAGATATTTGTTGATTTCTGATTATCGTTTTTGATAATTAGATATTTGAGATTTTTTATTATCGTTTTGATAATTAGATATTTGTTGATTTGTGATTTCTGATTATCGTTTTTGATAGTTAGATATTTGTTGATTTCTGATTATCGTTTTTGATAATTAGATATTTGTTGATTTGAGATTTCTGATTATCTGATGTTTTCTGATTATCGTTTTTGATAATTGGATATTTGCTAGTTTTGCTGATTATGAGATTTTCTAGTCTCTAATTTATTCTAGATTATGTTGATTATATTGAATTGTTGTTTCCTATCTATCTCTGTTGATAGTTAGAGTTTGCTGATTATGAAGTTCGTGTTTTCTAGTTATTTGTTGGATAACTAGATATTTGCAGTTTTGCGATTTGTGATTTGTGTTTTCTAATTATCTTTGTTGATAATTAGATTTTGTTGTTTTCTAATTATTGTGTCGATAATTAGATATTGTTGTTTTGTGATTTCTGTATTCTAATCATCTAATTGAAAATTAGATATTACTGATAATTGTATTTATTCAGTTTTGTTGTTTTCTGATTATCTATTGATAATTAGATTTTTGTTGAGAATTTGTGAATTTCTTTTATGAAATTAAAAGATTTCTTTGGTGTTTGAATTCTCGACCTTTATTTTTCTAGCTTGACCAGTTTATGTTAGAAAAATAATCATTATTGACGCCTTTAATTATGAAAATTGCAGGGACGCAATTTTTATAAGGAGGGGAGTCTGTAACAACCCGGGGTTTTGTAACAACTAATTATCATCAAATGACGATTAAATTGGTTGTTAGTTGCTATTGGGATTTTTAGTCGGTTGAAATTCTTTTAAAAATTATTAAGGGTATGTGGGCTTTAAATTAAATCTTGGCCCACATTTTCCTTTGTCTTGGTGCCAGGTTATATTGAAGCAAATACCGGTTCCTCCTTCATTTTTCTTCAATCACATGCCCTAAACCAAAACACACGAGAATAGAAATGGCGGCTCCAATTCTTCGTGGCTGCTAGGGTTTCGATTTTTCGATTTTGAACGACTTCGTGATGCCACGGCTTCGTCTCAGATTGGCTGCTTCTTTTTCGAAGAAAAGGTGAGTGGTTCTCCACTCACATCTAATTCAATCTTAGGTTTGTAGGGTTTGGTTGGTGTAGATTTCGATGCTGGTGATTGATTACTGATTTTATTTGATTGAATTCGTCACTTAAGTATTCTCGGCTGTTTGATTTTGCTTGCGTTGTCTTCGCCTTCGATTTCTAACTTGTTCGACTTTGGTGAAACTGGGGTTTTGTGAATTTGTTGATTTCCTGATTTCCAAGACTCTGACTTTGCTTGCCCGTTGAATTTTTTGACAATGATGTTGATTTCGTTTTTGTGCTCGACTGTGGCCATTAACTGTTGACATCGGCCTTGACTTTAAAATGTGAAACTGCTTCTGACGTTTGTAGTTCCACATCTCTATGATCTTGTGTCTGCAATATAGATAGTCTCGCATCATTTGATAACATTTGGTCGGGTCACTGTTTCTATCTTGCCCTGACCACTGAGTTCATATGCATTGTTGTTGTTTGTTAGTTTTGTTTAGTCGACACTTGCTGTTGGTCTTTGGTGCACTTGCTCCTCTTTATTGTGCATGCCTGAATTATTTTTGGGTATTGCTGGGACTTTTGCTTTACTTGAGTTCGAGTCATTTGTTTCAGCTACCATGTGTATACATACATCTGTGATCATACATAAATATATGTATGTTGTTGCACCATTGTTGTTTCACTATTTCACTTGTTACTATTTCTTGGTACAGTTTCCTGTTGTCACCTCAGTTTGCTTTTACCACTTTGCACTGTGGTTTCTCTGACCAATCTAGGTTGAACATTTTGATTTGTGATTGAAAACTTGTCCGGTTCATATTGCATTTTGATGTTGAGACACTGTCTGTTAGACTTGAAGTCTGGTGACTTCACCTTGGCATTTGAACTGGTTCGATATTAATTTCATTGTTGTTTTTTTTTGTGCTGCTATGCACATGCTTCAAAGTGTACATTATTTTCAATTGAAGCTATACTGCAGTTTCATTTGTTGCAGTTGTGTTGAGTCACGATAGTCATGACTTGACCTCTGCAGTTTCGATTTGCTGTTAGCATTTGGTGTTGTGATGATTTCATATGCTGTAGTGGCGAGGCAGTGCACACGTGCGTGTACTGCAGCCACACAGAATTGGCGTTTTATCCGATATTTCAATCGTTTGAATTGTTTTGTGTGTTTAATTCAATAATTTGAAACTGTATTTTGATTTGGTTTGATTTGATCATTTTGTTGTTGTTTAATTATCTATTTGATAATTAGATTATGAGTTTCTAATTATTTATTTAATAATTAGATTTTTGTTGATAATTGCCGTTTAGGCAATCCTGTTGTTTTCTAAATTATCTTCATTGATAATCCTTTCATTTATCTTCGTTGATAATTTGAAATTGCTGATTTGTTGTTTAACACTGTTAAGTGTTATATTTACCGTTATCCGATTTCTTATTAAAGGATTGGATAGACGAGATTTATTGTGACTGTCTTCTATTTGCTATATAATTATTATTGCTTCTGTGCATTAATAACTGAGTTTGAATTAGACTGACCCGTGTATTATTTTCTTTTGAATTTAATACTCGGGTCAGACCGAGTTATTATAGGTTGTAGATATCTTGCTTTGGGTTGCTGCTAGAGCTATGAAGTCTCTTCATATCTTTTTGAGTAGTCGTCGTCATTTTGTAGTAGTCAGTGTATCTAATCTAGGTTGATATGTATTCATGTATATTATTCGATAATGTACTTGTATATATAACTTCCAGAGTCGGCAGTTGTAGTTGTATCATATGTATTGTATCAAATGTATTGTAACTGCCTTCAGTTATATATAAATGAGATTTGATATTAGCTGTGTTCCGCATTTAGCTTATCTGTGTTATTATTTTATATATACTGTCCTAAACAATTATGAACCATCGTAGTTTGTTTTATACTGGAATTGGGTATGTCGATGGGAGTAATAACTAGAGATGAAATAAATATACCACTCCTATCGAGGTAACCAATACTAGTGTAAGGCCTAACTACGGATGGCCGCTCCTATCCAGCCTTATTCTTCGTAATAACAGACAGTATTTCTTTTAATACTCTTTGTTATTGTGAGCATAGAGGTGGGGCGTCACACTGATAGTTGATGTTAATTGAATGTATAATCATACGAGTTTTATTACTTCAATCCATCAAATATCCAACAATAACATACTATCTAAGCATCAATATTGTTTTTCTACCATTAGAGGCAAGCAAAAGTAGCAAGAAAAAGCAGTAATTACCTTTTGATAACGATATGCAAGGGAAAATGTGTGATAAATTAAGAATGCTAGGGCCTTTATATAACTTACCTGTGTTAGTGGATGCAGATGTAAGCGTGTTGTTTCCGAAGCCGATGGTTTTGAAGAGGACGGGAGTGTAAAACATGACGACGTTTATGCTAGTGAGCTGTTGGAAGAAAGGGATCATGATGGCCATGGTAAGCTGGGGCCTGTTGTGCCTTTTTAGGATGTTGGCCCACTGATGCTTTACTTTTCTGGATTCTTCGCTCATGGCCACCATGTCCTGGAACTCTTCTTGGATGTCGTCTGTGCCTCGGATTTTACGGAGAACGGCTCTGGCTTTGTCCTGGTGGCCACGTTCAATTAGGTAGTTTGGGGTGTCAGGCATGCAGAGAGAGCCTATTATGATCATTAGGGCCGGGACTGCGGCTCTGGCTAGACTTACACGCCAGCCCCAACCACCGTGGATTTTGGATGTTCCGTAGTTCACGAGGTTTGCACCTAAGATGCCGATTGTGATCATGAATTGGAACACGATGTTCAGCGTGCCTCGACGGTTCGCTGGTGCCATTTCTGACAGATACACTGGAACAGATTAATATATAGGGAAATTCATTAGACATGATCATGATCTCATACTTTATGTTGGCTTGCATGCCAATTTTATATTCTATGTCTTCTACCTACCTAATGCTTTAGATACATGGTATCAAATATATTTTTAATTTGAAATTATAGGAGAATATCATAAACAGAACGTTGAAACTAATTTAAGTCCATATTTATCCAATGTTGTAACTTTACCAAATGTATTTATCAAACAAAAAATTTACTTTTTCCAAATATACAAAACTTTACCATAATTTTTTTTGTTTAAAAAATAAAATAGAAATTAGAACATAGATGCTTGGAAAAGTAATTCAAGGTCAGATGTTATTTCTATCTTATATTTTTAATTTCCTTTATTTATTTTTATGACTTGAAGCTACTAAATAATAATGAAAAAATCGCCCGTATATTTAGTAGAATAAAAAGATGACTTTGTCGGTATTTTATTCTAGTTCCAAACTTGTAGAAGTGACTGCGAGACAATTAAGTCAAATATAAAAGATTTTAATTTCGAATAAGCTAAAAGAGAGAAAACGTTCTCAGGAAATATTTCTATTCCTCGTCAATTTGAATTCGTCAAAAGGATGGATAATGTTACAAAATGATGCATGCACTTGCAGATAACTCCTGCATAATTAATTATTTGAAAATTCGAACCATTCAAAATAAGTCATGAACCTCTTCAAGCACTAAGGTCAATAAACAATTTCAAACCAAAAACATCAAATTAGGCAATGGAAACAAAGAACAAGAATAATAAAACGAGAGATTTCTAAACACCAAAACCAATTGTGGCCTTCTAGTAATATTCAATCCCCAATAAATTACCCGACCAATTTCAGACTTCTAGCAACATAGATACAATAACAAAAGCATATTTTCAAATTATAACACATAAAACATTGAACTAATTATATAATGATAAAAATGATCGATCGATCAGTCAATGGAAACAACGAAGGTGCTTCCATATGACTTTTGGATTTTAAAAAATTGTTATTCGTGTGGGTGCCAGAAGATATTGCATTGGTTGAAATATAGTGCAGTATTGCATATGTAATAATCTAGTATGTCGAAAAGAAAAGGAAAAAAGTTCATTATTTTGATAAATGCCTAAGGGCATTTTACATATTATGATACTTTGAGGTGGATCGGCTGATCTTGCAAAACTAAACATGATTTTTTCACTGAATCGTCATCGCTGTGGTGATGGTCGTGGTATTGTTATTTGTTGAAACATTATACAACCATCAACCAAATTAAGATTTAAACAAATTTATAACAACCCTAGAGCAAGTTGATTGGATAACACCTCATGAAATGTAGCCTTTTCATTTCAACCGCTCCAAAATATAAAACGACATGGAAATTTTAAATTTCATGAATAACTATGAGTAATTATAGTTAAGTCCTATATTATCTGGTTTGAGAGTCTTAACACAACAAATCATACAAATAGCATTATTGGCATGGACGAAAAGGTGGAAAATTACAAACTGGAATGAATTCTTACCAGATCGTGAGATCCAACTCTGCTCTCAAGGTCTAATGAAGCAGGCGAGGGAGCATCAAACACTTCTTCGAAGTCCGAATTCAAGCTCTTAGGCAAAATCTGTTCAAATCAAATCAACAAACTATTAGATAATTCTGGTGCCAGTGATATACGGAAGATCGTGAAATCAAAGCTTAAATGGACGAATTAGGATTACGATTACTACATTCTTGTCCATTGAGATGCTGGGATTCAAACCTGATGGTAGAACTGAGGCAATCTGAGAATTGAAAATGATTAGAAACAGAGAGAAATTCGGCAAAAAATAAAAAAAATAAAATAAAAAATGAAGGATTGGATTGACCTTTCCATTCTGAGAAGATGATGACGACTCTGGGTGCTTGGCTTGAAATCACCTTCACCGCCTCCGCATTCATTCCACAATCACCTAAATCCGGTTCGAAGTCTGGACTTGTGGAGTAAATTGGAAGAGATGAATAATTTTTTTAAGTGGAGTAGTTTGAGAAGAAGAAAAAGTGGTAAAGGAAATTTGAGCGGCCACAAAAAACTTTAGCAAAAAATTCCACGAATTACTGGCGGGAGAATTAGCCGCGTTCCTTTGTTTATTTTTATATTGTAAAATTACCAACAGTTGCACAAAATTTAAAACGCCACCAATTAATGCAACTAAAAATAGTTTTTCTTGTAGTGAGGGCTCAAGATAGAAAAAAACTGGGAGTCATTACACTATGCATATTCAACAACCCTCGATTGATGGTATGCCAAGTCAAGAAGGAATTTTAGGCTAAGGAAGTGAGACATTTTGCTTACTTGATGAAAGTACTGGAACTGTGGAATGATATTCAACATTACACAATCATGCATATACATAAAGAAGAGAATATGAAAGCCGATTCACTAGCCAAACTGGACAGCTTTGGAGATGCGCAACTTATAGTATTCGTTCTAATGGAAGTTTTATCGGCTCTGAGCATCGACCAAATGGATGTTGATTGGATCTTGGAGGTCTCCAATTAAACATCATTTGCTAAAGGGAACTCTATTGAATGAAAAAAATAAATGGTGAAAACTCCTTCGTAAAGTATCGTGATTTATTATGCAAGAATGAGTGCAATATCGGAGAGGATTCTCAACCTCCTTGCTATGGTGTGTCACCAAAGAAGCTTGGAAGATGCTTTCAGATGTCCATGAAGGACGCTATAATGATCACACTTGGGGGTAGACACTGGCGAAGAAGGTACTTCTCTATGGATACTTTTGGCCAACAATTATCCAGAATGCATCTAATTAGACCAAACAATGTGATAAGTGCTAAAGGTTTACAAAGATACCGAGAGCCCCATCTAAAAAGCTTACGCAGATGGTTATCCCATGGCCATTTGCAGTTTGAGGAATTGATATAATTAGTGTGCTACCAATGTCGAATGGTGGAGCAAAGTACGTTATCGTGGTTGTGGATTACTTTACAAAGTAGGCTGAAGCAGAACCACTGGCCATATTCGCTATGAAGATAGCGATCAACTTTGTGGTGTAGAACACCATATGCATATTTGGAGTTCAACATAAGATTATTACAAATAATGGAACCCAATTTTAGAGTACCGAGTTCAAAGACTTCTGTAACTTGTATCGAATTGTAAAGAGTTTCTCGACAGTAGCACGCCTGCAAGCGAATGGATAGGTGGAGGCGGCGAATAAGATCATCAAATCCATCTGAAGAAACAACCAACTAAGGCCAAAGGCACTGGGTAGATGAGTTACCACTAGCATTGTGGGCTAATAACCCACGAGTCTGCAATATGGCATACCCCGTTTGCTTTGGTCTACGAAGTTGAGGCCATGATTTTGATAGAACTAGAAATCCCTTCTCACCGAAGAAAACACTATGATCCTAAGATGAATGAGGAATTATTGCTTGAGTCCCTCGACTTGGTCGATGAAAAACGAGAAGAGGATGAACTGAGGGTAGCTACTCACTAGAAAAGAGTAGTAAGGCATTTCAACACTAAGGTCACGAACTGTAACTTTGAGGTAGGGATCTCATTTTGGAATGGGTCCTCCTTGGTATGGGGGTAGTTGGTCCGAATTGGGAAGGGCCTTACATAATTGAGCATAAGCTTAGGGATCGAACCTTCAAGCT
The DNA here is from genome assembly GCA_030737815.1 of Allium fistulosum. NCBI lineage: Eukaryota > Viridiplantae > Streptophyta > Magnoliopsida > Asparagales > Amaryllidaceae > Allium > Allium fistulosum. Next base: position 1,029,470,545 of record CM060905.1, on the reverse strand, counting down.
ATCGACTGTTGATGGAATTCCAATTCTACGCCATGGAATAGCGAGCACCTAGGCTATATTTCATTTAGATTTATTTATTTTCTACAAATAAGCCATCATGGTTGACTGGGGGCAATGTAATAAGGTGGGGCTTGCATTTATTTTTTTTATAAATAAAGTTAGCTTTTGGAAAAATGGAACCGTGTTCTTAGAAGTTTAGGTTTCGTTTAGTTTGAAAATGAGTTTTGTGTTTTGCGTTTTCAACTGTCTACTTTAAAATACAGGGAAGAGGTGGAGAGGATGGAAAACAATCGATTTGGAATATATTTTTAACATATAAGATTGAAAATGATTTTTTGTTGTTTTCTGCCTTTAAGGGGACATCAACGGCTATCTTCCTTCTTACCAATTCCTTCTTTGTTGGATGACTAAGATTCTTCAACTCATCCTCCTCTCTTATGTCATTTGACATAAATATTGAAAACACAAAACATAAAATGCAGTTTCTTGCCAAACATTACCTGAACTTTGTACTATGCGATTAGCGGCATAACCAGGTACACGGAGATGGGTACCGATGAACTTCTTTGATCCATGATCGGGTCAGAGGAGTATAATCACCTAAGTTCGATCGAATGATTTTTCCTTTATCCATATAATCTTTGACTAGTGCCTGGAAATAGGCTAAGCCAAAGGTTGATGCCTGGAGATAGGAATTGAAGATGTCGGGTCCCGAAGATAGGAGCCGACATAGAGTTGCATTCTGTTACAAGATTGTCCTTGCTTATGGTCTAGAGGGATGTGCTTGGTAGAGGATAGGTAATGATGATCATTGAACATATTCGATCAACGCCTAAAAATAGGCAAGATTAAAGATGGATGCTCAGAGATAAGCATCTGAGGGGCTGATCCCCATAGATAGGGATCGGTGTATAATTGAACTATTGGTAGGAATGACCATGCTTACTACCTAGAAAGATGCACTTGGCAGAAGATAAGTGATGATGATCGATGAATTCTCCTAATCGACACCTAGATCCAGGTGAGACTAAGATTGGATGCCCAGAGATAGGCATCCGAGACACCAATTCTTGGAGATAGGAATCGGTGTATAATTGGAACTTTTACAGACAGGACTATGCTTACGGGTTGGTGAGACATGCTTGGCTAAAGATAAGAGAAGATGGTTGGTAAAAAATTTCGATCAACGCCTAAAGATAGGCGCGATCAAAGATGGATGCCCAGAGATAGGCATCTGAGGCACCAATTCCTAGAGATAGGAGTCGGTGTATAATAAACCTTTTGTAGGTACAATCACATTACGCTCAACGTGATGTGTTCAACTGACAATAAATGAGTTTGGTTGATGCGATAGCTTTAACTACCACTTGAAGATAGGTGAAAGTAAGTGTTAACGTCTAGAGATATACGTTGGCACTCTTGTTTCTCAAAGACAGGAAATGATGCAAAGTTAATAGTTACTGTAACTACGGCCTTAATTACAGCTGAATAGAACCTGACCAAAAATAAAAAAGTTTGGCCATGAAATTGGCCTAATTGAAGTAGCTATACTTGCGGCGGGTTAAGATATGCTCAGCCAAGGACAAGTAAACTTATTCGAAGAAATATAGTTCTAATTAGAAAGGAAGAAATACCACGACGATGATAAAAAAAACTAAATAATGAAATATTACTAAGCAATTACAAAGATTTATTTATATGTATAGAGTTACAGTAAATAATGGCATTGCACGGTCATAGGCATATATATAGTATAAGTGTAATAGCATTACAGATGATTATATTATATATGTAAGCAGTTATGTAGGCAAGTAAAATAAGGGATGAAGAAACGTAAATATAGAAAAGATTGAACATAAACCATCTTTTACACAAATCTTTTGTACAAGGATTACGAGGGCCGCTCTTGCATAATGTCAGCCTGTATACGAGAAATACAACAAAAAAGAACAAAACACAGGAATGGCAAAAGGTAACTGTCTTTCAAAAAGTAGAGGTAACCACCTACTCCACTCTCCCATGCTTGCTCTTCCTACCTTGGTGCAGCGCTTCCTAGGAGTCTTCTCCTCCTCCTCCTCCTCTTCAAAGCTCTCCTCCGAAGAAGAGGCTTTTTTTTAGTCATTCCTTATGATGGATCCTTTAGCTTTTTGAAAGCAGGGTCGGAGGGTTTGGATCCGCCAGCGCCAAGACCTTTGGGAGGTTTAGTGGGGGAACATTAGGGGTAGGTGATGGTTTTCCAAAGCTGGCCGTAGGTTTCTCAGTCTCTGGCTTTTGTTTGACCTTGATCTTGTCAAAGTCATGCTTCAGCATCTCCTCCATTGTGACAAAATCATCCGGATCCTTTGGGCCTATGATATTGATTTCCTATTCTTATGTTGGATCAATGTCCTCTAACTCTTCCAATGCCTCTATTTTCTCTGAGCCTATGTTGAGGCTAAAGCTAGGGAGCAATCGATTTTGTGGTGATGGAGGTCGACATTGCTGAAATTGCACTTGGACTAAGGCCTTGAGTAAATGATGGCAACGGAGGCGGGATGGATGACCTATAACTCAGCAAACTGAATAGTATAAGTTAGTGATGTCCATTGGTGAGAACTGACGTTTCTCGAAGATCGGAAAGATGAGTGATATACCTTGGCCGAACATAGTATATTTTGTCAAGGGATTTGACAACTTCTCCCTCCTCAATAAAGGTTTTGGTTGATTGAACGATATGAGGAGTGAGATAGGGGACTTCAGCACTTGATGCGGCATGGATAGGGGTTTCGATAATGGCGGCCTCAGAGGTGGCTACCATGGAGTGGATGTCTCTACTTGATTCAATGCATGGAATTAACCTTTATAGTTGCCTTCCCTATAGTTGCATCCTATACCGCTAAGATAGCCTTCCCTTTCTCTAGGGCAACGATGTCCTTCTCATCTAAGAAAGTGATTTTAGCTCATCTTCAGTAATGCCATGTCTAGCTTTGTCGGCCCTGCAAAGGATCTCTATTCAAGCATCGACCGGTGCAGTTGGGTTGTTCTCTCCAAGCCATTTCAAGTTCTTATTTTCAATAATATTGGCAAAGGATTGCTGGAGAGTAGCTTCTGCCTGTTTGAGTGGTCTTTACTTTCAGCTCTGTAATATCTTCTCTAGCACTGAAGAGATTGATCTGGGCTTGGACATTCGATTCCAAATCATCCTTCATGTCGGCTTTCAGCTTGCTTACTTCAGCCACGAGCGCTATGAGTTGCTCATCTTTAGCTTTGACATTTTCTTCATATTTATCATTAAGAGTAGGCTTTCTTTAGCTGGTCATTCATAACATTGGTGGCTTGAGTGTGGACCTTGCACATCTTGGCTATTCTGGCCATAGAGTCCTTGGCTGACTTTAGTGTTTCATCTCTTTCTTTAGATGGTAGTTGTTGGCTCTCTCTGAGTCAAAAGAATGAATGAGATTCTAGTCGATCTGATTAACATCAGAGAGGCCCTTGGCAATCCTTTTCCACTCAAAAAGCTTATTTGCAACCTCCTTAATCCCATCGATATTTTTTCTACTTATGGGAAAGTAATATCTCTGACCTTGCAATCAAATATAACCCCCATTTGGCATTGCATCCTAGTAGTGATAGCAGTAGATGAGCCTACGGGGGAAGGTTGGAGGTGGAGCAGCATGACTTGCAGCTTATTTGGATTTAGGGGAACTAGAGATGGTAGTGGTAGGAGGTTGAGTCGACAGAGGTTGTTGTTGAAAAGGTTGAGAGTGGGAATACAATTGAGTGGGGTCAGATTCATGCCCGGAGCGCTTGTGTGAACCCAGCAGCTCATCTGAGTGGTGTTATCTTATTTCGGCATCGTGGTGCTCATGCTCTTTATCTCGACACCTTTATCTTTCCTCCTCGTCTCGATGCTCTTTATCCTTTATTCCTTTTTCTTTCAGACTCAAACTCCTACGTGAGCTAGGGTGGTGATAATAAGCCTCCAGTGTTGAAGAGTGATATTAGCCTATGTCCGAACGGAGGCTGTCAAAATGATCTCTACCCATTGTACCTTAAAAAAGAAGAGATATATCAGAATTAAGGCACTGTAATAAGAATGAGTGCTTAGTGCCGGTGCTCATGATCCTAGAAGTGTGTGTTGTGATGGTATTTTCTTATGTAATCTACAGACCGTGCGCGAGGTGCCCCAGCGATGTAGTTTCATCACCCTCGGCAAGAATATACCCAACAGGGAAGTTGAATTCATGGGAGCATGTGTTGAGGATATCTCTAAAGCTTACTCCCTCAGAGCCAAAAGTAGTCAGGCTTCCAAGATCACCAAGGGGGCCGAAGATGTTCTCGGGGGAGGCCGTAGGAGAGTACCATCTTTCAACTGGTTTGCACTTGGACAAGTCATAAGCTATGAGGACTTGAAATCAATCACTTCGGTCGGGAAAGATATTATGATAGTGGCACCCTCAGGAGATGTCTCTCCATACAACTCATCCCCATTGAGATTGAAGTCTTCGACGTTGTCATCCTCTTCTTCCTCTCAGTCTCCTCCTTCTTCCTCTCATCCTTCCTCTCCTCCTTCACCCTTTTCCTCAGTAATGTTCTCTTCACCTCTTCTTTCCTCATTTGCATCGCCACCTTGACCCTCCACATCTCCTTTATCTTCATCATCAGAGTTGCGAGATGGATTAGAGTGGCCGACGGTGGCTTAAGATTTCTTGGTGGGAAGTATGTTTGGAACAACGGTCCTGCCATTATATAGAAGGTGATACTAGTAGAGGCGAATATTTGTCAGAAGATAGGAAGTCTTGCAGTGTTCGTACTCAACTCCCTTCAAGAACTCTAAAGTATGAGCATGCTCATTAGTAACCTCTTATTCCAGGAGATTTGTGAAGGATACAGAACGAAAGTTAGATGCTTGGGTGAAGAAAACCCAAGTATGATGAAGATTTCAAATAACAAGGCTCACGTCCTATCAACCAGAAGCGGTTCAGGCCTCAGGGCAGCAAATGAAGAAATATTCGCCCTTGAAGTAACTACATTTGTTGTGAAGCGCCTCGATTAGCTTGCAGCACTTGTAGGCCTCGACCATTAGCAAAGATGGTGAATCATGTTTCTTCCTAAATCTCTAAAGGTAAGTCAGCTCTCCAAAGGTGGGAGGACAGTTCAATTGCATCATGAAAAAATATACATATAGAATTGAGCAGGTCGTAACCAGTGGGATGTACATGTGTGGGAGCCAACCCAATTTATAAAAGAAAAACTTGATAAATCCATTGAATGGCCGCATAATTCTAGATAAACACACATATTTGTTTCATGTTGTATAACCTAGAGGCAGGGATGAGCCCGTTGGTCGATCCTTGGAACGAGAACTTCATCCTCAAGAATCTCGTGGTTGAGGAAGATTGAATGAAGTGACTCTGCCATCAGCATAGGTTTTGTTTTGTCTTGAGGATTATACAGGACCATCAGAACATGTTTCTCATCTATTGGAGGAGCTTGGCCTTGAGGCTATGTAGTTGGAGGAGCCTGTAGTTGGAGTTCCCAAGTTATAGAACATCTGGCTCTGGATGAAGTACACGTAGAAGCCCGAGCTATAGAAGAGCCCGCCTCAAGATGGGTAGAATGACCTATGCCAACCTTATAACGAGGCGGTCTAGTCATTTTGAACTAAAAAGCTTGATGGCGAACGTTGTCAGGTATTTTTTACTTTAAAAGATTCAACTTAATTAAAACCCGTGTAGTCGATGTGCAGATCCAATGAATGTCGATGTGTATTGACCAATCGGATTTTGAACATCGACCAAGGCAGTGTGAAGTGTTAGTCTATGTAGCGTTCATCCTATGTTCAGAGCACTGTGTGTGGAACACTCTGATTAGATAGCTCGCTCGTGTTGGAAAATGATTTTCGTCGTATGATAGAACTGTGTGTCAGATCTTACCCATTATCGTAGAGTGAACTATAATGGAACCATTGTCTGAAATGATGCGTAGCTTTCTTTGTAGGAACACATGATCGAGATGTTCAACTTGAAGTGTTGATTTGTATATTCCATTTGGATACCAGAGTGCATTTGACGTGACCATTCCTCGGAATCGTCTCGTTGGAGTTAAGCCATCGATACACATTCGACCAAAGTTCAATGAAATGGACCACACCACTACTATTCGTGCAAGAATACCACATATACAAAGTTGAATCTCGACCATGAAAGAACTCGGACCAAAGGCCTTAGGGACTTAGAACCGACACCAAGCACAAAATATTCGGAAAAAAACTTTGAGGACTTCCCAAGGTTGCTTGGCGTCAACACTCATAAAAGTTAGACCTTCCTAAGCCCATTGCTCCAATTCACCCTTGTGATGTGAATCTCCGAATTGTGGTCAATGGTAGACCAATAGCAACCACAGCCTTAGCCACAACATGGCAGCGACGACAACACTAATATCCCCACAACATTAAGATCGAACCAAGAACCCACCTTTGTGTTCGATCTAGATCGAAAAGGGAAGAATCTGGGGTGAATAGCTCGACATCGAATTGAAGTCAATGGCCATGGATTTGATTTTGGTGGCATTGCTGGTGGTGGAGATGGTTGAAGTAGCGAGGTTGGCGGTGAACGTAGGTGAAGTTGGCTGCTAGAATTGGATTTGTAGAAGGAAATAGAAAGTTTGGCAAATGAATTAAGTATTGAAAAAAAATTCTACGTCCAATATACACACACACACACACCCCTATTCAAGTCAAGGGCCTCTAGCTCAAGTGGTTAGAATAGCACTTTAGATAGAGATTCTAGAGGTCATGAGTTCGTGCCCTTGAGACATCATAATGAGTACTCTACTTGAAATAAGTATCACTCTTGTTATCAAAAATATATGTACGTCTTCAAAAATCATGTTGTGCCGACATAATTTGGTCAATATCGACATGATTTGTTCACCTTTTTTTAAAAAAAAGAAGAGAGGAGAGGAGGCTTCCTATTCGAGATACGACGTTCAACGATGAAAACTTTCAACTTGGTTGCTAGAGAAAGAATGGTGTACCAACTATTTAAAGTGATGAACGGGTATTCTTGGAATAGATACGACGCTTCAAAGATGATAATTGACTAACTAGTAACCCTTGTACAACTAAGATAATATTGCTTGTCTTAATCCAAAGCATGCTTTGTTTCACGAAAACATGCTTTGGGGGGCAAGTATTATCCAACTTTTGCACCGAGCAGGTTCTAAGTGTATCTAGACGTCGAAACGAAGACGAAATGGATCGAGAACTTGGGGTATTGGCATGACTAGATGAGGCAATATAAGAAGTTTGGAGCCAATAGGAGCACGACCAATATGGTCGGTACCGAGTTGATTTCCTGAGGGAGGGTCACCTACTTACTTCGAAGCATAGAATATGGACAAGTATGAGATGGGAAAGATGCACAATGATGACCAACATAGTCGGTACCAACAACAATTGTGGTCGGTATCGACATGGTATTCTTCCCTAGTTTCGTGGATTGATATCTTATCTGGTTTTTGGTAATTTAGCACTATGACGGAGGATTTTGACTATAAATATGAAAATTGAAGCGACGTGAAAAGGACTTTTTACACTCTTGAATCTTTGAGCCACCAATCTTCATACACTTACCTCCAAAAAGGGTATTGTGTCACTTTCTGATCTAACAAATTTCTATGCAACCAATTTTCTTTATTAGTAAGTATGGTAAACATGAAAGTAGCGTTGAAAAACTCTTTAATTGCACTAACATGTTCGACAACGCTGACAAATATTTAAACATCGACACAAATAGGAATGGTCTTGCGTGCTTTTATCTAAAGCCATAAGCAACAAGAATGATGGGGATGATGGCAGTATCATACCACATCACTTTTGTAAGTTTGTACAGCGAACAATTTTTGTAAGTTTAGCATTTCTTTTAAATATAATTAACTTTCTGTACTTTTCCCCCCATTCTAGAACATATGATACATCTCTTTGCAGTGTATAGTATTTGACGAACGCTTATAGTCCATGCAAGTTCAAATGAGTACAAATAAAGCCCAAAAAATGGCAAATTATCCAGAGAAAGTATGCCATGTTAATTGCAGCTTGATTGTTCTAACTAGACTAATATTCTAGTAGACTTCTAGTCATGTCACAAAATTGATTATTCAAATGAAGGTAATATTTCAATAGAATTCATCACACACGTGCTTTAAGACTTGGAAGCAGAAAATAGAAGGGTATGCAAATGATTCATTTCAGTAGAATATTTCCAGCTATGAGCAAGCGCCGACAAGTTTTCTTTGTCACGCGCGATTCAATTAATTTGACATGTTTCACACGTTTTTTGACTATCTCAAAGAAGTCAAATGATTCATTGAACTTCATAGATGCAGGTTATCTTCATCGTGGTTGGTAAGGACTACATATATTCCGTAATACGTACTTATTCTCAAAGTTGAATGCATCATTGTACAAATGAAAATGACTAGAAACACTTGCTATACCTACATAGTTGAGTTAGAAATTATGCTTAGCGCATTCCTTCTTCGGTAGAGTCAGAAACAAGAAGTTTGGGGGGAATGAACCATAAATAAGTTGTGCAAATTCAAATTATAGCAGTTTGATTACAAATAGCATGTTGCGAAGGACATCCCGTTTCTATCATCCTTATTACATAGAACAAAATTAAAAACGCAATAAAATTTATGTGCTTCCTAATACCAATGTTATTTTATACGGCAATCAACTATCACGTAAAGTTGTTTCGTACGACGAACAACCGCTGAACAATCCCTTTTTTTACGGGCATCAACCATCGAACTACTGTTGCTCGATGGTTGATCACCGTGAAAAATAATGTTAATAGACGGTGTTTGCTGTGCAAAAAACAATCGAAAATGGTGCCTTTGGTATCCACTTAAAAAGTCTGGTATTAGATGTAGTATAGTATACAATTTTATGGTATTTTTTAACAATGGTATTAAAAAAAGGAAAATGAGATGCAATTGTCAACAAATGAAAATCATGACCGGACCCAACCACGGTCTGACCTCAAAAAATCTCGAACCATTGACCACTGTGGTTCGAAACTCAATTAAACTTTAGCAGTACACGAACTGAAGGTTGGACATTCAAACCGGTGGTTCAACTGTCAATTTTACATGGTTGAACTATGATTTTCTTCTTACTTTTTCACCGTATAATTTTACTAGTTGAAAGAAAAAAATATTAAATTTACATTTAAAAGATAATCACCGTTCCAAAATCTAAAAAGTAAACGTCATCAATTTGTTCTTTGCTATTGTAAGCGTCAGACCAATACCACTGTAAATTTTGTCAAGTTAGCGAACGACTAATCTTTTGTCATTGTATACTACTATTGTATGCAGAACAGCAGTTGTGTTGGTACAGTTGTGTACAACTAGTTATGCATTGTTGTAGTATATAATTCCAGCTATTGAAATTCTATTGTAGATTCTGAAGACAATTTATAACTCGTCTATCTAGTACTGCTTTAAATATTTTTATAATTTGTACTTAAATATGTAAATTCGCAAAAAAAATAACATGCGTGGTTTCGACGATTCAACGAGTTTAACCCTCGAAACCTTAAACCCATCCTTGCGATCACGATTCGGGCATGTTAATTATGGTTTGAACTTCAAATCTATAAATTTGAAATTTAGTCCATACCGATATGTGAGTTAATTAAGAATGATTATATTGCACTAATTGACTTTTGACAAACGATCCTTCTTCAATGAAAATTCAGAAAATATGTGTATATTATAGTTTCACTTTAGTACGAATCAGAAAAGGAAAAAAAAAACACTAAAGCTAACAGAACTTCTCTATTTTATACTTGAATATTTTGAGACCTGCTTCAACAATAAGTTACGGTAAATGGGAATATTTTTGAGTAAACTTCAGTATTCATTTCACGGTAACGCAACTCAATAACCTTGAATTCATATCTCATCCTTTCTAACTTGTACTGTATACAAATTATGATCATCTCTTGTTTCAAACTTACTAATTAAGCATCGAAACAAAAATAGACCAATCTTATATGTAAAAACCAAAACACATCAAATGCACCTAAACTATACAACATTAAGGAGCAAATCTAATAAACTTTTCAGAAACAGCACTGGCTAAAGCCTCCTTAAACCCCTGATCATTGGACAATGACAACGCCATCTGCTCCGCTAACTGCCTTTTAAACTCCTCACTTTCAGCATTCAAACCACTTGTTCTTTCATCCATTCTTATCGCTTTCGGTCGTGTAATGTCTCGTGTCACATTTGCACTCGTAGAGCATGAAATATTCGACTCGGTTGTGCCTACCGACGCAGCTCTTGCGTGTATGTGCTCACCTTCATATGTCGCCACTAAAATCGAATGGTCTTCCGCGCTCCTTTGTACCTATATAAAAAAATTCCATTCATTAGTCTTTATTTACATTTTAGTAACAATTAATACTACTGATAATGCATTATGGTATATGTATAAGTTAAAAAAAATAAAATACAATACCTTCTTTTTAACAGGACACAGTGGGGCAAAAGAGCATTTATAGTAGGCTCTTGGATAAGGATTATCTCTAGTCACTTTCTGACCATACTTCCTCCACTGATACCCATCTTTAACCACCTATTTACAAAATCAACATTAAGTCAACCTACTTCAAATTACAAGTAATGGGCACAGAAATTTAATGCATGAACCGAAACATAAACTGACCAGACTTGTATCCGATGGATCTGTTTCAACGCTTAGTTTTGATATTCTTGCCTGACCGCCTTCGTCATTCAGTAGTCTTTCTTCATCACTTGATGTACTATTTCTTTTTCGGGTAGGCGAAGAATTCATTGCACTGTTCGAAGATGTAGCGCCACTCATCATTTTGACATATTGGCTTTGCATCATGTCATAATTCGCTTGCATTGCTGATATCTTCTCGTTCAGCATGTTGTTTTCTTCCCTCTGTTGCTTTATTTCTTCCTCAAGTGCACTTATCTGAAATTTATTCAGAGATTTCATTGTTGTAGTTGCCAAAACATGAACGTGTTTGGAAAAAAAAAAAGTAGTGCCATTTGAATTGATTCAGTTAACCAACCGACTAACCTTTTCGTTTCTTGAAGTATGACCGATACTGAGATCGAGATTTATTGAATTGAACCATGTAGAATTATCCATGATTTTTCGGTGATTAATTATGGCCAGTTTTTATGATTATAGTCTATGAAGAGGAAATGTAAAGGTTGGTAAAGAAGGAGAAGTATTTATATATAAGCCACAAGGAGCTGTGAGGGGTAGTATTATATTGGAATAAATAAGTTAGGAAAGACTTGGGAAAGTCGTGGATGTAAAACATGCAAGTCATTATAAAAGTGAAAACACTGCAGGTTCTAAATAATTAAGTTTTAATTTGATCAATCTCGATTTGCAAGGCAGTCCAGCAATAATCAATGATAAAAAAATAGGAAGTGACATCGTGGAACACGCACCAGCTAATGGTAAAATACCAGGGATGTAGTACTGAAGATCTTGATTCAAGATCTAGGGATTTAATATGACCTCAAATTCTCTATTTTCATCATGTCCGTGTGCCACATATATCTCTATCATTCAATTAATATCATTAATTATTCGTTAAAAAATTGATGAATCCTGCTAATTTATCTATTTATTGTGGTTGATGGCTATGATTCATTGTGATATATATGGCCGATCCCAGCGATTTTAGTACTTAAAGCGAATTCTGAAAATAAGACCCCAATACAAAACTAATATTATATTTGCTAATTAAATCGTCGAGATAATTTATATTGTTTATAAATAATGGGAGGAGGAAAACAATAACTTCATTCTTAACCGTAAATCAAGTCATATAACTGAAAGCAATTCTTCTTTGATGATTTCTGTGTTATGAAATCAGTCCCAATTCGGATTTAGACTTGAATTGAATTTAACCTTAAATTTCAACATAAACGAGATAGATTTACTAATCTTGATCCATGCTCTTCAATTAATTAACTTGCAGCGGATTCCTTTGATGCAATTTTCTTCCTTTGCCTTTTCCTTTCTTTTGTTTTCTGATGAATGAAAACTTATGTATGGACTTTCACTTTTTCCTTTATTTATATACAAAAGGAAAACAGAAGTAGTTTTTATAACTGCCTCTTTTGCACGTACAGCATATATATTAGTTACCAGAAAAGTAACTACCCTTTAATATATATACACAATTAATAAACCTTATGAAAGTCAACATATATAATTAATAGGCAAGGTAAGAGGGATATTAAGTGGAAATTATGTTGAAGGGCTTCTATTTCCAGGGTAATAAGTTTTAAGGACAACACTTCTAAATAATTAGTTTTAAGGACAATTTACAGGATAATGATAAATTCATTTATCTTTTTAAGTTATACAGGAAAATGATAAATCTTTTTATCATTATTTCTGTATAACTGAAAATGATAAATTCTTTTATCCTTTTCCTGTAAAATGTCCTTAAAACTAATTTTTTAGAAATAGTGTCCTTAAAACTTATTACCTGCACAAATAAGCCCTTGAAGTGAAAATCCCCTATTATTAATCTCAGATTTTAATATCTTTTATTGAAACCATCCATCATGGCATCACCTTATATATTAAAATCATATTACGACTTAATCTTTTATAATTAAATCTAAGTTACATGGACCACCATAATATAGAAATATTCTTTCATTCTCCCACTTGGTCCATGTGACGATTTGATGACTTAACATATATACTTTAAGCATGCACTCTAATATCAAGTCCAATATAAACTCATTTACTTTAATCAAGTTAGAACTAATTGGATCATGGCGGTCATAAGTCATTGAGCGACAAGATTTCTTCCATGTATCACAAACCAATTCCAACTTTAAATTTCTTTAAGGTTTGAGCAATACCATAAGTCTCAAGAAACACATGTCATCAAACAACCATAAGTGTATACATAAACAATAATGATAACATGTTCAATAAAGCAGAAACACAACTATAAGCGAATTCTAAGTGTCTATATTATGAGCAACTGTAATCAAAATAGCAAGGCTTTATCCATAACTCCCATACGCTCGACATGGCCAATGAACGCCTTGGGAGGTAGTCCTTTAGTCAACGGATCCGCTACCATGACATCCGTTCTAATATGCTCAAAGAACACTCTCTGTTTCTGCACTTCCTCCTTCACTGATAAGTACTTTAACTCCATGTATTTAGCACCCTTAGAGTACTTGTCGTTCTTAGAGAAGAAGACGGCTGCGGAATTATCACAATAAATTCTCAACGGCCTGGATATACTGTCGACAATTCCAAGTCCCGAGATAAAGTTCCGCATCCACAATGCGTGAATAGTGGCCTCAAAGCATGCCACAAATTCTGCCTCCATAGTGGAAGTAGCAATGACAGACTGCTTTCCACTTTTCCATGAAACTGCCCCTTCAACTAGTAGAAACACATAACCAAATGTAGATTTTCTACTATCCAAACATCCGGCATAATCCGAATCTGAATATCCAATGACCTCTAGATGCTCAGATCTCCTATATGTAAGCATGTGCTCCTTGGTGCCTTGCAAGTACCTAAGGACCTTCTTAGCAGCTTTCCAGTGATCCATTCCTGGATTACTTTGATATCGACCCAACATTCCAACAGCAAAGTTGATATCAGGTCGAGTACAAGTTTGAACGTAGTTCAAACTCCCAACCACTGATGCATACGGGATTCTTTCCATTTCCTTTCGCTCCAACTCATTTTTAGGACATTGCATTTTACTGAACTTGTCCCCTTTCTGTATTGGAGCTATTCCTGCGGAGCATTTGTCCATTCTATATTTCTCTAAGATCTTATTTATATAACTTTTCTGAGACAATCCTAACAATCCTTGTGATCTATTTCGAATGATTTCAATTCCAATCACAAAGGATGCCTCACCCATATCTTTCATTTCAAAAAACTTAGAGAGATACTTCTTTACATCATGTAACATCCCTAGATTATTTGCAGCAAGCAAAATATCATCAACATATAGGACCAAAATTAAAAATTTGCTCCCACTAACTTTTATGTAGATACACCGGTCAACGGCAATCTCTACAAAACCATATGACGTGATAGTATCATTAAACTTTAAATACCACTGTCTGGAAGCTTGTTTAAGTCCATATATTGACTTCCTAAGTTTACACACCATCTGTTCATTCCCTGTGGCCAAGAACCCTTCAGGTTGATCCATATATACTTCCTCCTCTAATTCACCATTCAGAAAGGCGGTTTTCACATCCATTTGGTGAAGCTCTAAATCATAATGAGCCACCAAAGCTAAAACAATCCGCAAGGAGTCCTTCTTTGAAACTGGAGCGAAGGTCTCCTTATAGTCAATGCCATCCTTTTGGGTGAAGCCCTTAGCAACAAGTCTGGCCTTATATCTTTCAATGTTGCCCTTTGAGTCCCTTTTCGTCTTAAAGACCCACTTGGACCCAACTGTCTTACAACCCTTAGGCAACTCAACTAGGTCCCAGACTTTGTTATCATCCATAGACTTAATTTCTTCTTTCATGGCAATCAACCATTTATCGGAATTGTCACTTTCCATGGCCTTACTAAATGAGACTGGATCTTCATCAATGCTTAAGTCACATTCATTTCCAACATTATAAACCACATAATCATCTGGAATAGCAGATCTTCTTTCCCTTACAGACCTCCTTAACTGTTCTTGTGGTTCATTAATCTCTTCTTGAATTATGACCGGTTCATCCACTATAATGTCATCTTGTGAGATTTGGACATCATTTTGTTGTTCCAATACGTCATGTGACTGTGATACAACAACTGGTACAACAACTTTAGGTGGAATGACAGGTGAAGGAACTTCAACCTGAATCTCTTGAATATCCACCTTTCGTGATTCACCACTCCCACTAGATTGACCATTTTCTATGAACCTAGCATTGCATGTCTCTACAATTCTCGTACTATGGTTAGGACAATAAAACACATACCCCTTTGATTTTTCAGGGTAGCCAATGAAGAAACCACTGACTGTCCTTGGATCAAGTTTCTTTTCATGTGGATTATATAGCCTCACTTCTGCTGGACAACCCCAAACACGTAGATGCCTTAAACTAGGTTTCCTTCCCGTCCACAGTTCATAAGGAGTCTTAGAAACTGCCTTACTTGGAACCCGGTTAAGTAAATACGTAGCAGTCTTTAATGCATATAACCACAACGAAGAGGGCAATGAACAATTACTTAACATGCTCCTAACCATTTCCATTAATGTACGGTTCCGCCTCTCCGCTACACCATTTTGTTGAGGTGTACCAGGCATTGTATATTGTGCACAAATACCTCTACTTTCGAGGAGCTTTGCAAATGGACCTGGACATTGTCCACTTTCATTATATTTACCATAAAATTCACCACCTCTATCAGATCTCACAACCTTTATTTTTCTATCTAACTGTCTTTCCACCTCATTTATGAATATCTCAAAGACATCCACAGATTGAGACTTTTCATGCAGTAGATATACATATCCATAACGTGAGTAATCATCAATAAAAGTGATGAAGTATTTTTCACCGCTCCAAGAAGGAACGTCAAAAGGACCACATATATCGGTGTGTATTAACTCAAGAAGCTGAGTGCTTCTTGTGGCGGGTTTCTTTACTGTGTGTTTAGTCTGCTTTCCTTTAATGCAATCTATACACACATTTAAGTCACTAAAATCCAATTGAGGGAGGATTTCACTTTTCACCAACCTCATTAGTCTTTCCTTGGAAATATGACCAACTCTTTGATGCCACAAGAAAGCAGAATTTTCATTAGATGCACTACGTTTAATGCCTTGACTTTCAACATGAAACAAGGATTCAGAAAATTTAATATCAAGATTGAACCTATAAAGTGAATCAATCAAAGTACCACTACCATAAAAATAATTATGTTTGTACAATGAAAATACACCATGTCCAAAACTAACACAGAAACCTAAATTATCCAACCTACTAATAGAAACAAGATTCCTAGCACACTCAGGTACATAGAGACATCCTTCAAGATCTATTTGACAACCAGTGTCTAAAATCAAATTATAAGTCCCTATGCCTTCTATTCGTGCCTTCATCATGTTCCCCATGAACAAGTACTGCTCAGTTTCTCTTATGGGCTGGATCGAACTGAATCCCTGTTTTACATGAGACACATGAGTAGTTGCACCAGAATCTAACCACCAAGTATTATTAGGCACTTCCATAAGGTTTGATTCAAAACAAACATAACTATAATACATACCTTTCTTTTCAAACCATGCCTTTCTTTTCGGACATTCCTTCTTGAAGTGTCCCGATTTATGGCAAAAGAAACACTTCAATTCCTTTCGGATGTTGCTGTCAGGGCCTTTTGGGGCCTTATCCTTCTTCTTGTCCTTTTTACCTGGCTTCCATTTACTGCTGCTGACACCATCATGACCGACAAGATGAACAGACTGATCCTTCATCTTTTTTAATCTCCCTTCCTCTTGTATCAACATGGCCTTTAATTCCTGAAAGTTCCATTTATCTTTAATGGTGTTGTAGTTCACCTGGAACTGACCAAACTCAAGAGGAAGAGAGTTAATGATGAATTGGACCAAGAACGTCTCATTTACGTCCATCCCTAAGGACTTTAACTTTGCTGCCAAATTCGACATGTGAGTCACATGATCATGAATAGGCTGAGACCAGTCAAACTTCTTCGTAGTTAGCTGACTCATAAGGCTGCCTACCATTGACTTGTCAGCCAAATCCGATTGGGAACACTCCTTAATCTTATGAATGAATTCCCTTGCATTTTCTGTCTTGGGCATAAATGGCTTGATACTTTCCGCCATAGTCATCCGCATGAGGTTCAAACTCAACCGGTTAGACCGCTCCCACCTCTCATAAAGAGATTTCTCAGTTTCGGAGCTAGTATCTGTAATGGTTGGTTGCTCCTCCATTATTATTGCAAGGTCCAAAGCCATACAACCCAGTGTGAACCGGATTTGTTCAGACCAATCAGCATAGTTCAGCCCATTGAACTTCACGACAGAGTTAGCAGATGCAAACACACTAGATGAAGCTGCAATCATTTATACATACTAATCTTTTAGTGCTTTGAGAACTTTATATATATTGAAAATAAATATAACAATAAAGCATGCATTCAAGTAACCTTTGGGCAATACTTAAGTGCAAGCACTTTCATTGATGCTAAATTTAAATACTTTAATAATTAATCAAAACACATATAGTCAAATAAGAATGCTATCTTTGGATATACATATTATTCAACCTATGTACACAGTGATCAATCCACTTTAGTGTTACGAACTATATTCAATGATCCACCTTTGGGTGATCTCCTAGAATATAATTAATAAAACAATTATTCAATCAAACTCTAATGTCATTATTAGCATCACTTTAATCATGAATAATTGAACACTGTTATTTTAAATGTCTAAATTTAGATACAACTAGGCCACTTTGGTGACTAACAAGTCATACCCTATGCAGAATTAAATGTCAATTGGATTAAATAGTTTATTCATCTTTTAGTATAAAAACGGTCGACCACTTGAAAATTACCGGTCGACAGTTTTGATCTCTGTTTGAAAACGGTCGACCGGTGGTTTTCAAGCGGTCGACCGGTTTCGAACAGAACGTGGCAGTTACCCAGGCAAAACAAAAAATGGCATATGAATGACTGCAAATCCAATTGACTCAATACACGAATTTATGCAGGCAATTCGAAAAACAAAATTAGGGTAAATCAATCAAGCCTAAATAGCTCTGATACCAATTGAAAGCAATTCTTCTTTGATGATTTCTGTGTTATGAAATCAGTCCCAATTCGGATCTAGACTTGAATTGAATTTAACCTTAAATTCCAACATAAACGAGATAGATTTACTAACCTTGATCCATGCTCTTCAATTAATTAACTTGCAGCGGATTCCTTTGATGCAATTTTCTTCCTTTGCCTTTTCCTTTCTTTTGTTTTCTGATGAATGAAAACTTATGTATGGACTTTCACTTTTTCCTTTATTTATATACAAAAGGAAAACAGAAGTAGTTTTTATAACTGCCTCTTTTGCACGTACAACATATATATTAGTTACCAGAAAAGTAACTACCCTTTAATATATATACACAATTAATAAACCTTATGAAAGTCAACATATTTAATTAATAGGCAAGGTAAGAGGGATATTATTAATCCCAGATTTTAATATCTTTTATTGAAACCATCCATCATGGTATCACCTTATATATTAAAATCATATTACGACTTAATCTTTTATAATTAAATCTAAGTTACATGGACCACCATAATATAGAAATATTCTTTCATTAAATTAATATTAATTGCTTATGAACATTTTTCCAACTTTCTGACTTGCAAATTACTGTTAATATTGTCCTATTCAAGTTCATTGACCATATCTTGTTCAATCGATAAAAGCTCCAAACCATTTAATCTTTCTTGTGACATAGTGGAACGAAGATAAGACTTGATCAACTTTAGCTTTGAAAAACTTCTTTCGGCCGAGGCAACTGTAGCTCGTATAGTTAAAATTATTCCATATGCAATCCAAGCATTAGGAAAATTTAACTCTCTAGAACAAGAATTTATGAAATTCAGCAACTCAATTGCTTTTGTTTTTTCCTTTGGCAAGATAACTTTCAATACTTTTAATTCTGAAAATAGGTCTCTTCCATTAATATCAGAGTGCAAATCATGTCTCAAATATTCCTCAAGTTTTAAACAATGACCTTTCAGTTTCTCGTCATCTATAGAAGTGAACTTTTTTAAATCAAATAAGAAGCCAAATCTATCGTCATATTCTTTGAATTGTTCAAATCTATTCATCAACGAAACATGAGCTTTATCCACAATTTGCAAAAAGTAATTGATTCGGAAAGACTCTTCCGGTGTTTGCATCTGTTCTTCAACGTTCGTATCTTCATCGAACTGTTTCTTTCTACGAATATTCTTTTTTGAGGAAAAACTGGTTCAATATCTAACATTTGGGCTATCTCTTTAGCATCAACCATCGTAGAATTAAATCCCGTGTTCCTGAAATCTTTAAAAAAATCAATAAGCTCTTGTAATCTAATGATAGCAACATCAATTCGTATATCCTCGGTTTGAAGAATCTTGCTAACGACGTTTACGTTTTTCAACATTTCATACCAAATGCATAGTCCGAACAAGAATTCAAAATTTTCAATCTCATTTGTTACAGGACTTCTAGCTTCACTCTTCGCCAGGCTTTTAAATCTCCCCGAGATGGCCGAGATGAAAAATCCGAGATATCAGCCAAAATCCGAGATTTGGCAGCCTATTTAGTTATAAGTGTTTTAAATATCGCCCGAGATAGCCGAGATATTTTCCCGAGATATTGGCCAAAATCCGAGATTTAAAACACTGCTCTTCGCCATGGAATCCTTCATGCTATTTGACAAGGAAATTAGAGCATCTCTTATCTCCACTATTTGATATCTTATAGATTTTACCGCTTCAATGTGACTTTCCCAACGTGTATCTGATAATGGTTTAACAGTACAACCTAATACATGATCTTTAAAAATTCGTCATCTTTGTGTGGATGAAGAAAATATATTAAATATCTGTTGGATCACCCCAAAAAAGTTTGATGCTTTAGGACACAATTTTGCCATATCACATAGCACAAGATTAAGACTATGACAACCACAAAGTGTGTAGAAAGATCTTGAATTAATTTCTAATAGTCTTTGTTGCACTCCTTTGTGTTTTCCACTCATATTTGATCTATTATCATAACCATGTCCTCTAATATCATAAATATCAAGCTTAATATCTTCTAATACTTTTTTAATCTTGTTAAAAAGTCCAAGTCCAGTAGTATCATCTACTTTTAAAAATTCAATAAAAAAAATCTTCCACCTTTGCAGGATCGGTTGAAACATTAACACTTCTTATTACAAGAGTCATCTGTTCAACACGACTGATATCTGGAGTGCAGTCTATTATAACCGAAAAATACTTGGCCTTTTTTATTTTTTAAGAATTTCGTTTTTAATTTCATTCGCCAATGTGAGTATTAACTCATTTTGAATTTTGTGACCAAAGTAATGTATATGAATTTCTTTTTTTTCAATCCATCGAACATGCTCCTGCATTACTGGATCAAATTCTGCTATCATTTCAATTAATTTATAAAAAAAAGACCATTATTTTGTTCATAAAGCTTTTCGTTCGTTCCATGAAATGCTAAATTATTGGAAGCATGTGTTTTCACAACAGCAATTATTCTTATCAACACTTTCTTTCAACGTTCTTTTTCCTTATTTATTTGATCTATTACACTCTGGTCTATGGTTGCTTTGACTTTCAATCTTGTTTCCAACTCAATCCAACTGCTCATATTCAAAAGATTGTCTTTGCTACTTTCATGTTGTTTCAGCTTAGTACTAAGATTGCGCCAATCATTAATTCCTTCTATAGTAAGATGACTAGCCATTGTTTGAGTGAATAATTTGCAGTAAAAACAAAATACTTTATCAACTGAATTTGAATATACCAACCTTTTTCTATCTTGTTTATCCCCATTAGACAAATGTCTGACATAAAAAGTGGAGGGAAAATGTCTATTAATAGCATCTTTCAGAAAATTAGAGTCATTATCTTTTAACACTCTAAAAGGACCTTTTTCAACCAATAAGTCTCTTAGTTTTTTATCAATTTTTTTCCATGTATCAGGGTCATTTGACACTACACTAACATTCTCCAAATATGATAATGAATCAATGTTTGCTTCCTCTTCGCTCATATTTTCATTGTCATGTTCACTCATTAAAATATTATCATCAATGTTATCATTAGCCTCATCAATAAGGGGAGCATTATCCACATTCAAACTCGAACATTCTACTGGACTACGTTTGATGAAAAATTTATTAAGAGCGTCTTTCTGTGAATTAGTGAGTTCCTCTAGCCTTCTTTTTCTAACCCTTTTAGCATGTCCAGATTCTTGTTTACGCATTTCTAAACAGAATAAAAGTAACATGGAATAATATTAATTATTATAATAACCACAAAAAATTAAATTACATAAAGATTATACTAAGAACTCCATCGATTTTGAAGCAGTATTAAAAAAGTAACAAAAGATAGATTAATTTAACCCATGATAATGACATAAATGACAATGACATGGGTATTGTTTCAGAAGATCAAATCAAGAAGAAACAATGATTTGCAACCAATAATGTATGTAGTATATGATTGAATCACAAACCATTTTGACATAATTTATTTGAATAAATACAATCATATTTTCACTGTAAAGTTTTTAGTCTACCAAAGCCAAAGACAAAAATTACTTAAAATTTTATAAAGAGAAATTTGTTTATTTTACTCCATGTGTCTTCGTTCAGGAATCAAATATTGGCAGTATCGCTCATAATAAGTTGAGTGACAAATGACAATATACATAAATTGCAGCTCAGGCAATAGTTTTTTATAGGCATTCATATAGATGTTTAAATTCCATCATCATTTGATTTGGTGCATTTATATGACTAGAAGAATCGTAGAAATTCCATCAACATTTGGTTTGATGCATTCATATAGATGTTTAAATGACAGTCATTTACAGGAAATGGTTTTTTTACACTTTTTAGTGAAAAAACAAAAACGATATTGACATAAAAGCTCAAATGAGCAATGGACTGGATAAAATTAAAACAATGAAAACTGTACCAATATCAATGCATATGAAACCAGAAACTAAGCCAAATTTGAAAGTTTTACAATTATGTACCTTCGATTCAAATTAATTTGTGTGTTCTGCTCTTCACTTTTCTGTGCGGTTGTGCCCTAACCGCTGCGGTAGGCGGAGGCGGCAGCTATAGAGTTGATGAGATGGTCCGATTGAGAGGAGAGGCTGTTGATTGGAGCCTGGAGAGCTGCACCGTGTCGCATAGATGGAGATGAGAATTGAGATTTCTGATTCGATAAATCGTCGATTCAGTTTTTTTTAATCGAATGCGTTTTTGATTTAGTGCCCTAGAGTTTCTGAGGCCCTAAGCGATCGCTTCTGTTGCTTTGGGGAAGGGTCAGGCCTGTATATATTTAATGTTTCTTCAATTAAATTTAGGTAAGGCAAGTGGATCTTCCAATATAGATGTACACGTATTTGATATCAGATACATACATACCCAAACATTAATACAATAAATCTTATATAGATGCGAAGCTCACACCTAACTTGATGATTGATTTTATATAATAACGATTATCCACTATATAAAATTGGAACAGAAGAATCATGTTTCACAACCCAATTATTTATCAAAATAGGTTTAAATAATTGTTATTGTTTTTCATATTGTAAATTGAACCCCTAAAACTTACATTAATAAAAGGAAAAGTTTATTGAGATACGAATAAAAATAGAAACAATGACACGATTACAATTTCATATCTTCCCCTCATTCAAACTTCAAATGTAAATATAATGAAACCCAACGGTTAAAATGTAATTTGTCAGATATTTTGTTTTTATTTGTGTCCTATAGCCACCTTTGTAATAAAATCGCTAACAAATCCATCGCAGTGAAAAATTAGTAATCAAAATCATAAATTCAAATTCAAAAACATCAAATTTAGTACAACAATGAAAGTTCAAGATGCATTCATTGTTTAAAATGCAAGGTACGATGAAATAAAACCGTTGAACATCTAGTATATTTATGTCATTTAGATACATAACATATAATTTTACAAATATAATCAAACTTATTATAGCAGAATAATATAAATTCAAAATCTTTAAGTAAATTGTATAATAATAAATGCAATAAACTAAAACAGTACCATGTAGCCTGTGCTGTAAAGAATGCCCGCAATAAAACAACTAAAATTGCAAAAAAACATATTATTATGAACACTTTCTAATTTATAATGTTTATCCACGTTTTATATGTTAGACCTTACCAAAAATAAACGAATTTAAAAGTTTCAAGTAGCATGCATCATAAAAGCGCAACATACAACGAAGCCTCCAAATTAGTAAAAACGAACACAAGGAATCATAATAGAAACAAATAAATTAAAAACATACTGCACTTTAAAAATGCCAAATAAAGATTTTCTTACAAAAAGTATATTGATTGCATCCTATAGAATACAATTTAAGGGAGTGTATTGCATTTCTTAAAAGAAAAATGAACGATCGACTTTGATATTGGATATCAACAAGAGCATCTGTATATTTTAGTTAAAAAGATGGCGGAAATTTAATTTCAACATGAAAATACTTTTAAAATGATAGAAATACAATTGTGGTGTTTTGATGATTTCAATCATACTACAATGTTATTTATGCATTTATCAAGCAATTGCAGAATTTGTGGATACACAAACGGCGAAGCACTAAGAAATAAGATGATAATGAAATAAATGGAGCACATAAAGTTAATGGAGTGAACGAGCTATTAAAGCATTATTCTAAAATTTGGAGCACATATATGCTAAAGATATACTCGAGGACGGATCGTAGAGTTGAAATAAAAAAGTATGTTTATATCGAGTCGTTATGAAATCCTTTAGAGTCTTTACTTTTTAAAACTGCACGAATGATATCTTAATCACTCCATACTACACCTCGTTGTTTGAGATATCTTCTACATTTTAGTGAATTTCTCTAGATTTTTCGAAACTCAAAAAAGCAAAAAAAGAAGTCCAAAACAAAAGCAAAAAAAATATACATGAAAAAAGGCCGGAACAGGGCCAAAATCACCTTGCCTCCTACAATTGGCCAACCAATTGTACAACCGATCAACCTATTATGGACTAACCGATGGACGATTTAAGAGACCCCGGATGTAATCTTGGTCCTTGTTTCTTCCTTCCATCGTGCCTCTTTTTTATGAAGTTGTTTCTCTTTGCTCCAAAACTTTGTTCCGCTTTATTCTCTAATCTTTCTGGAGTTTTTTAACCATTTCACAACATTTTTACATCATCTATTAAATTCTAAACATAATCGAGAAAAAATAATCAATTCTAACTAAAAGCATGATCTCCAATCTTTTATTCGCTAACTGCTCTCATTTACTGTTCTATATCATTTTGATCTCTAGTCCTTCATTCTATATTACTAGTATGAACTCATGTTTCGCACACAGTTATTTGCAGAAAGATTAATCTGCAATGTAAACTCAACAAAGAAAAAGGTGTCTACACAACAAATCTATATAAAAGCGCAGAAAATAATGGAAAGCTTTTTAATTTTGTGAAAAATTACATTTATAGTCCATGATAATATTCAAAATATCATTGATTCTTTTTCAACAAATATTAGATAATTGGAGCAACCATTTCGAAGATGACAATTTGAAGGTAGAAAAGAATATTTGGATATGAGCTTAAACTTTTAGACAACCGGGGAAAGAGAGACAAAAAAATAATAATAGTGCAAGAGCTTGCTAGTTTAAAACAAACTCATCATTTTAGAAAACAACAAATAAAATCATTTTAAGTTCAACAGAACGCTACATATATTACATAAAAAAATAAATGTTAAGCAACCTTATCTCTACGAAAGCAATGATGAATGAAACAGAAATCAAAGAAACTGCAGTTGAATTCAGATTTTAGCATTACAACCCACTAAAGCATTATGAACGCAATAACTATGCAAGTTTTTTCTTTATGTGAATGACATTTCTACTTATATGTTAGAAGGACATTAATCGATCTGATTTACATATATCTACTTCTTTGTGCGATCTATTAAGTTGGAATAATTAAAATTTATGTTTTAATTACAAAAAAAACATGTTATCGTATCATTTCATCAGAAAATTGGTTATTTGAAGAGAATTTATACGAATATATCCTACCTTAAAAATTAATATGCGAGCTACGAAGATATTTGAAATGCAATTGAAACTAAAACTGGCAGTTAACTGTTACACACATGTAGTCATTTGCTATCTCGTTAATGAAGATACCTTATTTTCTGGAATGACATTATGTTAATGTATTAGAATTGGGTACCTCGGAAAATGAAGTGCTGTCAAATATTGGTGAATCGTTGATTTTTACTTAAATATGCGCTGTGTTGATTCATGAATTTTGAAGTGAGAAAAGTTTGAACTGATTTTGATAAAAATCAGTGTTTCGATAATGATTTGTGAATTATTTTCTTTCTTGATCTTCAGTTTCCTTCATCAAAAGAGTTTTAATTTGCACATGTTGGATCCATCAAGAACGTGAAGTCTCAAAACTGAATGAATTATTTCAAAGTTATTATTTCAGAATGTGAACAATTAAATATGGAGAGCAAAATGATGAATACCTTATCTATGATGGTTTCTTACATATACTTTTACATGGTAGACGTATACGTTAAAATTTAATGCATCTTTCTAAAATTTAAACTCATAAGCCTGCATAATTTCATTGAAAGATTAAACATCAACGTAAGCATAGATTCCAATGCATTAAAATGTTGACATCTATATAGTATCATAAAAATTAATGTTATTAAATATGCAACACTAAATTGGTATCATAATGGAATCACTAAATGTTATTAAACATCATTTTTTCGTAGGAGCTTTTGACGTCGCTAGCTAAATTAACTACCATAATGATGCCAAAAGCCCAATAGAAAACCATAGGTTTGTAGTAGTGTACAATCCAAAATCACATTATACTTTTAGTTCTAACATACAAAATCAAAAAACGAAAACCCCTAACAATTGATAGTCTTTATTTTTAAACACTTAGAAGAACCAGGCGGGCCGATAAACTCTTGAGGAGGGTATAATAAAGCTGTCCGTTAATCCAAGCCCTCATATCCCCGGATAAATTTATATAGGATAGGAAAACGCATGGTAGGAATCGAACTTGGGTCTTTTTATCAGAACCCAAGCCTCCTTCCACTGCGCCGCACCCGCGGACAACAATTCCATATCGTGAAGCAATTCCATATGCATGTCCAAAAATCTAATGATCCAAACCAAACATACATTGATAATTGAATGAAAGTCTCATAGTAGATTAACAATCTTCGATTTGGTAGATTACCAATCTTCAGCATTTTTAAGAGGAAAAAATGCATTTGTACATATACTACACTAGTTTATTCTATGTTAAATGTTCCCAACGGTTTTCTAATCTAATGAGTAAAAAGTTTGGTGGAATAAAACTGTTTGAGATTGAAAACTGTAAGCAACGCATACAAATATGTTAAAAAGTCATGAATGGAAAATTATTAAAAGTTACGTCAAAAAATAATGATGAGTTACAAACTAAAGTCATGACTGCATAATTTATGTAAATAAACAAAATACCCTTCTTCGATAATTTGTAAATTAGGTCTCTGTTCATTAACATCCTTTATTAGTAACAGCTATTCGTATACTCATTTTAATACTTCACTGCTATAGTGATTTAAAATATTCATAAATTAATAAGGGAAAGAGTAATAATGTTTCATTGTTTGACCACTAATGGGTATTCATCACATTTACCTCTACTCTAGGCTCGAGACCCATTAATCATGAAGATTCAAGGTAATTTCCTTTGAATAATTTAGAATGCGGATCTATGAAGGTCTGTTTGATCTTATTCATTTATGAAATATTGAAATCACTTCATCCTCCAATTTCTCAATTGCTTTAAGTTCGAAATAGATACGTCTTTTATTTTCATTACATGCTCTTACAAAAACTCCAATGTTCATCAGAAGGGATAGAAATGTAACTCCTCACATCATAAGTAATAGTATGTTTAATAATTCAAGAGAAACATGACGCTTCCTCTAATTTTACCACATTCATTCTTTGACTATTTATGTTATTTGTTCTTACATATGCAAGAACAAATGAGATGTAACATAGACGCTACACCAAAACAATCTAACATTTCCAAGTTTTTGTCAATATTGTGAGATCAATTAAAAAAAATCAATTTTCTTACATTAGCCTCTTGTAAATCTATCGTATCATGTTAGAAAGACAAGAAGGAATTCACAATCAAACACTATTGTCCATTGTTGATTTTTCCAAACTACGATAGACTCACTTTAGCTAGATAACCTACACTTCAAAAAAATTATCGTATAGAGGAACACCTTTCATAATCCAGTAATAGTTCTTTCTAGTTTTTTTTGTAAGGAACCATGTTGAGTACGAAACAATCTAACAAAGTAGTTTCCTCGACATATAATCTAACTTTTGAAAATCGGTATATTCGACTTCGTATCATCGGTTACATTCAGCATAATTTAACATGTTCTGTATTTTCTTATATACAAACAAATATCAACACGATACCTGTAAAAACAATGATCAAATAATACACAACATAAATTAATGCAACACTCAATTCAACTCAAGTCATTCTTCTATCATGCATACATAAACTCATAAAGTATGCATTTTTACAGTATAATATTCCAAACATAGGGCCTTATATGTAGAGGAGAAAATCATATCAATTTAGAACACATAAAATTTCCTTTCTATACATATATTTAACACAAATATTTTCAGTTCTCAATACTTATAACTAAATTTCAGTTCATACATGCATTTCAAATTAAATATATTCTGCATTTTTAGAAATATTATATCCGCCAACTTATATTGGTAAGCCAAATAAATATTTTGAAACATGCAGCATTCCTCAAGCTTACACATCGGTTGAAATTACCATTTTTCATGTTGAAGATCATAGGAGTATGTTTGTCTACAAATATTAATATCTCATTTCATAATATTTTATAGGATACTCAAACAATTAGTTATTCCCTTTGATTTATAGATATCCTTCATAAATATATCTCTCATTACTTTCAGTATCCATCTGTTTATTTAATTTCAAAGACAGACTCGTATTATAATTTTCTATTATATATGTTTTGTGTGTATTGTATATATCTTCACTATAATGTAATGCATAACTTAATTCATTATTTCTTCACTTTCAATAAATTTATTCATGTTAACAAAGTGACAATGTTTCAAATCCTTTTGAAATATATTACATTTTGAATTATGTTGTCAAGTACATACACACTAGAAAACAAGGATATGTTGAATAGTAAAATGTAACCCATATCTAAAATATATAGTGTTATTAAGATGATAGTGTTCTTTCTCCTATTTGATGAACCTATTCATTACCAATATATGTATAAAATATTCATAATTTCTCCATTCTTAAAGTTTAACTAAACATTAAATCTTGATATGTTTCACATATCTTTTCTACTATATAAATTTATATCCAAATACCGTATTAACTTAAATATGAAACTAGCAATAATCATTTCTCAAAACATACTTATGATAAATTCAATATTCTAAAAACAATAAAATATTTACATTTATAAATCAATAGATTTATGTTCTTTGCATAACATAAGAATAAATCCAACTCTCTAAATTAATAACCATAGAGTGTCATCACTCAGTTCCAAAAAAAATTTCATCATGATTTGCCATTCAAATATTAGATAAATCATTAAATGCTCATAATTTTCTTCCATAAATAAACTATAATTCAATTTTATGATTTAATGCTCATAAATTTTTTAATGGAAACATTTAAAGCAAATCGGTATTTTAATTCAATGAAATCTCCAAATGAAAATTTAAAACTCTATATGCTTATGTGTTGTTTACCTACATTTATGTTAGCAGGTAATGCCCAACTTATATGATAACTACATTTAAAAAATAAATTGTTATTATTTTATTTTCAATTTTTAAATGTATTAAAAATACTTTATATGGATTGCTCTGCAAATCTTTCATTTTGGAACTCTAATACTATTGCAAGAAAAAGCAATAGACGCTCAAGCAAGAGGGAGGCCGATTGTTAAATTGAAAACGTTATTTTTTTAGAAACATTTATGATCCATTAATGTTGATTTAACTCCATCTAAAAATGGGAGGACCAAACTTAAGTAACCTTAATTATTATAATCTTGAAATTACATAATATAATGATTTAAGAATGAAATTTATGAAGGAAAGACAAGCACCATTATCTTAGTGGTTAAGTGATCTGGCTTTGGTGCGAGAGGTCATAAGTTCAAAACTTGCGTAGCGTGATTCGAACGTTTTTGACATATAATATGTTATCACAGTGATTTGTTGTATATAAAGTACCATTTCCAAAAACAAAATTAAGAAGGAAAACAACGGTTTTATATTTTCTTCTTCTTATAGGATGTTACTATTTACATCTACCTAAACTCTTCTCTTATCCACCTATCATTTCATCCACTTATCATCTTCACTCACCCACCTACATTCACTTTTTCGTAACCTTTTTATTCTTCACAAAACCATAACTCAGCTTTTTCTCTTAATCTTTCTTCAAACAACAAGATCAAAATTTCTCCATCCAACTTCTCCATAACCGATCTTTTTTAATTTAATGTTTCGCTGATTTTGTTACAATTAAGTTGTTATCGACTTTAATTGTAAGCAGAATTTCCTTTTTTTTTAAATTGTGTAACTCTAACTAAGATTAACATAGTAAAAAATAATCTGCAACTTAAATCAGATGTTACAATATAACATATTAAATAACATTAGTTACTTCTTCGATCAAAAAATATCCAATTATTATTGTTTCTGTTGTTGGTTGAATAAAAAAGGACAAACAATAAAACCAATTGTAGTAGAAAATAATATAATATAATCAAATATATTAAATTATAATCCATTCACTAGACTATTAACAGGCAAGGCCGGCCCAGGGGTAAGCCCACCAAGCCCTTGGGCTGGGGTAACCCCCTAGGCCGGGGCAATATTTTTTGAAAAGTATGCATATAAAAAAAATATTTGTACAAAAGCAATTAACAAAATGTGTTATGGTGTACTTGATAAGTATGTATCATTCCTTCTTGAAGAGTTGGGTTCGAATCTGGGTCAATCATTAGGTAGTTTTACTTTTTTTCTACCCAAATTCCCCACCCTAAGAAATTTTGGGCTGGGGCAACCCAAATCTTGGGCCGGGCTTGTTAACAGGTTAAAAAATACAGATTTACATTCATATTTTAAATAGAATTAAATATCTTAACTAATCGACTTCTAATCTGAAATTCATAAAAGAAAATTTATTTACATTTATCATCTTATTTTCTTCTATCATTCATGATTAACATGATTAAAAATAATTATGTTCGATTATTTAATTTTATTATTTATATGTTGTCCTGTTAGTTTATCTTCAAAACTGTGACGACCGCCCATGACCCATGCACCGAACCTAGAGATAGTGCGCTGTAAAGTGTGCTAGGCGACCATGGACGATTGTCAGGGTAAATTAAAACAGCAAAATCTATCGTATTACTCACAGCGCATGGACAAAATACAATAGAATATATATATATATATAGTGAAGCTTCCACAGAATAGAATCTCATCAATAAAACTTCATAATAGTTGGATACAAACATCTGAACAGTCAATATATCAAGCCTCACTACATAACACTCAGAGAATATACAAGCAGCGGAACATCCAGTACATATAGTAAAAAAATAATATGCAATCCTCCAGCTCGTCTTCGTCATCAGCATCGTGGAAAGCAAGAACAGCACTTGTCACCTGCTACCTAGTCTGCCCGTCCCAAAATGGACGAACAGCCCAAGGCAATAAGAGATAAAACATAAAGCCTTGAGTCAGACAACAGTCTTAGTGAGCGGTAAATTAACTAACAACATACCAAAAGAGCATAAAGGAAAAAGGAATAGGAATACAACCCTCCCACTCCACCTCTTTCTACAGTGATAGCCCCCAGACACACACTAAGCAGAAGCAAACAAAGCAAAGCATACAATTTAAAGTAAAGCAATTATCACTCGAGTCAAGGGCGATGTTTTCCAAGTACAAACCCCCAAGGCCTAAACCAAGATCAGATAAGCACCCAGAAAATACCGCTCTTGAGACCGAATGACGATACAACCAAACATCCATGACTCTGGCTATCACTGTTATCATTGCTTCGATATCATCGTTAATTGAATGACCGGCTCATTATTTCATCCGTCCGTCAAGGGATAATGGAAACCCCGGTTCTAGACATAACTCTGCACGTCATCGTGACCCGTGCCTAGGACTATCGAATCTGCCCAGAGTACTCGACTACCAATCAGTAGCCTTCAGGGACTATCGAATCTGCCCAACGTACTCTTTCTTTGAGCATGCTAGAACCTTCAACAACGATGAGATCTCAGCCTTCTAGTCATCCTCCTCGACGACTATTTCCATACAAGCTCAAGCGCCTCTCGAGCAAACCATTATCCTTAAACTCGAACCATTTCATCGAGTTATCAATCTGCTTGGAATGATCCCGTCTGGATTAGACCAAGGCTATCTCATATCATACTTCGCCTCATCATCATCATAGCAAAGCTTCATCTCAACATCATCATCAAATCTATCCATATGAGCTTCATCATCCGCTACAAATGCCACAAGCAGCTTTTCCAATTCAAGAGCCTTCCCCTTAGCTTTTGAATCATCTTTGACCATCTTGTCTAAATCAAATCATCAATCATCTAATTCATAGCAATCAATCAAATCAAACATTAATCCAAGTAAACATGCATTCAAATATGATCTAAATAGACAATTATAACAATAATGGCAATTTCGTAATTAAAGAGTCAAAAGTCTAACAAGCATGAAAACATGAGCAATATCTCTATAATCTTGATGAATGAACTTGCATAGGTTAACATGTATTAAAATGGATGCCAAATCATTATGAACAATGGATCTATATGGATCTATACTTAGGATTAGGAAAATGCATGGAAATCACTACTTTAGCACAAAATCAAGCCAACGATCTGATATACTCCTTTGGATCCGTGTGAGAGATAATCACCACTCACCAAATCACCTAAACACCCCAAAAACAACACACTTCAGATCTGGACAGCGAAGGATCTAACTCGATTTATCACAAATCCGCTTTAAACGATGAAATCTCTCTTCGAAGAATGTAGATCTTCAATCTAAGCTCTTGAATCTTCAATTTGATCTTCGATTTGGATGGAAGGAATAACTAGATTAGAGTGGAGAAAAGAAGTGAGGAAGTGTAGAAGTCGAGCTCTCAAAATGGCAGCACTTCGTCGCTTCAAAATCTGGATCCCAAAAATGAAGAAGAACCCTCCTATTTATAGGCTGAAATCCACCTTAGGTCGCTCACTCGGAGTTAGGTCGTCCACGACCTAAAACCCTACGACCTAAAACCTTTCGACCTAACAACCCCAAGCCTCTACGACCTAACCAGATGCTCTCCTACGACCTAACAGACGCGCATCCACGCGACCTAACGCTTAAGCGCTTCTTCGACCTAACGACATAGCGCATCAGCGACCTAACTGCTAAGCCCTTACGCGACCTAACACTCACGCGACCTAACACACATGCGACCTAACACACACGCGACCTAACAGACTAATGGCCTAGCGACCTACCTATACTTAGCAATCTACCTTAGGTCGCTTACGACCTAACTTCAACACAAGGTCTCACGACCTAACTACACACATGTCATACGACCTAACTACTCCTTCCTTAGGTCGTTGCCGACCTATCCTTCTTAGGTCGCTAACTTACCCCGTTTCCTTTACCGCTAATCTCTTAGGTCGCTAAACTTCCTTAGGTCACCTAATTTTATAGGTCGCTAACTCCTATAGGTCGCTCACTCTCTTAGGTCGCCACAAACCCTTAAGTCGCTCAAAACCTTAGGTCGCCAACATCCTATAGGTCGCTCCAACCGACCTAAACTACCCCACGACCTAAGCCACCACACGACCTATCTTCTAAACGACCTAACTATCGCACGACCTAACTCCTTAGGTCGTTCTAATCCTTACGTCGCTCCACTTCACTAAGTCGTCTACCCCTTAACTCGCCCACTTCCTTAGGTCGCTCCAAACTCTCATACGACCTAAGACTTAGACTCTGGATGACTTATCAACAATGCGACCAAATGTCAACTGTTTTACGATGTTTCGATCCGTAAAAATACGGGTCGTTACATTCTCTCCCCCTTAGGAATTTCGCCCTCGAAATTCCAAACAAACAAGAGCAAACAAAGGCTATTCTGCATGCCTACCATCCATAGCAATCAACAAACCATGCATCCAATTCTAGCTTAGCATGCAGAATTCTAAAACTTAGAACAAGTTACAATGTCGTTAGATGACACGACACCTTAGGGCCATACCTTGAAGAGTTCAGGATGAGCTGCTTTCATCCTCTCTTCCACCTCCCATGTACAGTCGTTATCATCATCACTCCATTGTATCTTGAGCAACTTAACTACCTTCCTCCTAAGCTGTTTCGTGTCGGTTTCCACAACACGAAGCGGCTTACGAGGTCTCTTATCAACTGGATCAACTTCGAAATCTTCACAGCTATCAGCAGAAACCACTGTATTCAAGTCGTGCACATACTTCCGTAGATACGATACATGAAAAACATTGTGCACACCCGACATCTTTTCTGGTAACTCCAATCTATAGGCGGTCTTTCCAATTCGCTTGGTGATCGGGAATGGTCCAACAAATCTCGGAGTCAATTTTCCTTTCTTCCCGAATCGAATAACATTCTTCAGAGGAGAAATCTTCACAAAAACCATATCACCTACGTC
Source organism: Allium fistulosum (assembly GCA_030737815.1). Classification (NCBI taxonomy): domain Eukaryota; kingdom Viridiplantae; phylum Streptophyta; class Magnoliopsida; order Asparagales; family Amaryllidaceae; genus Allium; species Allium fistulosum. The sequence continues at coordinate 1,029,436,818 of CM060905.1, read as the reverse complement.
GAATTCCAAATCCTTTCGACGCTTATCGGCATAACTTTTCTGACGGTCTTGGGCTGCCTCCATTCGTTGCCGAATGATCTCTATGCAATCCGAAGTCTGTCGAATCATCTCTGGCCCAAGCATCAACTTTTCTCCGGTCTCTAACCAACATGTCGGAGAGTTACACGGTCTTCCATACAATGCCTCATACGGTGCCATACCAATGCTTGATTGGTAACTGTTGTTATACGAAAATTCTACCAAATGAAGGTGATCTTCCCATGATCCTCCAAAATCTAAAACACAAGCTCTAAGGAGATCTTCCAAAACTTGGTTGACTCTCTCGGTCTGACCATCTGTTTGAGGGTGATAAGCTGTACTCAAACATAACTCGGTTCCCAAAACTTCCTGGAAGCTCTTCCAAAATCCACTAGTGAACAATGGGTCTTGATCGCTCACTATACTCTTCAAAATACCATGGAATCGAACTATCCACTTAACATACAACTCGGCCAACTTTGATGCAATCCTAGTTGATCGAACAGGAATGAATCTTGCACTCTTAGTCAGACGATCTACAATGACCCAAATTCCTTCATTTCCCGCTCTTGTTCTAGGTAACCCATCAATAAAATCCATCGATATTTGTTCCCACTTCCATGTAGGGACTTCTAATGGCTGAAGCAATCCACTTGGCTTCTTCTGTTCGGCTTTTACCAACTGGCAGTTCATACACTTGGAAATAAAATCTCCAACATCCTTCTTCATACCTTCCCAGTAATAGGTTCTCTTCATATCCCGATACATCTTATTTCCACCTGGATGAATTGTCAACTTCGAGTGATGACTTTCCCTCAGAACTTCATTCCTCAATTCATCGATATCGGGAACAACTAGTCATCCTTGTTTCCGAAGCCAACCTTCTCGATCGACCTCGAATCCTTTATCCTTTTCTGGGTCAAATCCAGATTCCAAATCACGGATAATCTTGACAAGCTTATCATCTCGCTTTTGACTCTCGCCAATTCTTTCCACAAGAGTCGGTCTTATTGATAAGTTTGCCAACATTTCAGGTTCCAATTCACATCTGGGCCTGAAGTCAAATCCAGCTAAATACTCGAGATTTTTCCATTCTGAAAACATGGCTCCCAATCCTGCATGTCTTCGACTTAACGCATCTGCTACTGTGTTACCTTTTCCCGGAGTATAAGCTATACCAAAATCATATGATGCTAAAAACTCTAGCCACCGTTGCTGTCGAAGATTCAAATCCTTTTGGGAGAAAAGATACTTCAACGACTTATGATCTGTAAACAACTCAAATCGAACTCCCAATAGATAATGTCTCCACATCTTCAGAGCAAAAACAATCGCCGCTAGTTCCAAATCATGAGTCGGGTAATTCCTTTCATGCGGCTTCAGTTGTCGACTTGCATACGCAACAACTTTATCCCTCTGCATCAGTACTGCTCCAAGTCCAGTACCACATGCGTCGGTGTAAACCACCATCTCATCATTCCCACTTGGAATAGTCAAAACAGGAGCACTTGTCAATCGCTCTTTCAGGATTCTGAAAGCTTGCTCACACTTATCTTCCCATCTGAACACTTGGTTCTTTTTCATCAATCCTGTCAATGGTGCAGCTACCTTGGAGAAGTCTTTGATAAACCGTCGATAATATCCTGCTAATCCAAGAAAACTTCTCACATCAGATGCATTCTTAGGTCTAACCCAATCCTGGATTGCTGCCACCTTGGCGGGATCAACCGCTATTCCATTTCCAAAGATAACATGGCCTAAGAACCTCACTTCACTCTTCCAGAAGTGACACTTCGAAAACTTAGCCTTCAGCTGATGTTTCCGCAAGATTTCCAAAACAATACGCAAGTGCGTCTTGTGCTCTTCTTCAGTTCTGGAATAAATCAGAATATCATCCACGAACACTAGCACGAACTTACTCAACTGATCTCTAAACACTCTATTCATAAGATCCACAAAATATACTGGTGCATTAGTCAATCCAAACGGCATTACCAGCCACTCAAAGAAACCGGATGGTGTCCAGAAAGCAGTCTTCGGCACACTATCCTTAGCCACTCTTAACTGGTGAAATCCCGTTGCCAAATCCATTTGAGAAAACACCTTCACTTCGTGAAGCTGATCAAACAAGTCATCTATTCTCGGCAATGGATACTTGTTCTTCTTAGTCACTTTATTCAGCTCACGATAATCCACACATAACCTCAGCGATCCATGCGCTTTGGTTACAAACACAACTGGTGCACCCCATTCGGACAGACTACGCCGAATGAATCCTTTCTGCAAAAGATCATCAACCTGCACCTTCAACTCCTGCTGTTCCCTAGGCGCCATCCGCCTAAGAGGCATCACAACAGGTCTGGCTCCTTCAACTAGATCTATACGAAACTCGATCTCTCTATGCGACGGTAACCCTTTGACCTCGTCAAAGACATCCTCAAATCCATTGGCGATTGGCACAAATGACAGTCCATCCTGTGGAACAACCAGCGAATACATGAAGCTCATGAAGACGCCTTCTTCATGCTTACATCGTATCACAATCTTTTGCACCTCCATATTCTCGACTGTCACCTCCAACCTTTCACAATCAACCTTTGCCGCATACTTCCTAAGCCAGTCCATACCCAAAATAATTCCGAACCCCGCAAAGTTCAGAACAAAACAATCACAAACAAAAGAGCAATCATGACTCGATACAATCAAACCACGGCATAGCATACACAAACAAGACGAACCCCCAACTGGATTAGTCACAACCAATGGCCTATCAACAATATCCGGTTCTAAACCTAACCGACCTACAACTTCATTACAAACAAACGAATGCGACGCCCCATTATCAAATAACACTCTAACTAGAACACCACATAGGAAAAGAGTACCTTGAACAGTTGAACCACTACACTCTTTCCTTTCTCTTCAGCGGTAGGAGCTTTCGAAGATGATGGAACAGCTCCCAAAGCATAAGCTTGCACAATCTGCTTGTCCTTCCTCGGTTCTGGACAATTCCTCTTGATATGCCCCGGCTTGTCACAGTTGTGGCATTTCATCGGCACCTTAGGATTCTTGCAATCCCTGGAGAAATGACCCTTCTGCTGACAATTGAAGCAGGTCACCTCGCCTTTCGGCTTCTTCTGGCCATCCTTACCCTTTTGCTGCTGCTGCTTCCTCTTCTTGTTTCCACCCTGCTGGGGTTTAGACTCTTCCCTGGTCACAGCAACAACAGATCCTTCCTTAGGAAACAGATTCTCGTGCCTCAGAGCTTTCTCTACAAGCTTCTCAAATGGATCGTCCAAATGATCCACCAACTGCCTCCCAAGATAACTGTCCAAGCCTGTCACAAACTTCTCATTCTTCTGATATGCAGATTCTATATACGACCGGGCATACTTGGACAAAGCTTCAAACTCAGAAACATACTCAAGAACTGGCCTTCCACCTTGCTTGAGTTCCACAAACTTCTTGAACAGAACAGACTTCTGAGCTGTAGAAATGAACTTAGCTTCAAATATGGCTTGGAATTGCTCCCAAGTAATTTCTTCCTCCGGAGTATCAATGGTGATAGAATTCCACCAATCAGAAGCTCTCCCTTAAAGCTGTCTTGATGCTAACTTCCTCTTAGTTGCATCCTCAATTCCCAAATCACCAAAGATCCTTCTACAAGCATCTATCCATCTCTGGACTTCAATGGTTGGTTCCGTTCCCAAGAATACCTTTCCTCCAAGAGCAGTGTAGTCCTTACACAGCTTAGCAAAATCCACCGGTCTTGGAGTTTGAACTTGAACTCCAACATCCACCGATGGCCCCGGAGCTGGCATCCTTCTTATGATCGAAGTCATCATTACTTCGAACATAGCAGCATAATCAGCAGCCCCCTCAGTAGCACGGCCTTCCCTAGCAGCTGGTCTCCCTCTTCGACTCATCCTTAATATCTATAAAAAGGAATGATTAGCACACCTAGAGAAACAACTACATAAAGAACTCAAACCCTACTAAGCTACTATATTATATATAGTAATCATCCATCAAAATACAATTACGTCTCTCATACGTAGTTACGTCAGCGAGCGTTGGGTAAAATCGATTAACCAAGGCTCTGATACCAAATGTGATGACCGCCCATGACCCCTGCACCGAACCTAGAGATAGTGCGCTGTAAAGTGTGCCAGGCGACCATGGACGATTGTCAGGGTAAATTAAAACAGCAGAATCTATCGTATTACTCACAGCGCATGGACAAAATACAATAGAATATATATATATAGTGAAGCTTCACAGAATAGAATCTCATCAATAAAACTTCATAATAGTTGGATACAAACATCTGAACAGTCAATACATCAAGCCTCAATACATAACACTCAGAGAATATACAAGCAGCGGAACATCCAGTACATATAGTAAAAAAATAATATGCAATCCTCCAGCTCGTCTTCGTCATCAGCATCGTGGAAAGCAAGAACAACACCTGTCACCTGCTACCTAGTATGCCCGTCCCAAAATGGACGAACAGCCCAAGGCAATAAGAGATAAAACATAAAGCCTTGAGTCAGACAACAGTCTTAGTGAGCGGTAAATTAACTAACAACATACCAAAAGAGCATAAAGGAAAAAGGAATAGGAATACAACCCTCCCACTCCACCTCTTTCTACAGTGATAGCCCCCAGACACACACTAAGCAGAAGCAAACAAAGCAAAGCATACAATTTAAAGTAAAGCAATTATCACTCGAGTCAAGGGCGATGTTTTCCAAGTACAAACCCCCAAGGCCTAAACCAAGATCAGATAAGCACCCAGAAAATACCGCTCTTGAGACCGAATGACGATACAACCAAACATCCATGACTCTGGCTATCACTGTTATCATTGCTTCGATATCATCGTTAATTGAATGACCGGCTCATTATTTCATCCGTCCGTCAAGGGCTAATGGAAACCCCGGTTCTAGACATAACTCTGCACGTCATCGTGACCCGTGCCTAGGACTATCGAATCTGCCCAGAGTACTCGACTACCAATCAGTAGCCTTTAGGGACTATCGAATCTGCCCAACGTACTCTTTCTTTGAGCATGCTAGAACCTTCAACAACGATGAGATCTCAGCCTTCTAGTCATCCTCCTCGACGACTATTTCCATACAAGCTCAAGCGCCTCTCGAGCAAACCATTATCCTTAAACTCGAACCATTTCATCGAGTTATCAATCTGCTTGGAATGATCCCGTCTGGATTAGACCAAGGCTATCTCATATCATACTTCGCCTCATCATCATCATAGCAAAGCTTCATCTCAACATCATCATCAAATCTATCCATATGAGCTTCATCATCCGCTACAAATGCCACAAGCAGCTTTTCCAATTCAAGAGCCTTCCCCTTAGCTTTTGAATCATCTTTGACCATCTTGTCTAAATCAAATCATCAATCATCTAATTCATAGCAATCAATCAAATCAAACATTAATCCAAGTAAACAAGCATTCAAATATGATCTAAATAGACAATTATAACAATAATGGCAATTTCGTAATTAAAGAGTCAAAAGTCTAACAAGCATGAAAACATGAGCAATATCTCTATAATCTTGATGAATGAACTTGCATAGGTTAACATGTAGTAAAATGGATGCCAAATCATTATGAACAATGGATCTATATGGATCTATACTTAGGATTAGGAAAATGCATGGAAATCACTACTTTAGCACAAAATCAAGCCAACGATCCGATATACTCTTTTGGATCCGTGTGAGAGATAATCACCACTCACCAAATCACCTAAACACCCCAAAAACAACACACTTCAGATCTGGACAGCGAAGGATCTAACTCGATCTATCACAAATCCGCTTTAAACGATGAAATCTCTCTTCAAAGAATGTAGATCTTCAATCTAAGCTCTTGAATCTTCAATTTGATCTTCGATTTGGATGGAAGGAATCACTAGATTAGAGTGGAGAAAAGAAGTGAGGAAGTGTAGAAGTCGAGCTCTCAAAATGGCAGCACTTCGTCGCTTCAAAATCTGGATCCCAAAAATGAAGAAGAACCCTCCTATTTATAGGCTGAAATCCACCTTAGGTCGCTCACTCGGAGTTAGGTCGTCCACGACCTACGACCTAAAACCCTACGACCTAAAACCCTTCGACCTAACAACCCCAAGCCTCTACGACCTAACCAGATGCTCTCCTACGACCTAACAGACGCGCATCCACGCGACCTAACGCTTAAGCGCTTCTTCGACCTAACGACATAGCGCATCAGCGACCTAACTGCTAAGCCCTTACGCGACCTAACACTCACGCGACCTAACACACACGCGACCTAACACACACGCGACCTAACAGACTAATGGCCTAGCGACCTACCTATACTTAGCAATCTACCTTAGGTCGCTTACGACCTAACTTCAACACAAGGTCTCACGACCTAACTACACACAGGTCATACGACCTAACTACTCCTTCCTTAGGTCGTTGCCGACCTATCCTTCTTAGGTCGCTAACTTACCCTGTTTCCTTTACCGCTAATCTTCCTTAGGTCGCCTAATTCTATAGGTCGCTAACTCCTATAGGTCGCTCACTCTCTTAGGTCGCCACAAACCCTTAAGTCGCTCAAAACCTTAGGTCGCCAACATCCTATAGGTCGCTCCAACCGACCTAACCTACCCCACGACCTAAGCCACCACACGACCTATCTTCTAAACGACCTAACTATCACACGACCTAACTCCTTAGGTCGTTCTAATCCTTAGGTCGCTCCACTTCACTAAGTCGTCTATCCAATAACTCGCCCACTTCCTTAGGTCGCTCCAAACTCTCATACGACCTAAGACTTAGACTCTGGACGACTTATCAACAATGCGACCAAATGTCAACTGTTTTACGATGTTTCGATCCGTAAAAATACGGGTCGTTACAAAAACATTTTATACTTTAGGTGGATTTATGAAGTAGATTTCATGATTTAATTTAGTTAATGTTTAAGTGGCGTTAGTAAGCGTTTAGGTGGGTGTAAATAGTAACACCCTTTTTATATAACATATCAAAAGAATAAGGGTGTCATTCATTATAAAAGTTTCTTTTTTTCAATGTGTGATTATATTATAAAAATATTATCAATAAATAAATCATTTATTCAGATTATCAGAAGTTTGAAAGTAAATAATACACTTCATTCTACACAAAAGTATTCATATGCATGACAATAACTGCTAATTGTTAAACTTCTCAGCATATTAATACAATAATTAATACTTTGTAATTTATTCATTTATTTCAGAAAGCATTTATTCATTTCTATAATTAAATAAATAAAAGTTTGTAGAACATATGATTCAATATCTGTATCCATTCAAATTATATGGTAAAACTGTTTTTAAATATATAACATTGTAGAAACAATAGGAGATCATTATACAAAAGCAATTATATTTATCATGAATTTATATTCCAACAAAAGGAAATTGTCATCATGGCATATCCAAGTTTACTTCACTATGGCTAACGTGTTTCACCAAGCAAAGCGGTTTTTAAACGACTTTACAGTATAAACCTTTTCAACAAAATGAGGTTATTTCAAACTCTAAAATGATTCAAATAAAAGTAGAGGAAATTTTGGAACATACCTTAGTGTTAATTCGCTATATTTCTTACTTGTTAATGTTTTGAAAACCCCAGCTTCAACTCAACTTTGCTTGATCCTTGCTTTTCTTATCCAAATGCATTAATCATCATAATAGTCCAATCTTTGCACTAAAAACCAAATAACCTAATCCTCATAAAAGACGAATTGAATTTTGCTTTCAAATTGTTAGAAATTGATGCGTTACATATAAGAAAGATAAAGCGGTCGAAGTTATGTCGTGGATGAGGCCATTGCCTTGAGAGCGAAACTCAGTACGACTATGGTGCAATCAATAATTGTCGTTCGTCCATATGATTATCAAACTTGTGCACTTCAGGTTGAAAGATTTGAAGATTTGTAGAAGTTACTGCACATGATTTTAAGTATTTTCAAAGATGAGTTTAATTCTAAAGGAAATTGCAGAGAGAAAAATAAATAAGATAGTTTTATTTATTGTATATTTTGTATTTTCTTTTTCAAAGAAGAGAGAAATGAGAGAATCAAATAAATATAAACTTGTTCTCTCTCTTAAGCCTATCAATCACAATAAATAACTATTCCATAAAATTGTTTTCACATTAATAAAAACAATGAAAAAAGTTTGGTAATAAAAAGACATTGATTTTTGTTGTAATCATTCAACATTCTTTACTATGTTAGTAGTAGTTACGTTTACATAGTTTTTTTTGTTTTTAATTTCTACTTACAATTAAAGACAATATCAACTTAATTGTAACAAAACTAGATGAATTTATATGTACCCATAAAAAAATTAAATCAGAAAACGATGGAGAAATTAGATGGAGAAATTTTGGATTTGTTGTTTAAAGAAAGATAGAAAGAAGAAGTCGAGTTATGATTTTGAACAATTAAAAAAGGATTAGGAAAATGTCGACGTAAGTTCATGTAGAAATTGTTTGGATAAGATGATGAACGAATGAAAAAAGCATTCAGTGAATGTAAATGACATCGTTCAGAGGGTAGAGAGAAGAATCACCGACGTCGTTTTTAAATTGTAGAAAAGAAGGGAATTCTCATTTGTAATTTATTTAGTGCCAAATTGGAGAAAACGTGCATGCACTAAAGCAAGTTGGAATTAACTACCAACGTAACAGCATGCAGAAAGATCAATGGCAGGCGAATGCGCCCTTGAAAAAGTCAATAGTCGCGGTCTCACGCAGTCAATGTCTGGTTGACACGCAAGCGCTTACGTTGCGAGCGGATTAACATCACCAAATACATGCAAGCACTGTACATCATGATGACAATACGAACCTGACGTTAGCATGTAATCTTGTCGTTTCCTGGAGTTTCACCATATTAAACAGTCCAACGAAGTGGATGGCATATGTTGACTCCGTGGGCTTAATTTAAAAAAAAACCTGGTCCATACACGGCCGCCCACTGATTACATAACAACCAAATATACAGCTATTTTCAAAAGAGAGAGTCTGTCCCTCGTGTGTGATACTTTAAACTTTTCAAGCAGACGAAAATCCTTGATGCATAATTTTATGAAAATTAAGTCTCGGGGTATATTTTTCGTAACTATCCGTTATTCTCACGCTTGTATTAATACATCGCGCTTTATTCTATTTCAAATATTTAAAACGCATTATCCTTTTGTAGGACTATTACTTAACAAACTGTTTTAACCGTTGAATAATAACCTTTTAGTATATTAACGATAAGAATTATACATGTGTATAACAGAATTCTTGAAATTCAACTTTTTTTTTGGAAGATTCAATATTTTTTTAGTATAGATATCATATCAATAGTCCGTCTTCGTCGTAAAACATATGAATCAGTATTTTTCAAACAACACAAAAACTAACAAATAAAATGCATCAATTCTACACTAACATGTTTTGATTTTTTACTACATGACAGTTATACAATTAATTGTTGCAACTCTCAAATGCAGTTTTAAAGCTTTAAAAATGCTTTTGAAACTTCTAAAAAATATAGTAAACTACTTTAAAATTGCATCTTTCAAATATGGTAAAACAAATCTATTTTAACATTACATTTAAGTATCATAAAAATTTTATTGTGTAATAGTTGCATATTAACTATCGTGTCTCTCAAATACTGTTGAAATACACTAAAACCGCATTAGCCTAATGCAATTGAGACCGCATATCTTATACCCAATGTCAAATGCATTAAAACTAATAACTAAAATGAGGATAAAACTATATTAATATGTCGTATATATTGTCGATAAATTTTCCACTGTAATGAATCGCCTTTTCGACCTCCAATATAATACTAATACATCCACGGTATTCATGTATCGAACACTCAAGTGCCGGAAAGATGAATTGTTAGGGTGAAAATAAAAGAAAAGGAAATAGAACAAGGAAGAAGGAACTATTAGAATTTTACAACAGAACGATCATATATAATATCAAAAGTATAAACTGTCATTCTAAGATACAAATTTTTTCAGATTTATAACAATCGGCTTAGACAGTTATACCAACATGGTCTCACAAATGCTGATGATATAATAATGTAGTAGAAATAAATACCATGGTAGGAAATCATCCAACTCATCTCCAGAAGTTCCAAAACATCCACGGCTAAATCTGGAAACATACACGGGGCTGACCCGAGCATCATAATAAATAACACCCAGATCGGCCTGGTAAAGCAGTGTGAGAAACTCAAGAAATATGAGTGACATGTAACAGTAAATACAGAGGCCGTATGGATTCCCGAAACGGTTTTCCCCTCAAAGAAACCAACCATTCATTAAATTTAACATATAGTAATATGATAAATAATGTCTAGAGTGCAGCACATAAGTCACATATTACATAGTTGTTGTGTGAACGCCACAACAATAATAGGTATACAATCAATACCGCTAAGATGCGTTCACATATATGAATTTTCTACGAAGATCTCTTCAGGAAGGCTGATTCTGAACTCCCAGACTAGGAACAAAAACTACCTTTTGAGCAACGTATATCTCTAGATGGGATATACTCTAAGGTAAAATAACCGGACCACAACCGAACCACCCTCGGTGTGTGATCCGAGCCATATCAACTTTTGGTACCAACATATCAATAAGCATTTCTAGACATGGAGTTGATGTACCCTTGAGGTTTGCTAAACCTCCTTGGCTATGCCCCTTCTTTTTTTGTAACGACCCGTATTTTTAACTATTTTAAATTATTGAATTTAATGTGGTTATTGGATAAGAATGGGTAGAAGTAAAAATTTAATGGTTTATTATTGTAGTTTATTGAATATATTAAAATTTTGAAATAAACAATTCCGAAGATTTTGATGATAACGAGTTTTGAAATGATATTCCATATATTGAATTTGTTTATAATCAATAATAGGAATTTAGTGATAAGTGTTGAATTATTTAGATGGAAATTAAATAATGTTGATGACTAAAATTTATTTGAAATTTAATGATTTGTGATATGGATTTATTGGATAATTTAATTTGTTTAAATTTAATATAAGAGATTATTTGAAAAATTGAATTATGGATTTAACATGATTTAAAAATGATATTGGAAGTCAATTTAAATTTGATTTAAACAACGATGAAGACTGTTAACGTTTGAAATTGGATTTAAAAGTGAATAATTAGAAATTGAAAATTTTATATTATAATTGACGAGTAAAAATAGCCATTTTGGCGCTGTATCGGATTTCGACGAAACAAGTTTCATCGCATCCGTAATAGTGAATTATTGTATGATCTATTTCAAGTTTCGTAGCGATCGGACTTGTCGTTTGGCTGTGCGAGCTTGAAACGCGTAGAATTTTAATTTCAAAATTTAACTTAAATAATTGATTTTGAAATGCTATCTTCTGCATACATTCGAATTAGGCCCCGAAACTAGTTCCATTGCGTTCAGAATGGGGGTAAAACATTATGAATACCAGACGACACGCTTCGTTTGGAGCTCGAGAAATTTCGGAAGTTAAACGCGGGATATTTTCAAATTAAATAATATTAATATAAATATCATTCACTTTTCCCAAACTAACCGTGCCTATCTATACACTACCTGTAAACCCTCTCTTCCATTTTAAATTGCAAATTCGTAAGCATCTAGATAAAAGAAAAAAAACGAACGAAGGATTTAAAAAAAAAGAAACGTGAGATCGCGATGAAGTCGCGAGGGAGGGCGACTGGAGCTAGGAAATTTTGGTGTCGTTGCTGTTAGGGTTCTGGGGTTTGGCTGCATGTGTTCGCGTACGCGTACGAGGATGAGGCCAGGGTAGGCGCCGATGATAATGCGACGTCGTGTGCGGCTGGACGCTGGCGAGAGGAAGGTGGCGGCGCTCGGAGTTGGTGGTGGCGCTTGGGGTCGTCGATTTTAGTTCGGATAAAAATAAATGAATAGAGAGAATCTTGTGTGCTTGGCATGGGGAAGAAGATGGAGCGCGTGAGGAAGATGTATTGGGGTTGAATGCAGTAAGGTTAGGGTTTAGTTAATTATATTAATTAGTTAATTTCATTTGTTAATTATAGTTTAGTTTTAAATTATATCGAATGCTAATTAATTCGTAACTTTTATTTACGATACCTGTTTTGGACGAAATAAAGTATAGTGGAATCGTATCGACGTCATCTACGACATGAAACTAGATTGGGATTTATTTGAAGCTGAAGATGTTTTCAGTTTCAAATAAAAAGGTGAGTGTTTATACGCTCACAAGTACTAAAATATATTTTTTATGTAGTTAAATTTATATCGTGAAGTGAATTTATTGATGGTTGTTTGATAAATTTACTTGACAGCTAAATTGAATTAGAATTTAATTGCCAATAAAATTCCCGATATTGATAACTATGAAACTGTTGTGAATTTTTTTGACTATTTGGACGATTGATTGTGATGAATACTATTGGTTTATATTTTGGATGTTTATTTATTTTGATATATTATGTTAGCATCCTATATATTATTACAGTATGTAAAACTGTAAATCGAATTATTTCGAATAAATTAAGAAATAGGTTGAAATGATATATACCTATGACATTTATTTTGGATTGAAATAATATATATCCATCCTTGAATTAAATTGGAATAACTGATTCACTTGGCCATAGGATAGAAAATTATATACGGACACCGGATTGATTAAATTAAATGATTTTAAAATTTTTGTTTTGAAATTATTTAAAGGATTTGATTTTAAGAAGTAAAAACTTAATTTATGGAAATCAAACTATTTTCGAACTTGAACTCGAAGTGTTGAAATTTAAATTTGATAACAGGGATTGTTTAAATAATCGAAGTTGAGATTTTGAAGTTGTAATGATTAGACTTTTCGACGCTCGAAAGTCGACATTAATACATCCACTGTATCAAATGCCGCACAATCGAATGCTGGAAAACCGAACCATTAGGGTTAAAAAGAAGAGGTAGAAGAAGACAGAAGAAAAGAAAGAACAGAAAAACAGAAACAGAAACAATATCAGAATCTCACATTCGCAGCGGAACAATATATAATAGATAATCACTAGTCTTTTAAACAAAGACCTATATAAGTCTATACAATACACCAATGAGAGTCAATATACAACTCAATACAACAATGGATAGTTATATAAACTTGTCCCCATACAGAGTACACAGTGGAATAAATAAATAAGTACGAGTGTATGTCTCGCCATCCAGCTCGTCTCCAAAGCTCCAGAATATCCTGATCACATAACTCTAGGCCGCCCGTGTGGAAAATTATGGGCACCCAGAGTTTAGAAAGGGAACAATAAACTCCGAGTCAGTCATGGTGACTGGTGTGAGATCGTAAAACAGTTATTTTCACAAAGAAAATAAAAGAAATTCGCAATGCTTTTGGAAAATGAAACTACCATAAGGCCTCCCGCCACACACACAATGCAAACGCAGAATTGGAGGACATTTCTCCTTATGATAGTTAAAGATGCTTACTACGAAAGATCAGTTGATATTATTATTAATGTCTAGTGTGGAAAACATTTCGAAAGTATAATATAAATCATAGCCAGCATACAACCATTATTGTATGCCTACTATAGCTACCATATAAACAGTGGTGACCATCATAAGTAAATGGCGGGTTCTACAACTAAAACCGTACAGGGTTCGTATTGGGAATTAGATTTCCAACAAATGGTCAGGCTAAGGAACTTCCCACTGTCAATGGGTAAGCCTCTGGATGGACGTCCCGATAACTAACTAGCTCTCTGCCAACACAAGGCCGGGTTACCCCTTACACTAGGTAACTACTACACGAATATGCCACCCTCGGTCCTTTGGGACCTTTATCCGAGGCGCCTCGGTCACAAAGCAACAATCACACAGTAAATGAGATTGGAGCAACCACACAGGTAGATATCTGGGCTCCATACCATAATATCACCTTTTTCAAGAAGGAAATGACATACACTAAAAGGCGCGACCCTCATAACCTTGCCGCATCATTCCTGTTTCGACCATTTCCGAGGTGTGAGGTCCTGATGCAGTCTCGTCCACAAAGCTACGCTTTTTCACAAAGTCATGCTTTGATCACAAATGGTCAACAAATGGTCAGCACACAGCAACACTTAGCATGCCACACTACCAAATTGGGAGTATATCACTGATAACCTTCAATTACATAACCTCTGAGCTCGTACGTCTCAGAGAATGGTGTTAAGCTAAGAGAATAAATTCTCCACCACCAACAGAAATGTATTTGAAAGAAATCAGCTTTATATCTCAAAGTGTAATGTCAAACAATCAACCATACAAGTCTGTTCCGGGTTCGAACAGAACCGAAGGCACTTCCAAAGAAGCCCTTGCAAATCCGGGTATTCACAATCCCGATCGGACTTCCCATCACATAGGGAATCTCTATACTGGAGCAACTCAGTGCAGAGATAATCGATAGGTTGTCCTATCGTTCTCGCAAACACCCGGTCTTCAACACCGGTCTTCAATTGCAATTCATAACGTCGTATCATTATTCAGAATGGGTTATATGACACAAAGTCCTCTCCCGGCTTAACCGAATAATGAGCGCTTGTTTTAAAACAAATTCAAGTGCCATTTCAAAGGTGAACATTGATAGTCGGTTATTTAACTATCACACAATATTCACAAAGATCATCCAATTTAAATAATTTTCCCAAATTATTAAATTTCAAAATATCTTCACAAGATATATATATTTTTCCACACTCCATCACTTTGAAAACAAATTTCAAATCACTTTTCACCTTTCAACTTTTGAAAACAAATTTCAAACCAATTTCCCTACACGGGATATATTTCCAAATATTTATTCATTTCCACTGGAAATCTGCCGAGTTCAAATACTTTATCTCCAAAATATTCCTTTAAAAAAACCAACTTTAGAACCTTTAATTTATATTTTAAAAGCTACGTTGGAAATATACTCGGCTTTATAGTGAGAATACACTTTCACTTCAAAATGGTCTATTTAAACCAATTAAATAATCCTTATCGATTCATTTTAAATTTACGTTCCAAATTCGTAAATTTATTTCCACACTTTAAAAATAAATCAGTGTTTATTTTTAAAACAAATTTCTCTTTCCTTTATAAATTCCATTTTGAATTTAAATTTCCAAATATTCACTTTCAAACACCAAATCAATTTCAAATTTATTTCTAAATTTATTTCAATACCAAATCAATTATAAATTGATTTCTAAGTTTATTTCCAAATACCAAATCATTTGCAAATCGATTTCTAAATTTATTTACAATTACCAAATCATCTTACAATCGATTTCCAAATTTATTTCAACACAAAATCCATTTTAATTCAACACCAAATAAATTTTCATATCGATTTCCCAAAGATTTATTTTCAAATACCAAATCAATTATCAATTTGATTTCTAGAAATTTATCACCTTTTAAAATAAATTCCTTTATCTCTTCCAAACCATTTGAAATTCCATTTTAAATAAATTCTTCAACTTTTAAACAATATTACTCAAAACCCATTTATTAATATCCTTTTCCCATATTTTGGGAAATAATTAGATAAGATTTCAAAAATCAACTCTATGCTTTAAAATTCCTTATTTTAAATTCACCTAATTCTTTCAAAAAAAGATTTACTTCAAATTTCCTACTTTAATTTCAAAAATCCAATTTTATTTATTTCTGGTATCCAACGATACCAAAAATACATTCGGCTAAATTTTAGCCTTGAACAAATTCAATCACCAATATAATCATTCACAGATTATAAATAAATCATCACATAGCATATGAAACAAATTCATACAACATATGAAATAAATTCATAAAATTTGAGGAATCCAGTTGGATCCTTCCAACCTGTTTCCCTGCATCCACAGATGTTAGCACAACAATTAAATACCCATTCCACTTCGAGGTGGAATATCGCGGTATATGGGATTTATAAAAATATTATCCGCTATTATGCGGCGCATAGGGTCTCATCCGCTATATAATGCGGGAAATCAATCACCAAATATATATATACTACTATATATACTATCACCCAAACAAACAATCAATCAATAACTGAACTTCCAATTTTTAATTTGAGTGAGAAGATCTCACCTTTATTTTATTAGCATCCATTTCCAACTCCTTTCCATTTCCGGCTTGTTTCTCGATTTTTAAACCTTGTATAAACAATTTTATACAATTTATTAATATTAGAAATGATCGAACAATTAATTACTCATTTAACTTAACTAACACTTTGGTTTTAAACTAATAATTTAGTTTTAAACTAATTTCCCATATTCTGTCTAAATATACTTTTACTATCTGCCTATATAAATTAGGATATATATATATATATGTA
The DNA here is from genome assembly GCA_030737815.1 of Allium fistulosum. Classification (NCBI taxonomy): domain Eukaryota; kingdom Viridiplantae; phylum Streptophyta; class Magnoliopsida; order Asparagales; family Amaryllidaceae; genus Allium; species Allium fistulosum. The sequence continues at coordinate 1,029,420,351 of CM060905.1, read as the reverse complement.
TATATATATAAACTGGACAATATATATATATAAGTATATTTTTTTACTGTCTGTCCAATTTATTGGCTAAATAAACTTTAAACTGCTTTACTGTTAACTTTCAGATAAAAGAAATAAAAATCAACAAATTAATTTAAGGGTTTTAAACTTAAGTGCCATAAATTTACGATGTTTAAAATTTAAATTACCTACATGCGAATAGGAAACAAGACGACGAGCTCCGGCTCGACTGCTCTGAACAAGGTGACTGCCTCGTCGCTGACACCCTGATACGCGGCTGCGTAAGATCTCACCTCCACGAGAATCTTTGATCTGAATCGCGTCCCCCCGAACGCGAGCACGATTCCACCTTTGCCATGGCAAATCGACGAGCCAAACTCCCATCTAAGCCGGAACCCTAGTTCACGTTGCAGACTGCCGACCACCCAAACGCTGCTGCGCCTCCCCGTTCACCATCGAAGGACTCAATAATTCGGCCGCACATCTATTCCCAAACACGAATTTTAGAAATGAGCTTCGCGATTTGATAAGAGAAGGATTTGATTTTTTTACTTCGAACGAGGAAGGAATGAACGAAAGTCGTTCAATTTGAATTTTGCTTGGCCATCGTATTTTCTTCTTCTTTCTTTGGAACGAGATAAATTATTCGATTCGGCCATTACTTTGTTTGAACGAACGATAAAATTTTCTTCACAGCTGTTTTGAAAAAGAAAAGAGGAGATATGGATGAGATGGCTGAGTGTTCGAACGTCTCTGCTACAGTAACACGAAGTGAAAGAAAAACAGCGATGTGAAATAATATCAGCTGATGGTTGACTAGTATAAATATCCCATTCAAATTCAAATTCAAATCGTCACGAATTTGCAACTCAAAATTTCGATATCCTATCGAGGCGTGCTGCTAGGCGTTTGTAATATTATACGCCTATTCCGAACACAATGGAAAAGATTTCGAGTCCAAATTCGATCGTATGGAGAAGATAGCTTTTTGGACCAATTACAATATTAAATTTTCGATTTAATTTCAGCGCGTTTGGTTTATCGTACGGCTAAATGATCACTCCAAACATTACGAAAATTGAAATATGATAATAATACACTATTACGGATCCAATGAAACTGGTTTCGTCGAATTCCGAGACTGTATCTCAGAAGGCTATTTTTAAATATCGATTTAAACGATAAAATTTCAAAACTAAACAAAACAGTTTCAAATTCAATTCTGAAGCTTTTATTATCTTCAGTATTATTAATATGAATTTTCCAAGCCTTCAAATTATTTTTAACAGGCTTAAAACTAGAGATTCAATATTTTACCCAATTTCAATAATTAAATTCAATAATTTAATTGCCAAATTCATTCTGACATTTTGAATTTCAAATTAAACTATCATTCGAATATTTAAACTCAATTAAATATTCACATTTCAAATGTCAAAAATCCAGGGTCGTTACAACCTTCCCCCCTTAAAAGAATTTCGTCCCGAAATTACAAGTTAAGAAGAATGCCCCAATCCCCGTTTGTCATTTTCCCAAAACCAAACAGTTTTATCAACTCGCCAAAATAATCTTTTATTAAAGATCTATTATCACTTCAACTAACTTTCCAAACACTTTCATAGTTTTCAAACAACTTTATCTTACTTCACAATTCAAATTTAAACTTAAATTCAAATTGTAAATTATCCAAAATTTCTCAAAAATTTCCTAACTCTCTAAATTTTCGAAAAATTTCGCCAGTGTCTCCTTTGCGCGGCTAGCTCGGTACGACTACAAAATGTTCCTACGGACTCTCAAATCCCAATAGAAAACAAAATGCCAAGTGGCAAAACCAGAATCCCATCAAATTTCATACTGAAATTTTAAATACATACCTTATTGTCGAACAAATTCAAATTTACCTTCGAAATCAAAATCCAATTACATTTCCCTATAGCCTTTATAATCCCTGTATACTTTACTTAACAACAATATCCAAATTTACTTAGTGGATTCCCAATACCCATTTACTTAAGAATTTTCTCCATTCATTTCTTAAGTTCAATATAAGTATTTACATACTTCTTATATTTATTTTCACCTCACTAACAAAGTTATATATTCATTTTCATTCAACTTTGCATTTTTAATTTCATTTGAATTCAATTTACAATTTCAATTCTATTTGAATTCATTTTATCTTCAAAAACCAAAAATTTCACTTAGTGAAAACTCGATATTCACCTTTTTGCAAGACTTTTTAACTTCGACCAAAACAATAATTTTCCCTTTCTAGTTCAATTCCTACGTTTCCCTTACAATTTGAAAATCAATTTTCCGTTAACAAAAATTTTCCAAATTTTTTCCAAAATTTTTCTAACTCCCAAAAGTTTTAGAAAATTTTGGCGGAGTCTCCTTTGTACGGAGGAGCTTTTGCAATTTGACAAAAGATATAAATATATATACATCGACCCACACGGTCGGAAAAGCAAAAATAGTTCATATTTCCTATTTTTGTATTGCGTACCTTTATTAGCATTTTAAGCAAAGCGGCTTATTATTAGCTATTTGCGCAACCAAATGCAGCCAAACGGCTTCCAAAAACCTGTACTTACTCAATTTAAATACGTAAGTGACATATATAGGAAATCTATTAACATTTCACTTAATTTCAATAGCAAACACATAGTTTTCATAAGCGATAGATTCAAAATATTTCCCATTAGCAACTTATATGGTTTCAATTCAACTTTAGTCACTTACGACCAATTCACATACCATTTAATTTGCATTTCATATTCACATTCATTTCATTTGAAACCATTTCACAATTTTTTTTCTTAAGTCGAGCTTTTATCCAAATATTGCTTAAGTTATTTCAACTCAAAACTCAAGTTATATTTTCCTTGTAAACAATTTCCAATTTAAATCTTTGATTTGATTTTTCATTTAATCAAATCCATTCCTTCTACCAATTTAATTCAATTAGGATATTCACTTATCCTTTTTAAATTTCAAATTTCCATTATCAATTCATCTCGAATTTATTTTATCAATATCAAGGAAATTTCAATTTATTTTATTTTTCCAAGTTTGGATTTTCCTTCAACTTGATTCAAATCAAATCTCATTACATTATTCAATTCCAATTTATTTATTTACAAATGTAACCTCATTTGTTCCTTCACAAATTCATTCCTTTTCAATTTGAATCTTATTCCAATCAAATTTTTAAACATTTTATAAGTCATCAAACTTATTCACATTCCATAACATTTTAAAGAAATTCCAGAGTCTTTTAAACAATTACTCACATTTCAAAACTAACTTTGAAATTTCAATCCAAATTCTTTAATTTGTATTTCAAAAATTACTTTGGCATCTCATTTTAATTTATAAAACTCATTTATAAATTCTCATTACCAATTTCATTCCATTAATGAATTTTATTTTCAAATACTTTCCTGGAATTCTATTCCAAATTATAAATCACATTTACAATTTACATTTACAAATCCCATTCGTATATGAATTCATTTCCTTATCCTTTCAATTCATATTCATAAATTTCATTTGTTAAATGGATTTATCTCCAAATCTTTGGTTATACCATTATTTCTTATTCAATTTCCATATAACAAGGATAATAATTCAATATTATCACTTCCTAACAACCAAACATCCATATACTATAACAATTTACGGAAAATGATTTCTTTTCTATACAAAAATAGTTTATGGTAAAATTATTTCATTTACCCCATTTAAAACAATACTGTGTCAGTTTATCTTGTTTAAGAGTTTAGAAACCCCTATCGATTACAGTTGGCCAGACTGCACCGACCAGAATCTATAAACAATCAACCGATAAGTCAACACAATAAAAAATAAATTTTTGTATTCACTAACAAATTCGCGCTCATATCTATTATTACACTCACACTCATTCTAGAGTACTACTGACTTTATCTCTAATGAGTAACACTCAACAGAGCCAGGGTTGTCGCTTAACCAATTGCTCTGATACCACATGTAATGATTAGACTTTTCGACGCTCGAAAGTCGACATTAATACGTCCACTGTATCAAATGCCGCGCAATTGAATGCCGGAAAACCGAACCATTAGGGTTAAAAAGAAGAGGTAGAAGAAGACAGAAGAAAAGAAAGAATAGAAAAACAGAAACAGAAACAATATCAGAATCTCACATTCGCAGTGGAACAATATATAATAGATAATCAGTAGTCTTTTAAACAAAGAACTATATCAGTCTATACAATACAACAATGAGAGTCAATATACAACTCAATACAACAATGGACAGTGATATAAACTTGTCCCAATACAGAATACACAGTGGAATAAATAAATAAGTACGAGTGTACGTCTTGCCATCTAGCTCGTCTCCAATGCTCCAGAATATCCTGATAACATAACTCTAGGTTTGCCCGTGTGAAAATTATGGGCACCTAGAGTTTAGAAAGGGAACAATAAACTCCGAGTCAGTCATGGTGACTGGTGTGAGATCGTAAAATGGTTATTTTCACAAAGAAAATAAAAGAAATTCGCAATGCTTTTGGAAAATGAAACTACCATAAGGCCTCCCACCACACACACAATGCAAACGCAGAATTGGAGGAAATTTCTCCTTATGATAGTCAAAGATGCTTACTATGAAAGATCAGTTGATATTATTATTAATGTCTAGTGTGGAAAACATTTCGAAAGTATAATATAAATCTTAGCCAGCATACAACCATTATTGTATGCCTACTATAGCTACCATCTAAACAGTGGTGACCACCATAAGTAAATGGTAGGTTCTACAACTAAAACCGTACAGGGTTCGTATTGGGAATTGGATTTCCAACAAATGGTCAGGCTAAGGAACTTCCCACTGTCAATGGGTACGCCTCTGGATGGACGTCCCGAGAACTAACTAGCTCTCTGCCAACACAAGGCCGGGTTACCCCTTACACTAGGTAACTACTACAGGAATATGCCACCCCCCGGTCCTTTGGGACCTTTATCCGAGGCGCCTCGATCAAAAAGCAACAATCACACAGTAAATGAGATTGGAGCAACCACATAAGTAGATATCTAGGCTCCATACCATAATATCACCTTTTTCCAAAAGGAAATGACATACCCTAAAGGGCGCGACCCTCATAACCTTACCGCATCATTCCTGTTTCGACCATTTCCGGGGTGTGAGGTCCTGATGCAGTCTCGTCCACAAAGCTACGCTTTTTCACAAAGCCATGCTTTGATCACAAATGATCAACAAATGATCAGCACATAGCAACACTTAGCATGCCACACTACCAAATTGGGAGTATATCACTGATAACCTTCAACTACATAACCTCTGAGCTCGTACGTCTCAGAGAAGGGTGTTAAGCTAAGATAATAAATTCTCCGCCACCAACAGAAATGTATTTGAAAGAAATCAGCTTTATGTCTCAAAGTGTAATGTCAGACATACAACCATACAAGTCTGTTCCGGGTTCGAACAGAACCGAAGGCACTTCCAAAGAAGCCCTTGCAAATCCGGGTATTCACAATCCCGATCGGACTTCCCATCACATAGGGAATCTCTATACTGGAGCAACTCAGTGCAGAGACAATCGATAGGTTGTCCTATCGTTCTCGCAAACACCCGGTCTTCAACACCGGTCTTCAATTGCAATTCATAACGTCGTATCATTATTCGGAATGGGTTATATGACACAAAGTCCTCTCCCAGCTTAACCGAATAATGAGCGCTTGTTTTAAAACAAATTCAAGTGCTATTTCAAAGGCGAACATTGATAGTCGGTTATTTAACTATCACACAATATTCACAAAGATCATCCAATTTAAATAATTTTCCCAAATTATTAAATTTCAAAATATCTTCACAAGATATATGTTAACCGGCATCTTGGCCCGGTTACAAAACAACGGTTGAAGAAATTATCATTAGCACTAGACAAGATTCTGACCAAGGAGAGACTGGAGGTGGTAGCAAGTTGTCAGGCCCACAATAAAGCAAGGGCATTCGGCCTGCCTGGCTTGGTGCGCAGATTCACCCACTATGGGCAGAGGCACCTTGTTCCTAAGCCCATGAAGGAAGTCCAACCCATCTTCCTCTATAAATAGAAGGGCAGGGGCACAATGAAATGGATCTTTTTTGGAGAACACTGGGGAGACTCTGCCATTTTTGAGACTCATCTTCTCTACTTAACAACTTCATTCAAGCATTTGATTCACGAATTGTATTTGTAATCAACTATTAAGAAGATCAATAAAGTTTAACCTCAAAGTGGACGTAGGCAATTACGCTGAACCACTATAAATTTGGTGTTCTTACTTTCTGCATTTAAATTATCATTCTCTTCCTTGTTTAATTTATCTTCATCACTTATATCTCTACACAATCTTTCTCTACGAGGTTAGTGACCAATTTTGGTGCTAACTCTTTGGTGCTTTCACTGAGAATTGAATTCTCAGCTTGATTGGATCTCATCATCTACTAGTGGATTTCCATATTCGCGAGATAGATCCAGTTGTTTACTAGAAAACTTCCTATTCTACTCAGATTTGAAAGAAATCTAAAGGAAGCTGATAGCCGTAAATTGGATTCACTGATGTACGCAAGATCTGGGGATTGGACGTTGAAGTTTGCACTCAAGTTGAATGAAGGCCGACCCTCCTCTGAAGGCAATTCAGCCGATCACTCCAGAAAAGGCTTATGCCGAACGCCCCAGAAAAGGCGTATGCCGAACGCCCCAGAAAAGGCGTATGCCGAACGCTCCAGAAAAGGGGTAGGCCGAACGCTCTTCCAGGCCGAACATACCTCTAGGCCGAACGCTCTTCCAGGCCGACCATACCTCTAGGCCGAACGCTCTTCCAGGCCGACCATACCTCTAGGCCGAACGCCCTTCCAGGCCGAACATACCTCTAGGCCGAATGCCCTTCCAGGCCGACCATACCTCTAGGCCGAACGCTCTTCCAGGCCGACCATACCTCTAGGCCGAACGCCCTTCCAGGCCGAACATACCTCTAGGCCGAATGCCCTTCCAGGCCGACCATACCTCTAGGCCGAACGCTCTTCCAGGCCGACCATACCTCTAGGCCGAACGCCCTTCCAGGCCGAACATACCTCTAGGCCGAATGCCCTTCCAGGCCGACCATACCTCTAGGCCGAACACCTCTGTAATGCCGAACGGTAGTGTATGCCGAACGACTCGGTTGTGCCGAACAAGAATGAATGTCGAGCGCCTCTGTAATGCCGAACGACTCGGTTGTGCCGAACAAGAATGAATGTCGAGCGCCTCTGTAATGCCGAATGGTATTGTATGCCGAACGACTCGATTGTGCCGAACAGTGTGAATGCCGAACAGTGTGGAATGCCGAACACATGTGGAATGTCGAACAGTGTGGATGTCGAACAGTGTGAATGCCGAATAGTGTGGAATGCCGAACAGTGTGGATGCCGGACAGTGTGGAATGCCGAACAGTGTGGACGCCGAACAGTGTGAATGCCGAACATGTGTGGAATGCCGAACAGTGTGGATGCCGAACAGTGTGGATGTCGAACAGTGTGGATGCCGAACAGTGTGAATGCCGAACAGTGTGAATGTCGAACAATCTTGTATGCCGAGCAACTTTGTCATGCCGAACGGCCCTCAATGCCGATCGAAACTTAAGTTACACCGGTCTCTTATACGACCCCTATTTACAAAAAAAATCTTTTTCGGGTACGACCCAAATTTTCGAAAATGAGGCTAGTGAATTCAAAACTCAACTTAATAAAGGAACATTCTATCCACTTCCCTGACATCCCATGATCGACCAGGGCATAGAGGATCTAGCGGTAGCTTATGAACGACATCAAGGGAACAGACAAGCAACCGCTATTCAAACGGTACTCCCAAAGGTTGGAGAACATAGAATATATGACTCTAGCAAATGCCAAGATGACTCCAAGCACCATTCTTCGCTGACCCAGCACTTCGAATTTAATGACCCCAAGCAAACCAATGCTCTAAGAAATTTATTCCAAATACTAACAAGGGTATCATACTGATCGCGTTTGAGGAAAGTCGACCTCCAGATATATTTTTGCAGCTAGTTAGCTAAAGAGCCTCCTACGACTATGGATCATTTCTTCTACAAAATGAATCAGAACTAAAGTGAGGAGGAGTGGAGCAGACTAAGAAAAATAACAATGAAGGCCCATTGGCTAAGGATGTAGATCCCAGTAGCCGAAACAAGACTTCAGAATTCAGCTCATATGCTCTTTGAAAGATTCAATTGACAACCTCTACTTGAAGACTCACGACTCGGAGTGGTACTGGAAACCAACCTCGAGAGAGTACACCAAAGTCTAAAGAAAATCAGAGGAATGTTGTATATTCCCAGATGCTCACTGATCCTAACACGAGCGATTACAAACACCTCCGAGGTGTGATCGAAAAGATGACCTGGAAAGGAAAGCTTCAATAGTATGTACAAGTCCTGCAGAATGGCGGGCAGCGAATATCTGATGCCTATTAATAAAGGGCTATGATTATCAATTGGACGGTTGACGGCCAACATCCCTTTGAAAGGAGCCAGGGGCGGAGTCGAATAGCGAGCACATGATGCTGCTTCACATATCAATGAGATTTACCATAATCTTCTTTGAATTATTTCCATTTCCATCTCTATTTCAATTGTTCTATGAACTACGACTAGCTTGAACTAAACTACTTTCAAAACGATGCAGGTGTCCAGGTACTCAGATTTGGTTGCCAACCAATCTACGTAGACCATGATCGGACGTGTGGAGTTACATCTGGACGAGAATAATTCTATTGCTCATCATCAACCATATTCCTTTGATTTGGGGCTATGGATTAAATACAATGTACAACATCACGATGCACAGAGAGCTAAATTCCATCCTGCAAGTGGAATTTATTCAAGTAGAGAGCGGCTGCGATACGACCAGCCACTCGCTAAGTGAAACTCGAGCTCGAGGGCAAGCCATCAAATCAAGGCTAAAAATGGGTTGATACACGACGATCCTTCGCACAACTCCGTACTCCCAGAGTGCGAGACGGAGTATAAACATCTACTTAACTCCGTACTCCCAGAGTGCGAGACGGAGTATAAACATTGATCAACTCCGTACTCCCAGAGTGTGAGACGGAGTATAAACATTAATTAACTCCGTATTTCCAGAGTGCGAGACGGAGTATAAAAATCTACTCAACTCCGTACTCCCAGAGTGCGAGACGGAGTATAAACATACATCAACTCCATACTCATCCCCAAAACTGGGGGCAAAACCAAAGCAAAGCATGCTAGTTGAAAATTTGTCTAAAAGAAGATTGCAACGAAACGATTAAGAGACGACTGTCAAGCAATCAACTGAACGGAAATATTCAGCATGAAAGACTGCGGTTTTTCAAAGCACGTCATGTTTACACAAGACGTCCTTTGGGGGGCAAATGTTATCCCGCCTTTTGGCAAGGCCGTGACACTAAGAACTTGATTAGAAACCAGTGACAGTTCGTCTTGGAGATCGGTTACACAAAGGCTCACTATGGATATCGATAGATTTTGTCCGAGTCTGGATCGAGCCACGATTAACAAGACATAACAATCAAAGCCAGGGAAGCCAATGTTCCAAGTTTCAAGACGATCCGAGTTCGTATGCTCAACTTATGATCGATTCGAACAACCGACCATCCATCCATCAACCTCCACATTTGACTTGGAGACCTAAACTGCTTGGAATGAATATGGCCCGATCATCCACTCCAATCGAGTCATAGAACAAAGTTCGACAAAATACAGATACCCCTCATGAAGCTCAGTGACGCCGGGATCCGTCAAAAGTGGACGTGATTTGATCATCTACACATCAAATCCTACCCTGAACACGAAAGGTTGTTCGAAAGCCCAACTTGAAGTAGCTATGGTAGACTGCGTACTCGCTAACCATCACTGTCAATATATGGACACGACTGCACCTTGGAACATATGCAACTTACTTTGTCTACTCAACAATCTATTATCCTTATTTTCTAGAAGGAGATACAGAGCAAATTGTAAGAGATTTGGCTATCTAACCCAACATGGATGTGACTCAACCGTCTATCATATACCTCCTTCCTTGACTTGATTGGAAGAGCTATAATCACCAAGCAGACGAGAATCGATCGTCCATTTTTCAAATTTCATCCCTCATCCTGGGGGGTAGAATCTCATTCCATGAGCAAACGTGGTTCGATTGTTCATTCGACGACATTAGCCTCGATACAGTAGATGAATACAAATAAAAGAGTGGAAATACGACTGCTCTCAACTTAAACTTTCAAGTCCCCAGAGTGTGGACTGGAGTACTCTAAGTCCCTAGAGCGCGGACTAGAGTATAAACGACTTAAACCTCCAAGTCCCCAGAGTGCGGACTGGAGCACTCTAAGTCCCCAGAGCACGGACTAGAGTATAAATGACTAAAACCTCCAAGTCCCCAGAGTGCGGACTGGAGTACTCTAAGTCCCCAGAGCGCGGACTAGAGTATAAATGACTAAAACCTCCAAGTCCCCAGAGTGCGGACTGGAGTACTCTAAATCCCCAAAGCGCGGACTAGAGTATAAACGACTTAAACCTCCAAGTCCCCAGAGTGCGGACTGGAGTACTCTAAGTCCCCAGAGCGCGGACTAGAGTATAAATGACTAAAACCTCCAAGTCCCCAGAGTGCGGACTGGAGTACTCTAAGTCCCCAGAGTGCGGACTAGAGTATAAACGACTTAAACCTCCAAGTCCCCAAAGTGCGGACTGGAGTACTCTAAGTCTCCAGAGCGCGGACTAGAGTATAAATGACTAAACCCTCCAAGTCCCCAGAGTGCGGACTGGAGTACTCTAAGTCCCTAGAGCGCGGACTAGAGTATAAACGACTTAAACCTCCAAGTCCCCAAAGTGCGGACTGGAGTACTCTAAGTCTCCAGAGCGCGGACTAGAGTATAAATGACTAAAACCTCCAAGTCCCCAAATTGCGGACTGGAGTACTCTAAGTCCCCAGAGCGCGGACTAGAGTATAAACGACTTAAACCTCCAAGTCCCCAGAGTGCGGACTGGAGTACTCTAAGTTCCCAGAGCGCGGACTAGAGTATAAATGACTAAAACCTCCAAGTCCCCAGAGTGCGGACTGGAGTACTCTAAGTCCCCAGAGTGCGGACTAGAGTATAAACGACTTAAACCTCCAAGTCCCCAGAGTGTGGACTGGAGTACTCTAAGTCCCCAGAGCGCGGACTAGAGTATAAATGACTAAAACCTCCAAGTCCCCAGAGTGCGGACTGGAGTACTCTAAGTCCCCAGAGCACGGACTAGAGTATAAATGACTTAAACCTCCAAGTCCCCAGAGTGCGGACTAGAGTACTCTAACTCCCCAGAGTGCAGACTCGAATATAAGCGAATCGGATCTCCAAGTTCCCTGAATATGAACTATGACACAAATGACTTGAATTTGTCAAATCTCTGACATATGGGCTAGAAAGTATTCTAAGTGCTCGAAGCACAGAATGGAAGTTCAACGACTCCCGAAGAGTTTTCGAGTTATATGAAGATGGACTGAGAAGTCTATGTTACTCACAACTGCTTGGATTAAAATCACAATCACAAAGAAAACTGAACAATAAGAGTCTTTTGTAAGACAGAAAAAGGAACTAAACCTTATTCAGAAATGAGTTTCTATTACAACCCCTCCAAAGTTCAGAGTCGACATTCTATCTACAAGGACTAAGGAAATAGATGAAAATAATTACATGACTTAAACTAACCCTCGTTGAACAAGGATAGTAATCACTTCTTGTGCTTCTTCAACTTCTTTCTAGACGGCTCCTCTCCAGAGCATTTACCCTTGGTACTCTTCTTTGATAGAGGGGTAGCAACTGAAGGAGTACGGGGGCCTTCCATGGGCTTGGACCCGCCAGGAAGGATGACCTTCAACGGCTTGTTCAAAGGATCGTCCAAGTCCACAACTCGGGGATCTACTATGACCTTGACCGTCTCCTCCCTCTCTTTCTCGAGCCACTCCTCCATGCTCAATTCAGATGTATGCTCAGAGGCGCCTGTAATTTCTACTTCATAACCCCCATCGGTAGGAGAGGAGGTTTCAGACTTGTCTTCATCAAGCGCTCCGATCACCTGAGCGTCTGGACCAGAAGCCTCCCCTGCGTGAGTGGCTCCACTTGTTTTCTACCCCACTTCCTTGGCGACATCGCTCCTCGGAGTAGGCTCGGGGTCAGAACGGCCTACACAAAATCGTGGAAAACAAGAATGCAATAGTCCTGCATAAAGAATAACGACTTTCGAAATCTTAAAGAGAACCTTAAAGAGAAGGATTATCTACCAGGTTCGGGCAAACTCTCAGCCATCCGAGAGGTCTCACCCTCTGGAATGGGAGACAGAATGCGGACTAAAGTACTCTAAGTCCCTGAGTGCGGACTAGAGTATAAATGACTCAAAAACCTCTACGTCCCTAGAGTGCGGACTACAGTACTCTCAGTCCCCAAAGCATGGACTAGATTATAGACGACTTCAGAAAAATCCCTAAATCCCAGAAGCGGACCAGATTACTCTAAGTTCCCAGAGTGCGAACTAGAGTATAAATGAGTTGACGAAAATCTCTACGTCTCGAACTGTGGACTAAAGCGTAAACCGTTCGACAAATCTCTAAGTCCCCGGAGCGTGGACCGAAGCATGAACACAAATTGGGCGTGAGTAAACCGGAGGGAGAATAACACTAAGTCACCAGAATGTAGAGTGGTGTATAAACATCGATAAATAGACGAGTGGATTCCGACCATTTTCTATTCCGCAAACTTCGGCCTGGAATCGACAGAAGGATTATTAACCCGCTGAGGATGGAGTTTGACCATCCAACTAGTGACCTGGCCAAATCAATGCTGGGGGCAGGGGTACAAAACACTAAAAAGCCGAATACGACAGCTTACTATAGCTCTAGCGTGGCGTTCTTTATAACTTGAGGCAGCGACTGCATGGAGGCCTCAATACAGAACCAATCGAAACGGCATCCAAAGCTACGAGCAACCTACTATATCATACCTCAGACCAAGGGTCAATGCCGATCCGCACCAAGCACATACGAATGTGACTCGGATGTTTGTTTTTTGAAAAACTATGACCCCCAGAGTATGGAAAGGAGGGTAAACCATGAATACTTGGTCAAAAATTCTCCAGCACCCTCGTTCGATTCGTCAGGAGGAGTATGAAACTAGATGAGCATAACCCGACTTCATTTGTAGCCAACTTTACCCCGAGATCTGATTACAGAGCATGAACCAAAGTGGACGTGGATGACCATCCACTGTCCAAATTATGCCCTGAAACTTACGTGGCATCGAAGTATTCCTCTTGGAATGAAAAACCACGATAAAATCCAAGACAGGCGAGACCTAGTCTCCTATCGACTTACATGATCCCACGATTCAACGGGAAAGAGAGTAAAGCTAAAGTGGGCATGGCTGGCCTTCCTACTTATCGGTATATGCCCTAGACCTAGGGGCATGAGCGAGAAGCAAGATGAATGTGAACCGACTATTCACCAATCACCTCTATGTCTTTGGAGTTTAGGTGAAAACATAAACATAGCTAGGACGAGACTCAACCGTCCATGCAGTACATTTATCAACCCGAGACTGGGAGAAGACGCATGGTCATCCAAAAACTGGCCACGATAGCTCAGTATTAAAACTTATATATAGTGCTTACAGCTACTCAAGGCAACGACCGAAAGGATGCCTAGAGATAGAATCGTTAAATCGATGCCAAAGCTTGGGGGCAACTACTGTCACTCCAACCCGAAGGGCGAGTGAAGGATCATGAATGCATTGAATAGAAAATGCGTTACTCGAATATACAAGCAAATTCAAACTCATAGCAAGATCCGGCTATGCAGTTGCACGCAACTCGAGGCTGGCCCCTACTCGACATTTCCTTCAATGTGCTTTTAAGCCTGATCTTTGGCCATTTGCATATAATCAATTAGAGCATTCAGAGCCCTTCATTATTTGACTTAACAACTCATGGCAAGACTCTAGGATTCGACCAGAGTAACCATCAACATTGACCGTCCCAACCATATTTCACATTGAATGTTATGCAAAATAGTTTCATCTTTACTCAAAGAATCTGGGATGGCACCTGCTAAGCTGACGGTCAACATAGCAGCAAGCCATGGTGACCTTTTCCGGGTGCTGAATATCGGATCACAACTCAGTGCAGTGATGATAAAAGAATTAGTTGGATTTTTCTGAATAAATGATGATATGTTCCCTTGGACCCATTCTGACATGCATATGTGATTTCATTAACTATCGCAAGCCATGCATTGGATATCAACCCGAAGCTACAAAAGCTAGCACAATCTCTATTGATTTCATCATGAAAGATCCACTCTTACTTTTAGGCTCACCCCATCAACGTCTATGCCTACCAGCCGTTGCGACAGGGCACACAATGACCTAAGACGTCTGAAAGACTACTTAAATAGAATATCGAACTAAGCTAATTCAATACCACTTATTTCCCACGAAGGGCTATCCAAGGACGGAAATTAGCAGACCTCACACCCAAATTCACTACCTCAGATGACTACTCGAAGAGTAGCAGAGAACCAACCATAAGATGGAAAATGTACGTGGATGGAGCATCCAATGATCAGTGTTATGGCTTGATAATGACTCCTGAGGAACGATCAATCTGCTACGTCCTAAAACTCGATTTACTTGTAACAAACAACAATGCTTAGTATGAAGCCTTGACTGCCAGCCTCAAACTTGCTAGAGGATTTGAAGTGAAAACTTTACATATCTTTTGTGATTCTTGATTGGTAGTATACAAATTTAAGGAAGTTGATCTTGCTAGGGGGCATTGTCTTGCTCCTTATCTCGGCCAAGTCCAAGAGCTACTAACCGACTTCACGTATTACATCATTACACACGTACTCAGCGAACAAAATAAAAAGGTGTCATGGTTGACTCCTATCAAAGACTATCTACAATGAGGAATTCTTACTGAACGGAGGAATGGAAAACGACACATCCTCCTCAAAGCTTCACGCCAGATAATCTAAGAA
Organism: Allium fistulosum; assembly: GCA_030737815.1. Classification (NCBI taxonomy): domain Eukaryota; kingdom Viridiplantae; phylum Streptophyta; class Magnoliopsida; order Asparagales; family Amaryllidaceae; genus Allium; species Allium fistulosum. The sequence continues at coordinate 1,029,405,240 of CM060905.1, read as the reverse complement.
TAAGTCATGTGTCAAAAGGAGTTTATCCATCCCCTTGCTTCAGCATATCGCCCATGATGATATCTTGAGCAAAGTCTATGAAGAAGAATGCGGTAATAACATCAGGGGGAAAACCATGATAAAGAAGATACTCTGTTATAGGTATTACTGGCCAACTATCAACCCAGATGCGGTTGATCATGCTAGACAATGTGGCGAGTGCAAGATGTATGCAAAAAATCTGGGAACCCCGCCGATGGAAATTAGTCAAATGTCTAGTTCATAGTCGTTTGGCACTTGGGGGCACTGAAAACATCTTCTTGTCGATCCTAAAGGTGGTGCGAAATACACCATCATAGCAATTGATTACGTCACCAAATGGGCAGATGAAGAACTCTTAACCACGACCAAGATGAAGAAAATAATCAACTTCTTTATCCGTAACGTCATCTGTCCTTATGACCTTCCATGATCCATTATAACTGCAAATGGACAGGTTGAAGCTGTGAACAAAATCATAGAGTCTGTACTGAAGAGAGGTTTGGAAAACTCCTCGAGTGGCTGATTGCAACCCTTATTTCACAGAAAATACAAACAAGGAATCACGATTGAATTGCAATTAAACTAGATGGAGTTGGTGATGACTTATGAGCATATAAAACGCATCCGAGAGCCAATGGCAAGAACATGTACCCGAACGTGCATGTGTACATCCGAAAAAGTTCAACTTCTTGAAATCAACAGAAATTGAATTCTCACTAAGGGTTATTAAGAGAAGACTAGATCATATAGCCGAAGCTTATTAGCTCTGCAGAATCAGACACGGATGGCCACTAATGAACTACAACCCTGGATTTATAATATTGGGAATCGACCGAGCATCACGATGACCAAAGAAGGATACAACACCTTGGGAGGATAAATTGGAGGATAATGACTATTCAAGAAACATGGTGGATTTCTTTCTGAAGACAAGGAATACTCGCTGATTCAAAGCGTGTTGTGTTGCTTCACATGACACGCTTTGGGGGGCAAGTGTTAACCGGCATCTTGGCCCGGTTACAAAACGACGGTTGAAGAAATTATCATTAGCACTAGACAAGATTCTGATCAAGGAGAGACTGGAGGTGGTAGCAAGTTGTCAGGCCCACAATAAAGCAAGAGCATTCGGCCTGCCTGGCCTGGTGCGCAGATTCACCCACTATGGGCAGAGGCACCTTGTTCCTAAGCCCATGAAGGAAGTCCAACCCATCTTCCTCTATAAATAGAAGGGCAGGGGCACAATGAAATGGATCTTTTTTGGAGAACACTGGGGAGACTCTGCCATTTTTGAGACTCATCTTCTCTACTTAACAACTTCATTCAAGCATTTGATTCACGAATTGTATTTGTAATCAACTATTAAGAAGATCAATAAAGTTTAACCTCAAAGTGGACGTAGGCAATTACGCTGAACCACTATAAATTTGGTGTTCTTACTTTCTGCATTTAAATTAGCATTCTCTTCCTTGTTTAATTTATCTTCATCACTTATATCTCTACACAATCTTTCTCTACGAGGTTAGTGACCAATTTTGGTGCTAACAATATATATATATTTTTCCACACTTCATCACTTTGAAAACAAATTTCAAATCACTTTTCACCTTTCAACTTTGAAAACAAATTTCAAATCAATTTCCCTACACGGGATATATTTCCAAATATTTATTCATTTCTACTGGAAATCTGCCGAGTTCAAATACTTTATCTCCAAAATATTCCTTTAAAAAAACCAACTTTAGAACCTTTAATTTATATTTTAAAAGATACTTTGGAAATATACTCGGCTTTATAGTGAGAATACACTTTCACTTCAAAATGGTCCATTTAAACCAATTAAATAATCCTTATCGATTCATTTTTAATTTACGTTCCAAATCCATAAATTTATTTCCACACTTTAAAAATAAATCAGTGTTTATTTTTAAAACAAATTTCCCTTTTCTTTATAAATTCCATTTTGAATTTAAATTTCCAAATATTCACTTTCAAACACCAAATCAATTTCAAATTTATTTCTAAATTTATTTCAATACCAAATCAATTATAAATTGATTTCTAAGTTTATTTCCAAATACTAAATCATTTGCAAATCGATTTCTAAATTTATTTACAATTACCAAATTATCTTACAATCGATTTCCAAATTTATTTCAACACAAAATCCATTTTAATTCAACACCAAATAAATTTTCATATCGATTTCCCAAAGATTTATTTTCAAATACCAAATCAATTATCAATTTGTTTTCTAGAAATTTATCACCTTTTAAAATAAATTCCTTTATCTCTTCCAAACCATTTGAAATTCCATTTTAAATAAATTCTTCAACTTTTAAACAATATTACTCAAAACCCATTTATTAATATCTTTTTCCCATATTTTGGGAAATAATTAGATAAGATTTCAAAAATCAACTCTATGCTTTAAAATTCCTTCTTTTAAATTCACCCAATTCTTTCAAAAAAAGATTTACTTCAAATTTCCTACTTTAATTTCAAAAAACCAATTTTATTTATTTCTGGTATCCAACGATACCAAAAATACATTCGGCTAAATTTTAGCCTTTAACAAATTCAATCACCAATATAATCATTCACAGATTATAAATAAATTATCACACAGCATATGAAACAAATTCATACAACATATGAAACAAATTCATAAAATTTAAGGAATCCAGTTGGATCCCTCCAACCTGTATCCCTGCATCCACAGATGTTAGCACAACAATTAAATACCCATTCCACTTCGAGGTGGAATATCACGGTATATGGGATTTATAAAAATATCATCCGCTATTATGCGGCGCATAGGGTCTCATCCGCTATATAATGCGGGAAATCAATCACCAAATGTATATACTACTATATATACTATCACCCAAACAATCAATCAATTAATAACTGAATTTCCAATTTTTAATTTGAGTGCGAAGATCTCACCTTTATTTTATTAGCATCCATTTCCAACTCCTTTCCATTTCCGGCTTGTTTCTCGATTTTTAAACCTTGTATAAACAATTTTATACAATTTATTAATATTCGAAATGATCGAACAATTAATTACTCATTTAACTTAACTAACACTTTGGTTTTAAACTAATAATTTAGTTTTAAACTAATTTCCCATATTCTGTCTAAATATACTTTTACTATATGCCTATATAAATTAGGATATATATATATGTATATATATATAAACTGGACAATATATATAAGTATATTTTTTTACAGTCTGTCCAATTTATTGGCTCAATAAACTTTAAATTGCTTTACTGTTAACTTTCAGATAAAAGAAATAAAAATCAACAAATTAATTTAAGGGTTTTAAACTTAAGTGCCATAAATTTACGATGTTTAAAATTTAAATTACCTACATGCGAACAGGAAATAAGACGATGAGTTCCGGCTCGACTGCTCTGAACGAGGTGACTGCCTCGTCGCTGACACCTTGATACGCGGCTGCCTAAGATCTCGCCTCCATGAGAATCTGCGATCTGAATCGCTTCCCCCCGAACGCGAGCACGATTCCACCTTTGCCATGGCAAATCGACGAGCCAAACCCCCATCTAAGCCGGAACCCTAGTTCACGTCGCAGACTACCGACTACCCAAACGCTGCTGCGCCTCCCCCGTTCACCATCGAAGGACTCAAGAATTCGGCCGTGCATCAATTCCCAAACACGAATTTTAGAAATGAGCTTCGCGATTTGATAAGAGAAGGATTTGATTTTTTACTTTGAACGAGGAAGGAATGAACGAAAGTCGTTCAATTTGAATTTTTCTTGGCCATCGTATTTTTTTCTTCTTTCTTTGGAACGAGATAAATTATTCGATTCGGCCATTACTTTGTTTGAACGAACGATAAAATTTTCTTCACAGATGTTTTGAAAAAGAAAAGTGGAGATAAGGATGAGATGGTTGCGTGTTTGAACGTCTCTGCTACAGTAACACGAAGTGAAAGAAAAACAGCAATGTGAAATAATATCAGCTGATGGTTGACTAATATAAATATCCCATTCAAATTCAAATTCAAATCGTCACGAATTTGCAACTCAAAATTTCGATATCCTATCGAGGTGTGCCGCTAGGCGTTTGTAATATTATACGCCTATTCCGAACACAATGGAAAAGGTTTCGAGTCCAAATTCGATCGTATGGAGAAGATAGCTTTTTGGACCAGTTACAATATTAAATTTTCGATTTAATTTCAGCGCGTTTGGTTTATCGTACGGCTAAACGATCACTCCAAACATTACGAAAATTAAAATCCGATAGTAATACACTATTACAGATCCAATGAAACTAGTTTCATCGAATTCCGAGACTGTGCCTCGGAAGGCTATTTTTAAATATCGATTTAAACGATAAAATTTCAAAACCGAACAAAACAGTTTCAAATTCAATTCTGAAGCTTTTATTATCTTCAGTATTATTAATATGAATTTTCCAAGCCTTCAAATTATATTTAACAGGCTTAAAACTAGAGATTCAATATTTTACCCAATTTCAATAATTAAATTCAATAATTTAATTGCCAAATTCATTCTGACATTTTGAATTTCAAATTAAACTATCATTCGAATATTTAAACTCAATTAAATATTCACATTTCAAATGTCAAAAATCCAGGGTCGTTACAGAAGTTATAAACGAAATATGAATTGAATTTCAGAAATTGATTTGTTTTAAAAGATTGGACCTTTATCCAAACTTTGAATATTGCTAAGTAAAAGTGATATAAAACGATATTTCGAAATTGAGCTCAGAATTGAATTATATTTGAAGATTTGATTTTAAATTGGATATTGAAGGTAAATTCAATTTAAGTGTTTTGAATCGATATTTTGAAAATAGAACTCAACATTGATATAAATCGAAATGGTTTAAATTTGAGAAATGAGTTGAAATTAATTTGGAATTGGAATTGAAATTAATTTGGAATCAAAGTAAAATTCAACTTGAAATCGGAATTGAATCGATTAAATCGAAATGGAAATTGGAACTGATTTGAATTGGAAAATTTGGAAAGTGAACCGGTTTGACTTTGAAGCTATTTTTAAATGAATTATTTTTAGTATAAACGATTTAAAATCTATATTCTTTAAATTATTTTGATTTTCCAAACTATTTTGCTATATAAACTATTTTTAATACTCAAACTATTTTCTATTAAACTATTTAACTATTTTAAAAATATTTAAACTATTTTCTAAAAATTCAAACTAGTCAAAAGGGTGGGATGTTTATATTTAAATCTTGGATTTAAATGCGAATTGGGTTAAAGTGAAGTTATAACCTAAATTTTAAATTTGAAACAAAATTTGAAGTGAAATCGATATATCGAACTGAATTGACATTTTGAAGTAAAATATGATTTTAGAGCGAATATGATGATTTCGAAATGGATTTGATTTTGAAGCGAATATGATATTTTGATATCAGGTACAAATTGTTTTCGAAATATAAATGAAACACCCACACCCCTTAGTATACCCAAAAGAACACACTAAAAGGTGTGGTGCGTTGTAGGTATTACCAAAACTAGCAAAGGCTAAGATTCACACGATAAAATAAATAGATAATAACACATCGGAAGTAATTAAAAACAATAAGTGATTTTTAAAAATTAATACTTTGTAAATACTTTAGACCAACCACATATGTTCCAATTACCAAATACAGTTGTCTTATGAAAATAAAATCTCAGTCTCATCAGAAAAACTAGAGTACAAACACAAAGTTTCCCTCAATACAGTGCCAGTACAATAAAAGAACTAAAAGCTGGAAATAAAAAGGAGGAATACATGAAAGGGTCTCCAAGAAGCCGCGGTCTATCTTCCTTGCCTCTGATTGCCTATGGGGGGGAAGGGGAAAATAGAGGAGTGGGTCAAACTAAAAGTCTGGTGAATGATAGTACTTACTAGGATCTTTAAGCAAAGTAAAAGTAACAGACCTTACAACAGTTTTAGTATATAAAAGGAAACAAAGGAAATATAGAGAAGAAATACGAATTAACTTAATTGATATAATTGATTAACTTTGATTGTTTGCACCTGTCTTTGATAGCTGCTTTGATTAGGCTGAATTCCTAATCCTATAATTAGGCTGAAATCCTAATTATACCCTTTGACCGGCCTGCTACTCCATGGACCTTACCGCGGACTAGACGCTATATAACTCCCTGCACAAAAATGGTTTACGAATGACACACAAAGTATCTAATGTGGACTAGACGTTATATAACTCCCCACACAGAAGGCAATGGTTCCTACGAAAGGCACACATACTAAGCGCTTGGAACTCATAACGATTACTGAGCACCCGAATGGAAGTCGCACGCATAACCGCCACCATGCTTATGTTACATGTTGTTCCACCTATTGGGTCTTCTTATTACCTCAAGCTCCAGCATAAGCATGCCCCTCATCCCACTTTAGGCTAATGAGAGATCACCGTGTCCATAGAAAATAGGGCAAATGCTGTTGGTACTGGCCCGTCATCCAAACAATATCTGGCTGTGCCCCTTGCCCAAATCCCCATGATTTGGTTGACCAATTACTACCATTATTAGCATAAGCATGCCCCTCGTCTCACTTCAGGATTATGTGAAACACCGTGTCCAAAGAAATAATAGGGGAATACTACTTGGTATAGGTTCTACTTTGGTTCTTGCTTAATAACTTAGATAAATTATTTAAATAAGCCTTTACTTTTTTTCTTGCTATCTGTGCTTATTAATTTATCCGAAGTATTAAAATAAGCGTCACTCTGTTTTATTTCTTATTATAACCTATGTTATAATCATGCTTATTACTTAACCCAAGGTCTAAGTGTAAAATTAAGCTTCTTTTATCTTATACTCTTTTTAGTTATAATTCTAAGTTATAACTAGATCAATTATCTTTAATCAGTCCAATTCTAACATTAATATCATAATTAGGCTCAATTTCAGCCTTAATTCCATTTTTATTACAATCTTTACAATTTACATCTTATCTTCCGTTATTTCAGTATTCCTATAATTTTAATCCATGTTCGCGTTTAATCTATTCTACGCAAAGAAGGGGGAGAAATAAAAGAAAACTGAAAATAGAAGAAAATCCAAAACGTATGAAAAATGTAAATAACGTATAAATAACAGTAAATAAATTAAAATACTGTAAATAAACTGTAAATAAATGGAAAAGGTATAATTAATAGAAATAAACTAAAATTAACTGAAAAGAATAGCTAAAAGAAATAGACTAAAAATAATTCTAAAAATTATAAATAAACTACTAAAAAGGTTATTCCAAAAATCGTAGTAAAACTACAACTATTGGAGACCTATTATTTTAAATTACTTAAAAATCTAAATAATTACAAACACTCACCTGTGGTCCTAAGCTCTTCCCTTTTGGTCTTCCCGGATCCACTTGATGGTATTAAACTATTTTTATTAAAAAGATTCTTTCCTTGGAAAATTATTCCTTTTAGGGTCCTTCTTGAAAAGGTGAACCCAAGTGGGGAAAATCTAGAATGAGAAAAAGTGTTAGGCCTAAGGTTCTATTTATAGGGGTAGAAGTGGATCTCAGACCGTTGGATTTGGAGATTGAATAGGATGCAACCACGTCATGGGATGAATATGAGCCGTTAGATGGAAGCACGAAGGGACCAGATGGGGCTAAAGAATGAAAAATACGTGTTCAAAAACCTTTGGAACGAAGAAAATTTTCTTCGTTCCATACCCGTAGGCAGGTCGACCGCCCCTCCTCCTTGGTCGACTGGTCGGTCGATCCAAGGCATGGTTAGGTCGACCTAGCCCAATATATATATATATATGTATGTATGTATGTATATGTATATATATATATATTCTTTTCTTGTTTATTTTGTTTCTAGCTCATATTTGCTCGGATTCTGACATTCTATATATGGAAATTGACCAGAAAATGACCACGGACACAATGATGTAACTCCCATGGCTCGATTCTAATAATTTCATAAAGATATTTTATTATTTCATTAATTAACGAATTAATTATTATAGGTTAAATTTCGGGTTGTTACATTCTCCCCTCCTTAAGGGATTTCGTCCCCGAAATCTCTAAGGATAAAAGAATGAACTAAATGTTTTCAACCAATATCTACACCCAACTACTCAATCATCAACCATTCATCCATTGTCCTTAAGTTGTCTAATGTGATTTATGTTACTTATGCAATTAGTGTAGTGTTAATGTCCCCAACTAATGCAAAAGATTAGGCGGTCCACTGATTCAGTTGACCTCCTTTTATGCAATCATGCCCGTGCTATGTATCCAAATGAATGCAAAAATTCCTAATGATAACCGATAGTTCTATATGTGTGCTTCAAACATCCTCCAAATGCAACAATCATGTGATAACCATCCATTTATGGCAATTATGGAAAATAAAATAAAATGCGTACACATCCATATGCATATACTCTAGTATCCTAGTTAGGCCGATCCCTAAGAGATAATAGTGCCCAGTGTAAGTATATGCATCCATTAGCATCCACTAGAAAACACTTGCAACCACTGGCATACATCATTCATAACATGTTCTATTAACATGTTTACATCAAATCCTATCATCCATAGGTTAAATCCTAAGTTCTACCATCCTAAAGGATAATAAAGGAAAGAACCTATTCAGAACTTGTGACGACACGGAATTTTTGGATATTTGAAATTGGAATATTTAATTGATTTTAAATATTTAAAAGTTAATTTTTTAACTCGAATTTCAAATATCAATATTTATTGGATAATTTAGTTATTGAATTAAATAATTCGAAGTTGGGTAAAATATTGAATATGGAGTTTTAAGCCTGTTAAAAATAATTTGAAGGCTTGTAAAATTTATAGTGACAATACTGAAGATAATAAAAGCTTTTAAATTGAATTCGGAAGTGTTTTGTTCAGTTTTGTAAAAATATCATTTGAACCGATATTTAAAATAGCCTTTCGAGGCACAGTCTCGGAATTCGACGAAACTAGTTCCATTGGATCTGTAATAGTGTATTATTATCGGATTTCAAATTTTGGAGCGCTTGGAGTTGTCGTGTGATCGTGCGATAAATAAACGCGCTGAAATTTATATCGAAAGTTTAATATAATAACTGAGTCCAAAAAGCTATCTTCTCCATACGATCGAATTAGGACTCGAAACCTTTTCCATTTCGTTCGGAATAGGGGTTTAACATTATAAACGCCTAGCAGCACGCCTCGACAGGATATCAAAATTTTAAATTGCGTTTTCGAGACAATTTAAATTTGAAATTTAAAGTATAATTGACCAGTCAAAAAGGCCATCAGCCCACATTCTTTCACCATCACACCTTTTCTCAGTAGCTTTTGCTTTTCAGAGCACCGTAGTCTTCTTTTCTAAGCCATCTTCTGTTCAACATCACCTCTTGTTACCTCCGTCTTCTTTAAATCACGCAATCTCCCTTCTTTTTCCTCAATTCAACATAGCCGATACTCGAAAAATAAAAGAGGGGATTGTCGAATCGAATTCGACCCAATCTGGAGCGCGATTAGTTCGTTCCTTCTCTCTAGTTCATCGATAAGTAATCAGGGTAACGTCAAGCATCTCGAATCGAAGCGGGTCGTTTGGGGACGAAGTCGCGTTTCATTTGGGATCGCAAGTGCCACCTGGAGGGTAGAATCAAGGTCGATGGCGCTGAGCAAGGGGAAAGGCATCGCGATAAGAGGTGGGGTTTTGCTGCAGTGGGGTTACTCTGATGTGTGCGCGATGGCATGGGTGATCGGCGGCCGCTGGTGGTAGGGGCGTTGTTGGCAGTCGCGAGGGGGCATACGCGATGATGTGGTTTCCTGTTCAAGCTCGAGTTGGGCTTTGGGTTCGTGTAGGCAGTATGGTATAACCCTATTCTAGTTTTGATTCTGCGTACATGTATATATATTTATACAGTATGAAAAGTTCTGTTTTTCTAATTACAGAAAAATATATAAATGAAATATCTGTAAAAATATTCACACATGCCTATTTTAATTGAAGGTAAACTGGAAAATTTTATATAGAAAGATTTGAAAATATAATATGGGAATTTTAAAGTGGTAAGGTTTATGTAAAATCAGATTTTTAAAATCTATAATTTATTTTAAAATATATATGTGTATTTTCAAAGTGGAAAATAATAATAATAATAAAAAGAATATACATATGCACATTTTAAATTTAGTAGTTTATTTTAAAATATGTATTTAGGGTGATTTGGTTATTTTATAAAACTTATTTAATTATTTCAGTTACTAAAACCTATTTATCACAGGAAAATTAGTTTAACATTAAATTTTTAGTTTAAATTAAAATTAATAAATGGCAACTGACTGTTCGATTATTTAAAAATGTTAATAAACCATATACTGTTTATACAAGGTTTAAAATCGCGGCGAGACAGGCCGGTTTGGATATGATTGCAAATTAAGGGTCAAAGGTGAGTAAATCTCACTCATCTGGGTTTTATTTAAATTTAAATGGTTAAATTTAAATTTTAGTTGAATGATTGAATTGATTGGATGTGGTATATATTATATATAGTATATATATATATATTGGAGTGATTGATTCCCGCATTTTATAGTGGATGAGACCCTATGCGCCGAATAATAGCGGATGATATTATATTAATCCCATATACCGCGATATTCCACTTTGAAGTGGAATTGGTATTGTGCTAACATCTGTGAATGCAGGGAAACAGGTTGGAGGGATCCAACTGGATTCCTCATAATTATTTAGATTGTTCTGATAATTTTGTGATATGATTATTTGATATTATGTGATGAATTATATTGATAATTGGAATATTGGATGTTATGGTTTGATTGACTCTATTTGGGTATACTGTGTTACCAAAATATATAGATTGGATTTTTGGAAAGAAATAAAAGAGTAAATTTTTAAGTAAATAATTATAGAGAATGCAAATAAATTAAAGAATAAATTGGGAAAGGATAAAAGTGATTTTTTTTAAATTCTGTTAAATAAATTCCGAGTATGGGAAAGGAGATTTTGAATAAAAGGGGAATATTAAAATTTTAAACCTAAGTGATATTATTTAAGGGAATAAAAGAATTTATTTTTAAATTCAAGGTTTGAATTTATTTAAAGGGATAAAGAAGGAATTTGGGAAATCTGAAATTGGTCTTTTCAGTTACAAAGATTTTAATCATAATGAAGAAGTAAAATCTGAAGTTAACGGATTGAAATAAATTGAGTAAGTAAAGGAGTTTATTTCAAAATGGAGTAATTTGGAAATCAATTTGAAATTTGATTTAAGTGTTTAAAATTGGAATTTTAAAGGGAAATGAGACTATGGAATTTATAAACTGGGTTTATAAAGGGGAAGTAATATATCAGTGGATATTTGAAAGAATAAGTTCACGGTGGGAATTTATTAAAGGAATGGGTAAATTTGTTTAAAAATAAATAGTGATTTATTTTTAAAAGATGTGAAAGAGAAGTGTATTTCCCTGGAAAGGCAAGTACGTTTTCAAAGCAAAATTTTTAGGTATAAGTTAAAAGGTTTTAAGTTGTTTTAAAGGTATGTTTTAGAAACTTTATTATTTTTAAATGTTTAAATTTTAAAGCAAGTATTTTTCAAATTTATTTTAGTAATAATTATTTTAATATGACTTGGTATATGTTTTAAAAGATAAAAATCTAGTTTTATATTTTATTAAGTAGCTTTATTTTAAATATTCTTAAAGTATATATCTTTGAATAAAGTATTAAAGTAGTTTTAATTTAAATGTTTTGTTTAAAGTATATTTTATAATATAGTGTTTTAAATTACTTTAAAAATCTAAAGTGTTTATACTTGGTGATTTCAGTGGAGATTGAAAATATTTGGGAAATTTACTCCGTAAGAGAAAGGTGGTTTTTGAAACCATTTTCAAAAGGGTTAAAATTGGGAATATATCTTGCGATGATATTTGTGAGGTAAGTGTTTGTACCAAAAATGGGCACAACACTCTTCGGGAGTTATTTGAAGAGATAAAATGAAGATTATAAATGTAAAACAAAGGTTATCTAACAAAAACTCCAACAAACAGAAATGTAAAATGCACATACAAGCAATTTAGAGTGGTTCGGCGTATAGCCTACGTCCACTATGAAGTTTTGATGATTTTATTGGTTCTCTTTCAATGATTACAAGCGGTTACAGCAATGAACAGCGGATTACAGATTAGAATTCGAAATTGACAGCAAAAATAGGATGCAAATCTCAATCCGGCAGAGTCTGGACGCTTCAGAGAAAAAAGATCCTTTTTCTGTTGATTCTGGGGCTCTATTTATAGACGTAGGAGGCTCAGAATTCGCTCAAACTCCGGGAGACTTGGTCTGGCACGTGAGGGGGCCCACGCGACCGTTTCCAGAAAGTTTGGAGTCAATCTGCGATCGACACGAAGTCATTTCGTATCGATCAAGATTACCTCCAATTGAGCTCAAATTTGGTGGAGATGTTTCTCGGTATGCGTGCAACCTTTGGTTAAAATTTCATGGTATTTGGATCAGTGGATTGAGAGATATTGTCGATACGAGATGATGTTCTTCGCTAGGCTGTCTGGTTCGAATCCATCTCTCCGAGCTGTGGGCTTCGAATCGATGGTGTCACGCGCCTCTGTGAAGACGTGGAACGCGCGCTTCGCCTCGATCCGGTCTTTACTCCGAGTCGACCGTGTCGACTCCATATATCTCGGCGCATTCGCATCGAGGGATGACGTGGTGCGCGCGCTCCGCCTCGATCCGGTCTCAGCGCCGCATTGACTGTTTCGATTCCATGTATCTCGCCTCGTTTTCTTCGAGAGATGACACGTTGTCCAAGCTGGTTGACCTGATGGATACGAGTAAGTCATTTCGCATAGATTCGAAGCAAGGTTCTCAGATGGATACGAAGTAGACACTGAATGATGGATACGAAGCAAGCACTGGCCGATGGATACGAAGTAGACACTGAATGATGGATACGAAGCAAGCACTGGCCGATGGATACGAAGTAGACATTAAGTGATCGTTACGAACCATGTGGCTTATTGATGGATACGAGCAAGTCTTTCCAGCTGAAGGTTCTATCGATACGAGGCTTATAACTGTGTGGACTTAATCATCCTGATTGACATGCGATCGATGGATGCGAAACGAGTGATGGACACAGACTGGTTGGATACGAAGCAAGATCCACTCACGGACACGAAATCACCGCTGATCTGAGGGATGCGAAATCACCCATAGCGATGGATACGAAATCTGGGCCGGGCTGATTGATACGAAATCCATCGAGACGAATTCGATGGATTCGAAGCATGCTTAACTTCGATCGATACGAACTGCTGCTTCCCGATGGATACGAAAAGATGCTCTCCCCTTTGACTTGCATCCATCATAACTCGAGCATATGAACTCGGATCGATCTGAAACTTGGAGCGTTGGTTTGCTTTACTTTCCCGATCATGTCTCATCGATTGGGGCTTGATCCGGACTTGGTCAAAATTCAACGATATCCATGACAAACGACATTTGGAATCCAACTCCTTGGTGTCCTGGCCTTGCCAAAAGGCGGGATAACAGTAAATAAATAATTTGGAAAATTATTTATGTTTGATGGATGTTTGTGAATGTTAATTGATAGTTAAATCACCGACTATCAATATTGGCCAATGCGCTGATTGGTTCGAAGAGACCGGGATAGAGATTAATTTCTCAAAAACCACTTCGATCCGGTTTGTACGTTTTGTGGGGAAACGAGTTTGAATCGAAGATGGTACAGTGAAGTGCAAGGGCTAGTCACTACTAATCCTGCGGGTGATTCCAAAATGGATGTAGTAGGAGTAGTGCCTTCGGTTCCGTTCGAACCCGGAACGGACTTGTATGGATGAATGCTTTCAGAACATCGTCAGGAGGACGATGAGCATTCCAAGGGATATGTTCTAAAAGGTAACGCTTAGCCTCGAGCCTCATCAATTGGGAATGACTGAAAATAAGGGGTTTTGCAACAAGGCTATGTGGGTAGCGCCCATTAGGGTGAGGTCATCCCTGTCCAGATGTCCCTTTTATTTCGGCTTAGTGGGGGGTTGCTGATCCCAACCGTGGGGTGATCTTACTCGGGATTATCCAGTAAGGGGTAGTCCCGGTCTTGTGTTGCAGGGGATCGGGCGTGGTCCTCGGTACGCTGATCTAGACCAGGTACTATGACAGGTGGTACCCCAGTGCATAGTCATTAGTTGGAAATCCATTCTCCCTACGCGCCTGTACAGTTTTGATTGTGCCCAACTATTGCTGAAACGTGAGATGCAAGCATTTCAGCTAGATTCTATTTTACTTTCTATAGACACTATTATAATATCAGAGTATTTTGATAAGAAAGTGTTTTGGCTATCATAAGGTAAAAACCCGACATGTTTATTTGTGGCGTGGTCTTACGAGATGTTTTTGATTTCAAAGGGTTTTGAAACTTTAATAATCCAATTGAGTGTGTTTTCTCACGCTGGTATTCCAGACTGACTCGGGTGTTATTTAACTATAATGCTCGGGTCAGACCGAGTATTATAGATTACAGGAAAGGATGCTGTGGAGCTCAGGAGACGAACTGGATGGCGATACGTATCACCCGTATTTGTTGTATTCCGCTGTGTATCATAAGTGGTATAGTCATCTTGTGAGGACAAGTTATTATAACTGTCCTGAATTTTTATGTTGATTGTATTGTATTCTGATGATGTATATATAAATAGATATAGTTTCTTTCTGTAAAGATCAGTTATTATCTATTATATTTTATTCCGCTGTGATGTGAGATTCTGTTGTGTTGTTTTCTTTTCTTCTACCTCCTTCTTCTTCTAACCCTGATGGTTCGATTTTTCGGGTATGAAAAATCGGGTCGTTACAGTTGATATCAGAGCTGAAGGTTAAGCGAGAACCTTGGCTCTGGTGGAGATTACTCATTTGAAAATAGAGTCTGTAGTACTCTAGAATGAGTTTGAGTGTATTAATAGATATGAGCGCGTATTTGTAAGTGAATATAAAATTTGTTTTTATACTATGTTGACTTATCTGTTGAGTGTTTATGGATTCTGGTCGATATGTGGGACGCCATGTTATCGATAGGAGTTTCTAAACTCTTAAACAAGATAAACCGACACAGTATTGTTTTAAATAGGGTAAATGAAATAATTTTACCCAAATTATTTTTGTATATGAAAGAAATAATTTTTAGTAATTATTATTATTATATATATATATATGGTTGCTTTGTTGTTAGGGAGTGATAATATTAAATTATTATCACTATTGTGAGAAAATTGAACAAGAAATTAAAATCATAACTAAAAGCTAAGAAATAAATTCATATACAAATAAAATTTGTAAATGTGAACTATAAATATGGTTTATCATTGGAAATGAAATAAAAATTTCAGAGTAATGTTTGAATATGAATTGAAAGGATTTGGGGATTCTAAATTTTGGAAATTAAATTCCTTTGAGTTTGAAAATAGTTTTAAAGATTTTGAAGAAACAAGGGTGATAGTATTTGAGAAAATATTTTTAAATAGAATTTGAAATATGGAGAGATTTGTAATTTAAAAATATTTGGAGGGGTTTAAAAGAGATAAAAGCATTTAACTCTCTTTCGGTTGCTGGAAAATAACCGCGGTGATGACTATAGCATCATCGATGTTCATTTTCGAGTTTCTAGAAGAGGAATTGCTGCCAAATTGTTTTAAATTGAAATTGTTTGCAAAACCGGGTTTGATTTTGAAATTCAAAGAGATAATTGAATTTACCAAAGAATTTTAGATATAATTGATTTCAATAGTGATTTTTAAATGTTGCTTAAACTCTGGAAGATAATTTAAAATGCTTATGGAATTGTATCATGTGGTGGATACATTAAATGAAAATTAAGTTCTTACTTAATAAAATGTAGATGGATTGTGTGAAGTTAAATGAATAGTATGAGGTTAGATTTAACCGGAGTTAAGTTAAATAAGGTTGAATGGGAATAAATAGATTTCGATGGCTTATAAAAGAATTGAAAACCCATTGAATATAAATATATACTTGGCTAAATAAAATGTATATATAATTCCGAGTTAAGAAGTAAATTTAGTTTGATTGAACTTAAGCCAAGTAAATGGAAGTGAGTTGAATTAAATGAACTTAAGCTATCAGTTGGATTGAACTGAAAATAAAGTCTAGTGTATTTGAAGTAAGTTGAAGTAAAATTGAATTGAAATAAATACTCTTCCATGGCTGATAAAGAAATAGAAGTCCGTTGGATAAAATACTCTGGGCTTAATAATCTCGAGTTAAAATCTAAAAATGGAAGGAGTAAGCCAAAATAAAATTTATTTGGTATTTTGGAAAGTGAAATAGGAATCTAAACTCGGATTATAAATTAGATTGAACTCAAGTAAAATAATGAAGTGATATTGAAAATAGAAATCAAATATTGAATTGGAAGTGGGAGTAATCTAATTTGGAATAAATTAGAAACTGAATATGCTGGTGAGATATGGGAATGGAACCCAATTTGGTAAAATAGAAGTTGAATTGTGAAATAAACTCGGGTTATAAATAAAATTCAACCTGGATTGGGGATGAATTAAATGTAAGTGGAAATGTTTTCAAATGAAATGGAATTGGATTATAATAGAAAATAATTTAAGTTGCAAATAAAATCCAATTCGAGTATAAATGAGTTAAATATGTTCTTGGATATTATTTTGATAAATTGAATGTGAATTAAAATTTAAAATGGATAAAGAGAATGGACAATTTGAATTAGATGAAGTTTGATGAGAATCAAATAAAATGAGAATGAACTTAAGTTATGATATTGGAATGATTTGAAGTAAATTAACTTAAGTTTAAATTTATGGAAGCTTGGCTTCGGGTGAAAATGAAAGTCCATTAAATAAAAGTGGTAGAGATGAATTAATTTGGAAATGGTTATTAATATACAAGTAAGGAATGTTGTCGAGCCTAAATAAAATGGTTTCGAATGAAATTATGCAAATATGCAATTGAAATAGGTGTCGAAACCTTATATGTGCTTATGAAAAACTATATAACATGCATTGTTTATAGAATTCATGTATTAGCTTTGTAAACGCAAATGAAATGTTGTAAATTGCATATATTTGGCACTTACATGTTTGAATTGAGTAAGTATAGGTATAGGAAAGCCGTTTGGCTGGTTTTGATCGTGCAAAATGCTAAATAAATAAGTCGCTTGCTTAAAAATGCTAAATAAAGGTATGCATATGTAATAAAAGTTAGGAAATATGAATTATTGTTTTTGTTTTTCTGACCGTGTATGTCGATGTATATATATTTATATCTCTTGTCAAATTGCAAAAGCTCCTCTATACAAGGGAGACTCTGTCGAAAAATTTCGAAAAATTTTGGGAGCTAGAAATTTTTTTTGGAATTTTTGAAAATTTTCAGTAACGACAAATGATTTCAAATTTGAATTTGAGATATGGTAAATAGAATTTAATATCTAAAATGAAGCAAATTGAATTCATATGAAATTGGAAATCCAGTTTTAAAATAAGGGGATATAAAGACTGAAATGGTAGAGTAATAATATGAGTATATGAAATGCTTATATTAAAATTAAGAAATGAATGGATGAAGTTATTAAGTAAATTGGTATTGGGAATATACTAAGTAATTTTGGAATGGAGAAATATACTAAGTGAATAATTGAATGAAGATTAAAACTGAAAGTTGTGAAAAGGGAAATTGTGAATAAGTAAATAGAAATCAAATGAATGTGAATAAAAGAGAATTGATATAGCTAATAATCAATTGAAATTAATACGTAGGATGTACGTATATTATTTTATTCGCATAGTGATTTGATCCGGATTCGAGCATAGAACTTCGAGGTAGTTATACCGATCCGAGTTAGGATTTTTCACTTGATTTTCGACGGCGAACCCTGGATATGGATTTTGATTTATTTTGGATATCCTCTATCATCGTTTGTGGCTATGCAAGGAGAATGACGATTTCTGATCAAGAAACCAGATCTGAGTCCGCACTAGAGAGTCGGGTGGATGATACTAGTTCGGAAGTGAAGTTGTATGATCGAGTGAGCGATCTGATTTGATATTGCATACGGATGATATATGTGCATCGTACGGGCTTAAGTAAAGCAAATATTGAAAATTTGTAAAGTGATGAATAAAATGATTTTGGGATTCCGTGATTGGATATTATTGCTAGGTAGGATATACAGGTATTTAAAAGTAAAATTGGTTTTGATTTCAGAAGATAAATTTGAATTGCCAGACAAAAAGTATGTATTTAAAATTTCTGTATGAAATTTGATGATTTTCTGATCTAGCCACTTGGCTTTTTGTTTTTCTTTTTGAATTTGGGGGCCCGTAGAGGCATTTTGTAGTTGTACCGAGCTAGCCGCGCAAAGGAGATGCTGGCAAAAAATTTCAAAATTTTAGGGAGTTAGAAAAATTTTGAAATTTTTTTTTGATAATTCAAAATTTGGTTTTGAATTTAAAATTTGAATTGTTAAGTAAGTAATGTTGTTTGGGACTTGTGGATAAGTTTGAAAAGTTAATAAAAGGGATATTGTGTCTTTGATAAAAAGATTGTTTTGGGAAGTCATTGAAAACTGTTTGGTTTTGGGAAGTGAGTGAATGGGTTATGGACCATCTTCTTAACTAGCAATTTCGGGGACGAAATTCTTTTAAGGGGGGAGGAATGTGACGACCCGGAATTTTTGGATATTTGAAATTGGAATATTTAATTGATTTTAAATATTTGAAAGTTAAATTTTTAACTCGAATTTCAAATATCAATATTTATTGGATAATTTAATTATTGAATTAAATAATTTAAAGTTGGGTAAAATGTTAAATCTGGAGTTTTAAGCCTGTTAAAAATAATTTGAAGGCTTGTAAAATTTATAGTGGCAATACTGAAGACAATAAAAGCTTTTAAATAGAATTCGGAAGTGTTTTGTTCAGTTTTGTAAAAATATCGTTTGAACCGATATTTAAAATAACCTTCCGAGGCACAATCTCAGAATTCGACGAAACCAGTTCCATTGGATCCGTAATAGTGTATTATTATCGGATTTCAAATTTCGGAACGTTTGGAGTTATCGTGTGATCGTACGATAGATAAACACGCTGAAATTTATATCGAAGGTTTAATATAATAACTGAGTCCAAAAAGCTATCTTCTCCATACGATCGAATTAGGACTCGAAACCTTTTCCATTTCGTTCGGAATAGGGGTTTAGCATTATAAACGCCTAGCGGCATGCACCGATAGGATATCGAAATTTTAAATTGCGTTTTTGAGACAATTTAAATTTGAAATTTAAAATATAATTGACCAGTCAAAAAGGCCATCAGCCCACATTCTTTCATCATCACACCTTTTCTCAGCAGCTTTTGCTTTTCAGAGCACCGTAGTCTTCTTTTCTAAGCCATCTTCTGTTCAACATCACATCTTGTTCCCTCCGTCTTCTTTAAATCACGCAACCTCCCTTCTTTTTCCTCAGTTCAACATAGCCGATACTCGAAAAATAAAAGAGGGGATTGTCGAATCGAATTCGACCCAATCTGGAGCGCAATCAATTCGTTCCTTCTCTCTAGTTCATCGATAAGTAATCAGGGTAACGTCAAGCATTTCGAATCGAAGCGGGTCGTTTGGGGACAAAGTCGCGTTTCATTTGGGATCGCGAGTGCCATCTAGAGGGTAGAATCAAGGTCGATGGCGCTGAGTAAGGGGAAAGGCATCGCGATAAGAGGTGGGGTTTTGCTGCAGTGGGGTTGCTCTGATGTGTGCACGATGGCATGGGTGATCGGCGGCCGCTGGTGGTAGGGGCGTTGTTGGCAGTCGCGAGGGGGCGTACGCGATGATGTGGTTTCCTGTTCAAGCTCGAGTAGGGCTTTAGGTTCATGCAGGCAGTAAGGTATAACCCTATTCTAGTTTTGATTCTGCGTACATGTATATATATTTATACAGTATGAAAAGTTCTGTTTTGCTAATTACAGAAAAATATATAAATGAATATATCTGTAAAAATATTCACACATGCCTATTTTAATTGAAGGTAAACTGGAAAATTTTATATAGAAAGATTTGAAAATATAATATGGGAATTTTAAAGTGGTAAGGTTTATGTAAAATCAGATTTTTGAAATATATAATTTATTTTAAAATATATATATGTATTTTCAAAGTGGAAAATAATAATAATAATAAAAAGAATATACATATGCACATTTTAAATTTAGTAGTTTATTTTAAAATATGTATTTAGGGTGATTAGGTTATTTTATAAAACTTATTTAATTATTTCAGTTACTAAAACCTATTTATCACAGGAAAATTAGTTTAACATTAAATTGTTAGTTTAAATTAAAATTAATAAATGGCAACTGACTGTTCGATTATTTAAAAATGTTAATAAACTATATACTGTTTATACAAGGTTTAAAATCATGGCGAGACAGGCTGGTTTGGATATATTGCAAATTAAGGGTCAAAGGTGAGCAAATCTCACTCATCTTGGTTTTATTTAAATTTAAATGGTTAAATTTAAATTTTAGTTGAATGATTGAATTGATTGGATGTGGTATATATTATATATAGTATATATATATATATATTGGAGTGATTGATTCCCGCATTTTATAGTGGATGAGACCCTATGCGCCGAATAATAGCGGATGATATTATATTAATCCCATATACCGCGATATTCCACTTTGAAGTGGAATTGGTATTGTGCTAACATCTGTGAATGCAGGGAAACAGGTTGGAGGGATCCAACTGGATTCCTCATAATTATTTAGATTGTTCTGATAATTTTGTGATATGATTATTTGATATTATGTGATGAATTATATTGATAATTGGAATATTGGATGTTATGGTTTGATTGACTCTATTTGGGTATACTGTGTTACCAAAATATATAGATTGGATTTTTGGAAAGAAATAAAAGAGTAAATTTTTAAGTAAATAATTATAGAGAATGCAAATAAATTAAAGAATAAATTGGGAAAGGATAAAAGTGATTTTTTTAAATTCTGTTAAATAAATTCCGAGTATGGGAAAGGAGATTTTGAATAAAAGGGGAATATTAAAATTTTAAACCTAAGTGATATTATTTAAGGGAATAAAAGAATTTATTTTTAAATTCAAGGTTTGAATTTATTTAAAGGGATAAAGAAGGAATTTGGGAAATCTGAAATTGGTCTTTTCAGTTACAAAGATTTTAATCATAATGAAGAAGTAAAATCTGAAGTTAACGGATTGAAATAAATTGAGTAAGTAAAGGAGTTTATTTCAAAATGGAGTAATTTGGAAATCAATTTGAAATTTGATTTAAGTGTTTAAAATTGGAATTTTAAAGGGAAATGAGACTATGGAATTTATAAACTGGGTTTATAAAGGGGAAGTAATATATCAGTGGATATTTGAAAGAATAAGTTCACGGTGGGAATTTATTAAAGGAATGGGTAAATTTGTTTAAAAATAAATAGTGATTTATTTTTAAAAGATGTGAAAGAGAAGTGTATTTCCCTGGAAAGGCAAGTACGTTTTCAAAGCAAAATTTTTAGGTATAAGTTAAAAGGTTTTAAGTTGTTTTAAAGGTATGTTTTAGAAACTTTATTATTTTTAAATGTTTAAATTTTAAAGCAAGTATTTTTCAAATTTATTTTAGTAATAATTATTTTAATATGACTTGGTATATGTTTTAAAAGATAAAAATCTAGTTTTATATTTTATTAAGTAGCTTTATTTTAAATATTCTTAAAGTATATATCTTTGAATAAAGTATTAAAGTAGTTTTAATTTAAATGTTTTGTTTAAAGTATATTTTATAATATAGTGTTTTAAATTACTTTAAAAATCTAAAGTGTTTGTACTTGGTGATTTCAATGGAGATAGAAAATATTTGGGAAATTTACTCCGTAAGAGAAAGGTGGGTTTTGAAACCGTTTTCAAAAGGGTTAAAAATGGGAATATATATTGCGAAGATATTTGTGAGGTAAATAAATAATTTGGAAAATTATTTATGTTTGATGGATGTTTGTGAATGTTAATTGATAGTTAAATCACCGACTATCAATATTGGCCAATGCGTTGATTGGTTCGAAGAGACCGAGATCGAGATTAATTTCTTAAAAACCACTTCTATCCGGTTTGTACGTTTCATGGGGAAACGAGTTTGAATCGAAGATGGTACAGTGAAGTGCAAGGGCTAGTCACTACTAATCCTGAGGGTGATTCCAAAATGGATGTAGTAGGAGTAGTGCCTTTGGTTCCGTTCGAACCCGGAACGGACTTGTATGGATGAATGCTTTCAGAACATCGTCAGGAGGACGATGAGCATTCCAAGGGATATGTTCTAAAAGGTAACGCTTAGCCTCGAGCCTCATCAACTGGGAATGACTGAAAATCAGGGGTTATGAAACAAGGCTATGTGGGTAGCACCCATTAGGGTGAGGTCATCCCTGTCTAGATGTCCCTTTTATTTTGGCTTAGTGGGCAGTTGCTGATCCCAACCGTTGGGTGATCTTACTCGGGATTATCCAGTAAGGGGTAGTCCCGGTCTTGTGTTGCAGGGGATCGGGCGTGGTCCTCGGTACGCTGATCTAGACCAGGTACTATGACAGGTGGTACCCCAGTGCCTAGTCATTAGTTGGAAATCCATTCTCCCTACGTGCATGTACAGTTTTGATTGTGCCCAACTATTGCTGAAACGTGAGATGCAAGCATTTCAGCTAGATTCTACTTTACTTTCTATAGACACTATTATAATATCAGAGGATTTTGATAAGAAAGTGTTTTGGCTATCGTAAGGTAAAAACCCGACATGTTTATTTGTGGCGTGGTCTTACGAGATGCTTTTGATTTCAAAGGGTTTTGAAACTTTAATAATCCAATTGAGTGTGTTTTCTCACACTGGTATTCCAGACTGACTCGGGTGTTATTTAACTATAATGCTCGGGTCAGACCGAGTATTATAGATTACAGGAAAGGATGCTGTGGAGCTCAGAAGACGAGCTGGATGGCAAGACGTATCACCCGTATTTGTTGTATTCCGCTGTGTATCATAAGTGGTATAGTCATCTTGTGAGGACAAGTTATTATAACTGTCCTGAATTGTGATATTGATTGTATTGTATTCTGATGATGTATGTATAAACAGATATAGTTTCTTTCTTTTAAGATCAGTTATTTTCTATTATATTTTATTCCGCTGCGATGTGAGATTCTGTTGTGTTGTTTTCTTTTCTTCTACCTCCTTCTTCTTTTAACCCTGATGGTTCGATTTTTCGGGTATGAAAAATTGGGTCGTTACAGTTGGTATCGGAGCTGAAGTTTAAGCGAGAACCTTGGCTCTGGTGGGGATTACTCATTTGAAAATAGAGTCCGTAGTACTCTAGAATGAGTTTGAGTGTATTAATAGATATGAGCGTGTATTTGTTAGTGAATATAAATTTTTTTTATACTATGTTGACTTATCTGTTGAGTGTTTATGGATTCTGGTCGATATGTGGGACGCCATGTTATCGATAGGAGTTTCTAAACTCTTAAACAAGATAAATCGACACAGTATTGTTTTAAATAGGGTAAATGAAATAATTTTACCCAAATTATTTTTGTATATGAAAGAAATAATTTTTAGTAATTATTATATATATATATGGTTGCTTTATTGTTAGGGAGTGATAATATTAAATTATTATCACTATTGTGAGAAAATTGAACAAGAAATTAAATCATAACTAAAAGCTAAGAAATAAATTCATATACAAATAAAATTTGTAAATGTGAACTATAAATATGGTTTATAATGGGAAATGAAATTAAAAATTTAGAGTAATGTTTGAATATGAATTGAAAGGATTTGAGGATTCGAAATTTTGGAAATTAAATTCCTTTGAGTTTGAAAATAGTTTTCACAGATTTTGAAGAAACAAGGGTGATCGTATTTGAGAAAATATTTTGAAATAGAATTTGAAATCTGGAGAGATTTGAAATTTAAAAATATTTGGAGGGGTTTAAAGAGATAAAAGCATTTAACTCTCTTTCGGTTGCTGGAAAATAACCGCGGTGATGACTGCAGCATCATCGATGTTCATTTTCGAGTTTCTAGAAGAGGAATTGCTGCCAAATTGTTTTAAATTGAAATTGTTTGCAGAACCGGGTTTGATTTTGAAATTCAAAGAGATAATTGAATTACCAAAGAATTTTAGATATAATTGATTTCAATGGTGATTTTTAAATGTTGCTTAAACTCTGGAAGATAATTGAAAATGCTTATGGAATTATATCATGTGGTGGATACATTAAATGAAAATTAAGTTCTTACTTAATAAAATGTAGATGGATTGTGTGAAGTTAAAGGAATAGTATGAGGTTAGATTTAACCGGAGTTAAGTTAAATAAGGTTGAATGGGAATAAATAGATTTCGATGGCTTATAAAAGAATTGAAAACCCATTGAATATAAATATATACTTGGCTAACTAAAATGTATAATTCCGAGTTAAGAAGTAAATTTAGTTTGATTGAACTTAAGCCAAGTAAATGGAAGTGAGTTGAATTAAATGAACTTAAGCTATCAGTTGGATTGAACTGAAAATAAAGTCTAGTGTATTTGAAGTAAGTTGAAGTAAAATTGAATTGAAATAAATACTCTTCGATGGCTGATAAAGAAATAGAAGTCCGTTGGATAAAATACTCCGGGCTTAATAATCTGGAGTTAAAATCTAAAAATGGAAGAAGTAAGCCAAAATAAAATTTATTTGGTATTTTGGAAAGTGAAATAGGAATCTAAACTCGGATTATAAATTAGATTGAACTCAAGTAAAATAATGAAGTGATATTGAAAATAGAAATCAAATATTGAATTGGAAGTGGGAGTAATCTAATTTGGAATAAATTAGAAATTGAATATGCTGGTGAGATATGGGAATGGAACCCAATTTGGTAAAATAGAAGTTGAATTGTGAAATAAACTCGAGTTATAAATAAAATTCAACCTGGATTGGGGATGAATTAAATGTAAGTGGAAATGTTTTCAAATGAATATGCTGTTGAATTTTGTTTATGAATTTTGTTTATGAAATGTGTGTCTATGAATTTTGTTTTCAAATATATAGACACACACACACATATATACATACATACATACATACATACATACATATATATTTCTTTTCTTGTTTATTTTGTTTCTAGCTCATATTAATCGGATTCTGATGTTCTACATATGGAAATTGACCAGAAAATTACCACGGACACAACGGTGCAACTCCCGTGGCTCGATTCTGATAATTTCACAAAGTTATTTTATTATTTCATTAATTAACGAATTAATTATTATGGGTTAAATTTTGGGTTGTTACAATAAAAATGCCAACCGGTGTGTAAAACGACGCTTGGTTGTTAAAGAGACCGGGGCCTCTTAGTGGCATACTCTCTGTCAATATTGGAACCACTTTAACAACTGTGTACATGGTGGATGATATCCAGATTGTAGTGGTTGAATTGTTGAATGTTTACTGGAATGAAGTAAGAGAACGATGATGGATAGCTTTAACAATTTTGTCATAATTAAAATGACTAAAACAGGAGCCTAAGTCTGGCCATTGAGGTTGGCTACCTCTAGCGACGTTGGTCCCTTGTATTACTATTGTGATTTCGTATTCGATGGGTGCACCTTTTTTGTTTGGATTGATTATCACTGTCGGCCACGGATGTGCTACGACCAACCAAAAAGGGTAAACTGGTAGAATCCTACCTTGGGCATTGCTTCACGTGCCTTGTCATATTTATCCCTATACGAGCCCATTACGACTTTGGTTTAGAACTGTACAAATGTGTTAAGGTGGATCAATGTAAAGCCTTAATGCTATTTTGATATTTATTTTACTAATAGACATTATCTATTATAGCGTATACTATTATATATAAGTAGTTTAACGGGTCCTTAGGAGATGGAAAATACTGTAACATTTCTTAAGTTATTGCACTCATGTTTCATGATATTGATTTGACTTACGTAAGAATATTTTAGTCCTAACTCGAGTGTTCTGTCTTTTCATTATGCTCGGGTCATCCCTGAGTATTTCAATGTATTGAAGATTATTTTCTGGAGGACGAAGATGAAGATTTGGTATATTATTACTATTATTATTCTCTACATCACATTGTCTGCTGCATTATATTTATTTATCCCTCATGTATATATAACTCTGATAAATGTTGTGTAGATTATAATCGAATGTATAATATAAACAGCTTCATGAACTATTTATTTAACTATTATAATTTATCGTTCCGTTGTGAGATTATGTTTTTGTTTCTTCTTCTTTTCTTATTTTTCTTAATTAACCCCATTGATTATCTATGTTCCGGTTTGTTTAAGTTGGACATGTATGGATTATTGTCGATTTAAACCTTTCGAAATGTGGGTCGTTACATTTGGTATCAGAGCTTTTGTTTAGCGATAACCTTGGCTTGTGGGGTTTGACTCATTAGAGATAGGGTAGTAATACCTTGAATGAGTCTGTTGAGTGTATATATATGAGAGAGCATACTTGTTAGTGTTATAAAATGTTTTATATTGTGTTTACTTATCCGTTGAGTTGTTTATGAATTCTGGTCGATGCATGGGGCGTCATGTTATCGATAGGGATTTCTAAACACTTAAACGAGGCAAGTCGACATAATATTGTTTTAAAATTGGTTAAATGAAATAATTTTACCAAAATTATATTATATCTGTAAAATGATAATTTTTAATGAAAGCGTTGTTGGGAGATGATAATATTCAATTATCATCGATTATTGGTTGAATTAAAATAAAAAGAATACTTTGTGAATTTTATTTTACGAAGTGTTCGATAATTAAATTGAATTGAAATCAATCAAAATAAAATAAAAATGGGTTAAAATGACCAAGTTGAAGTTTAATGGAATATTTTGGTAATAAGATAAGGAAATTTGTACGAGTATATTTAAATATAACATATAAATAGAAGTGATTTTAAAAAAATTGAGAAATTTTAGAATTTAAATCCCTTTGTTTTCAAAATTATTTTCAAACCTTCAAAAATTAATATTAATATTATTTAAAGAGTTTTGACTAGAAAAATACCTTGAAGGGATTTTTTTAAAAGAAATAAAAGCATTGAACTCATTTAGCAGTTGTGTGACGCCCCACCTCTATACCCACGCTAGCCAAGAACACTACGGTGTAGTGTTGTCAACTAACGCGGAGAATAAGGCTGTTGAGGAGCGACCATCTATGTAATTGCTTTGTGCGAGCAACGATATGTCAGATAATAAAACATTGCATTTCAATTTTAGAGGAAACCCGACATACCGATACAAACTCAAAGCTACTACACAGTGGCTATAATAGTTTAGGACAATAGATATAAAAATAACACAGAAAACATAAATGCGGAATACAGATGGAACGAAAAGTCTCATATATACAATAACTGATATCAGTTACAATACATTTGACACAATACAAATGATACAACTACAACTGTCGACTCAAGAAGTTATATATACACGTACATTATCGACTAATATACATGAATACATTATCATCTTAAAACAGACACACTGACTACTACAAAAGTACGAAGACCACTTCAAATGATATAAAAAGTCTTCATAGCTTTAGCAGCAACCCAAAGCTAAAAATCTACAACCTGTAAATACTCGGTCTGACCCGAGTATTACATTCAAAAGAAAATAATACCCGGATCAGTCTAATTCAAACTCAGTTATTAGCGCATAGAAGCAATAATAATCAATCTCAATATAGATGACAGTCACAGAAATCTCGTATATCCAACTCTCGATACGAGAATTGGATAACGGCAGATATAACACTAAACAGTGTTAATCCACAAAACAGGAATCCAAAGCAGTTTAAGCAATTGAAATGTCAATTTTAAAAACATCAATGCTAATTGGCTGCAGTACACGCTAACATGTACTGCCTCGCCAATATAGCCTACGAATTACGCAACAGGTCGATGAATCAAGAAGAAGAGAAATATCGATTAAAATCTGTAAATTCGGTGTGGCTGCAGTGCACGCACGCGTGCACTGCCTCGCCACAACAGAATATAAAAGTCACCACAATTCCGAGTATTAATAGTAATTAAAACGTCGAAGAGATCAAAATATCTGACCCATATTGGTCAGAAAGTAAACAGACTCAAAAGATATCACAAGAGATACGAGTGAAGCCACAACACAAGCTTCAACAAGCATAGGAACATGAACAGCTAAAGACAGTAACAAGAATGGGCAGACCTTACTCAACATGTATGAATGGCCTCAACGTCAAAGACAGAGAGGCTAAAATGAAATTGCACATGCCTCAATAAAAGATAAGGTCATCAGTGAAGCAAAATGACAAAAAATGCAAATGATACAAGTTCAACAAGACAAGTACAAACTGGACAACAACAAAAGCATGTACCAACATGAATATATACAGTACAACCAGTGTCAACATCTACATGGATGCAAGCAACTGAGCAAGACAACAGAGTAACAAAAGATGAGCATCAATGCATACTGGAATGAATGCATCAAAGTGACAATATAGGGCAGCACATATATGCAAAGTCCAACATGTTCAAGTTCATCAGACCAAGCTTCAACTTATCTATAACAAATGCAATTGCATGTTTGCAATGCAGACAGGGACCAAAATGTCCAGATGAACTAAGAAGTGAGATCTACAGCAAGGAAATAAAAGAAACAGTGCATCAATGTAAATGTGCACAGCTACAACATGAATAATGAAGACTGAATATACATCCAGGGAGAATACAGAGCTCATCAAAGTACACATGTACAACACAGTGAGACCAGATGCAAGTGAAGCCATACATAAATGTCAATACAGAACAGAGAACATCAAGGCCAAGATTACAATGTCAAAGCGCAGAGCAATGCACTAACATACAGACATATACAAATGGTCAAGTAAACTGGTAGCAATGCAACAACAATGTCACACTCACAGAAAAGACGCAGATCAGCCTCAGTAGAAGATAAGGTCATCAGTGAAGCAAAATGACAAAAATGCAAATGTTACAAGGCATCAATGCAATGTATCAGATTCGAGAACAAGGCAGTGCAGCAGCGAAAGAGCTCACTGCAACAATATTTTTTTGAATGGAGACAGTAAGATCATGAATCAGATCAACATAGTAAAGACAAGTACACTTGAACAAAATGAAGATACAGCAATGCCGATACATCACTGAATCAAGTGACACCAACATCACAGCAAAAATGTTAATCCAGGACAAGGTGATAACACATATGTTCTACATGAATGCATATGCAAGCGATCAGGTACAGCAGCTCCAGCAAGTATATCAATATCATCACCGAAATAGATGATCAAAGTCAAAGATCAAAGTCAAGTGAAGTCAAAACAGTGAAGTGTTTCAAGTCAGAAGTGCTTAAATTCACAGTAAAGTTTAAAAGAAAATATCACAATCATCCAAACATAATCCAACGGCGAAAGCATAGTGTTGAACAAATCAGACGAACGTATACGAACAAAATTCAAGGCATTAATTAAGTGTGAATTAGAAGACGTGAGTGAATAAAATCACTCACCTCTGTTTCGAGCTCGACCAAGTAGGAGCGGCCGTGAGCAACTCCAAGAGATAGCCGATCGACGAAGCTAGGGCCTAATACTCTTCGATCGTCGAGTAACCAACGTTGGCAGCTTCCAATTAGAAGCCCTAACTTGCAGGCAAAAGGGAGGAGTAGCGAGCCGCCATTATCGTTCCTTCGTTTTATTTAGGGTTAGCCCCGTGAAAAAAATGAAAAATAGAGAGGAACGGTTATGGCCTTTGATAATTATCACTTTACCATAGACTTGGGCCAAGATGATTTGTTAAGCCCACAACCCTTTTAACAAAAATCTGATAATTGAATTTCAATCCAATTTGAAAAGAATTCAAACCGGATAAGAAGAGAATTTCAATTCGATCAAAATGCCAATAGCTTATTAGCAACCAGATTAGATCGTCAAGAGGCGATAATTAAATGGGTACAAAATGTCGGGTTGTTACAGACTCCCCTCCTTAAAGAAATTGCGTCCTCGCAATCCTAAGAGATAAGTGGGAAAGAGGTAACAACCATAAGAACATAACAATGTCGAGTGCATAAGCAAAGCAAATGCCACAGGGAAGCATTAGAATTATGGAAGTATCAGATAAAAATCAAAAGTTTCGATTGCTTAAAATCAAAAGAATCAACATCGAGGGGATCAAGGAATCAAAATCAGACGACTGTCTAAAGCAAGAATTAAACAAGTTCCAGTATTTAAAAGAAAAGGAAAACAGAGCAGAATTCACATACTAAGCACGAATTGAATGTGAGTAAATCAGATTACTCACCTGAATTGCCAGAGAAAAAACGAAGCTCATATCTCAAAATCGCAAATATTCAATCATCAAAAACGATAATCGAATTTCACAAATATTTGATTATCAAAAATGATAATCAGAAACACAAACATTCGATTAATCAAATCGAAAAAATATTTAATTATCTCAAACGATAATCAGAAAACAAATCATATATCTAATTATCTCAAACGATAATTAAATCGGAAAATATTTAATTATCACAAATGGTAATCAAATTTCACAAATATCTGATTATCAAAAACGATAATCAGAAATCACAAATATTCGATTAATCAAATCGAAAAATATTTAATTATCTCAGACGATAATTAAATTGGAAAATATTTAATTATCACAAATGATAATCAAATTTCACAAATATCTGATTATCAAAAACGATAATCAGAAACACAAATATTCGATCAATCAAATCGAAAAATATTTAATTATCTCAGACGATAATTAAATTGGAAAATATTTAATTATCACAAATGATAATCAAATTTCACAAATATCTGATTGTCAAAAACGATAATCAGAAACACAAATATTCGATTAATCAAATCGAAAAATATTTAATTATCTCAAACGATAATTAAATTGGAAAATATTTAATTATCACAAATGATAATCAAATTTCACAAATATCTGATTATCAAAAACGATAATCAGAAACACAAACCTCCGATTATCAAAAACGATAATCAGAAGTCGTAAATATTCAATTAACGAGTCCGGAATTAACCGAAGTAGTAAAAGTATGGTTCCATACTCCTTACTTTTGCTAAATCGTTTAAATCTCTTTATCGTTTCCTTGAAAGTGCAGAATTGTGTGTTTAAAAAAATAACATTTCACATTCTCAAACGGACAAGTCCGGAATTAAGCGAATCAGTAAAAGAAAGGGGTCATAGTCCTCGATTTTGCTGAAACGTTTAAATCGCTTCCTCGTTCTTTTGAAAATTGTAAACTGTAAAAAATTTTAAAACAATTTTAATTTATATTTTTGAAACAACTTTTTTTTTAAAAAAATAACGAATTTTGAAAATACGTGATTAAATTAGCAATATTAGTGTTGCGGGAGAACCGCTTGTAAATCCATTTTAAAATTGACGGTTACGGAAGTTAACACGTCAAAATCTCATCAAAATATCTGGCATCAAAATATAATACCAAATGAATTTTCATTCATCAAAAATGTCACAAGAATCTTCTCAAAGATAGAAAGGGATATCATACCCTAAACTTGTATTCATAACAAGTCAATAACACATGAATTCACCAACGCACAAAAATTGATAAAACTTATCAATAAAAATCACGAAAGTTGGTGAAGCACAAAATCTAGAAATCATCACAAGAAATCCAGAAATCACAAAGAGAGGGGGGAAAAAAGCCTATCAGAAAACGGGAGTATGAAAACTCCAAAACACCGGTATCACAAGACGAGACGCTATCTCATGGTGGCTAACCATTAAAGTTTCACACAGGAATGGTCCGAAGACCGTGGGTCGCTATCCCACACGTGTGAGTCGGAATCACACAGATTGAGGTCTAGGCTAACCTCGCAGAGAAAGAGACATCGCACATTTGCTAGTCTAAATCATAAAAAGGAAAAGGGGCCTATCACAAAATGGGAGCATGAAAACTCCAAAACACCGGTATCACAAGACGAGACGCTATCTCATGGAAGCCATCCATTAAATTTTCACACAGGAATGGTCCGAAGACTGTGGGTCGCTATCCCACACGTGTGAGTCGGAATCACACAGATTGAGGTCTAGGCTAACCTCGCAGAGAAAGAGATATGTGTGAGTGGAATCACACAAATTTAAGGTCTAGACTAACCAAAAAGCAAAAAGGTATGTGTGAATGGAATCACACAAGTGGTGTCTAGTCTAACCTTGCAAACAAAAAGATATGTGTGAGTCGGAATCACACTACTGCGGTCTAGACTAACCTTGCGAACAAAGAGATATGTGTGAGTCGGAATCACACTACTGCGTTCTAGACTAACCTTGCGGACAAAGAGATATGTGTGAGTCGGAATCACACTACTGCGGTCTAGTCTAACCTTGCAAACAAAGAGATATGTGTGAGTCGGAATCACACTACTGCGGTCTAGACTAACCTTGCGAACAAAGAGATATGTGTGAGTCGGAATCACACTACTGCGGTCTAGTCTAACCTTGCAAACAAAGAGATATGTGTGAGTCAGAATCACACTACTGCGGTCTAGACTAACCTTGCGAACAAAGAGATATGTGTGAGTCGGAATCACACTACTGCAGTCTAGTCTAACCTTGCAAACAAAGAGATATGTGTGAGTCGGAATCACACTACTGCGGTCTAGACTAACCTTGCGGACAAAGAGATATGTGTGAGTCGGAATCACACTACTGCGGTCTAGTCTAACCTTGCAAACAAAGAGACATCGCACAATTGCTAGTCTAAATCATAAAATGATCGTCATGATCAACGAGAAGTGTCAATTACACTAAGCTAGTAAATATAAAAGTTTAGCTTCATGTCCCATAACCACTTGCTTAACTTAAATATTTACGAACAAACTGTAAATCTACACTAGAAAATTGTCACAAAAGGTTCAATCGAACAAGTCCAGGAGTTAACCGACGAAGTAAACGCAAGCGTTTCATACCACTTGTTTTACTAGGCCGTTTAATTCAATTTCTCATACGAGTGAAATAAAGGCTTGTATATACTAATAGATTGGAATACGGTTTAAGAAAAAAGAGCTTTGTAGTAAAATAGTTTTGAAATCGTTTGGAGAAAAAGGATTTTAATATTTACTACTAGTATAGAAAACCTTTATATTTTTAAAGTGACAAATCACAAAAATGATTGTAGAAACAATCAATCACAAGAATTCACATACAAAGATGTGAATAGAATCCAAAGAAATCGATACTGAATCCATCAGAAAGTATGTTCACAAAAATCCCGAAGAAAATGTCATCAAAGTTGCTAATCAATGATAGCAACAAATCGGGGAAATGATCAAGAATCGATTAAATTAGGAAACCAAGTCAGTTCACTAAAATTTCACATTCGAAGACGTGAATAAAATCCAAAGAATTCGATTCCAAATTCATCAAAGTAGGAATACCCAAAAATTCCAGAAATAGAAGTTATCAAAATCGACAAAGGTGATAACAACTAATTAGAAAAGAAGAATCGATAATCAACTGGAAAAACAAAGCAAAACGAGCAGAAATGCATAAATAACTTCAACAAAAGTAAGAATCAAGTCAATGTCGAAGTCAACAATTAATAGCCGCAGTCGAGTACAAAATGATTCAATCATCATTATCAAAGAAACCAACGGCAAACAAAATCAGAGTCTTGAAAATCAAGAAATTAGCAATTTCTCAAAAACAAAGTGACCGAAGTCGAATGGAATTCAAGATGAGGAAAACACAAAATATCAAGTTTAAAATCGCTGAGATTCAAACTAGATGTGAATGAGAAATCAAAATCACTCAATTTGCAACTAGTTCGGCTATTTTTCATCACAGTGTAACAGGTACACATTGACACTCATAGCATAGAACAAAAGTGGAACAAAGTCCAAAAGTCAAAATGGCTTTAATTTGCCAAATTAAAACAAAATCAACATCGGCTAAATCATTCAAAGCCGAAAACACAAGAATAAGCGTTAGGAATTCATACCTAACAGTCAAAAATAATCATATGTAAAGATGATAGATAAAACATCGACAAATAGTTGTAACACATGTTCCATCTAAGTTATGTTTTATAATTGTCCTAAACCCCAGGCTCCGATACCAAGCTGTGACGCCCCACCTCTATACCCACGCTAGCCAAGAACACTACGGTGTAGTGTTGTCAACTAGCGCGGAGAATAAGGCTGTTGAGGAGCGACCATCTATGTAATTGCTTTGTGCGAGCAACGATATGTCAGATAATAAAACATTGAATTTCAATTTTAGAGGAAACCCGACATACCGATACAAACTCAAAGCTATTACATAGTGGCTATAATAGTTTAGGACAATAGATATAAAAATAACACAGAAAACATAAATGCGGAATACAGATGGAACGAAAAGTCTCATATATACAATAACTGATATCAGTTACAATACATTTGACACAATACAAATGGTACAACTACAACTGTCGACTCAAGAAGTTATATATACACGTACATTATCGACTAATATACATGAATACATTATCATCTTAAAACAGACACACTGACTACTACAAAAGTACGAAGACCACTTCAAATGATATAAAAAGTCTTCATAGCTCTAGCAGCAACCCAAAGCTAAAAATCTACAACCTGTAAATACTCGGTCTGACCCGAGTATTACATTCAAAAGAAAATAATACCCGGATCAGTCTAATTCAAACTCAGTTATTAGCGCATAGAAGCAATAATAATCAATCTCAATATAGATGACAGTCACAGAAATCTCGTATATCCAACTCTCGATACGAGAATTGGATAACGGCAGATATAACACTAAACAGTGTTAATCCACAAAACAGGAATCCAAAGCAGTTTAAGCAATTGAAATGTCAATTTTAAAAACATCAATGCTAATTGGCTGCAGTACACGCTAACATGTACTGCCTCGCCAATATAGCCTACGAATTACGCAACAGGTCGATGAATCAAGAAGAAGAGAAATATCGATTAAAATCTGTAAATTCGGTGTGGCTGCAGTGCACGCACGCGTGCACTGCCTCGCCACAACAGAATATAAAAGTCACCACAATTCCGAGTATTAATAGTAATTAAAACGTCGAAGAGATCAAAATATCTGACCCATATTGGTCAGAAAGTAAACAGACTCAAAAGATATCACAAGAGATACGAGTGAAGCCACAACACAAGCTTCAACAAGCATAGGAACATGAACAGCTAAAGACAGTAACAAGAATGGGCAGACCTTACTCAACATGTATGAATGGCCTCAACGTCAAAGACAGAGAGGCTAAAATGAAATTGCACATGCCTCAATAAAAGATAAGGTCATCAGTGAAGCAAAATGACAAAAAATGCAAATGATACAAGTTCAACAAGACAAGTACAAACTGGACAACAACAAAAGCATGTACCAACATGAATATATACAGTACAACCAGTGTCAACATCTACATGGATGCAAGCAACTGAGCAAGACAACAGAGTAACAAAAGATGAGCATCAATGCATACTGGAATGAATGCATCAAAGTGACAATATAGGGCAGCACATATATGCAAAGTCCAACATGTTCAAGTTCATCAGACCAAGCTTCAACTTATCTATAACAAATGCAATTGCATGTTTGCAATGCAGACAGGGACCAAAATGTCCAGATGAACTAAGAAGTGAGATCTACAGCAAGGAAATAAAAGAAACAGTGCATCAATGTAAATGTGCACAGCTACAACATGAATAATGAAGACTGAATATACATCCAGGGAGAATACAGAGCTCATCAAAGTACACATGTACAACACAGTGAGACCAGATGCAAGTGAAGCCATACATAAATGTCAATACAGAACAGAGAACATCAAGGCCAAGATTACAATGTCAAAGCGCAGAGCAATGCACTAACATACAGACATATACAAATGGTCAAGTAAACTGGTAGCAATGCAACAACAATGTCACACTCACAGAAAAGACGCAGATCAGCCTCAGTAGAAGATAAGGTCATCAGTGAAGCAAAATGACAAAAATGCAAATGTTACAAGGCATCAATGCAATGTATCAGATTCGAGAACAAGGCAGTGCAGCAGCGAAAGAGCTCACTGCAACAATATTTTTTTGAATGGAGACAGTAAGATCATGAATCAGATCAACATAGTAAAGACAAGTACACTTGAACAAAATGAAGATACAGCAATGCCGATACATCACTGAATCAAGTGACACCAACATCACAGCAAAAATGTTAATCCAGGACAAGGTGATAACACATATGTTCTACATGAATGCATATGCAAGCGATCAGGTACAGCAGCTCCAGCAAGTATATCAATATCATCACCGAAATAGATGATCAAAGTCAAAGATCAAAGTCAAGTGAAGTCAAAACAGTGAAGTGTTTCAAGTCAGAAGTGCTTAAATTCACAGTAAAGTTTAAAAGAAAATATCACAATCATCCAAACATAATCCAACGGCGAAAGCATAGTGTTGAACAAATCAGACGAACGTATACGAACAAAATTCAAGGCATTAATTAAGTGTGAATTAGAAGACGTGAGTGAATAAAATCACTCACCTCTGTTTCGAGCTCGACCAAGTAGGAGCGGCCGTGAGCAACTCCAAGAGATAGCCGATCGACGAAGCTAGGGCCTAATACTCTTCGATCGTCGAGTAACCAACGTTGGCAGCTTCCAATTAGAAGCCCTAACTTGCAGGCAAAAGGGAGGAGTAGCGAGCCGCCATTATCGTTCCTTCGTTTTATTTAGGGTTAGCCCCGTGAAAAAAATGAAAAATAGAGAGGAACGGTTATGGCCTTTGATAATTATCACTTTACCATAGACTTGGGCCAAGATGATTTGTTAAGCCCACAACCCTTTTAACAAAAATCTGATAATTGAATTTCAATCCAATTTGAAAAGAATTCAAACCGGATAAGAAGAGAATTTCAATTCGATCAAAATGCCAATAGCTTATTAGCAACCAGATTAGATCGTCAAGAGGCGATAATTAAATGGGTACAAAATGTCGGGTTGTTACAAGTTGGGAAATAAATTCTGGAGATGACCGCAGCATCGTCAGTATTCATTTAGTGTTTCTGGGTGAGAATTTCTATTAAAAGAAATTTCTTTTCGATTAAAACAAGTTTTGATTGTGAAAAAATATATTCCAAGTATGATTTAATAAATATATGGAAATAGTTTTGAACTTAAAATTTGGAAGTAGTGAATATAAGAAATAAATTTATAACTTAAAATTTAAACGGGAAAGTAAAATTAAAATTTAAAACTATTGAATATTTTTTGGTTAAACAAACAAAAGAAATTTAAAAATTGAGATTTGAAATAAAATAATTAACCTAAGAAGTGTTAATAAACTGAGTTAATGAGATGAAGTAAATAAAACGAAATGTATTTGAAATGAATTAGATGAAATGAAATTTTGAATGAATAAATTGTATAAATTATAGATTTGAGAATATTAAGCTAAAACCAAATTTTAAATTTGGTTGAATGTGAATGATAAGAAGAAAATATTTAAAAAAGAATGAAATAAAATAGAATATCACTTAATAAAGATTGAATGAGTTGAGTTGGATTTGAATTGAACTAGAGGAATTTGTAAAGTGAATTATTTTCACTTAAGCTATAAAATGAATTAACAAATGAATACGAACTTGAATTTTAAAAAGAAATGTAATTTGAATTGTGAATGAAATTAAATAAAACTGAGTGTAAGTAAAATTAATAGGAGTAATTGAATTTAATTTAAAATTGGATGTAAATGAATTAAATGAAAATGGAATGAGTTTCAAACAAAATTGAATGTTAACTAATTTAATATGGAATAAGTATTAGAATAAATTATAAATTGAAGTTAACTTAAGAGAAGTTGAATGAATAGATTGTGAAGGAAATTATTAATATGAATTGAGTTATAAAATAAAATTTACTTTAGTAAATTAATAATATGAATTTGAATAAATGAAGTGAATCGATGAATTAATAATAACTTAAGATATGAAGTAATAATAATAAATGTGAGTTGTGTTGTTTAAAATATTTATAATAAACTTAGATGATTTATAAATGATGTTAGTATATGTAAAAAAGAATATACTAAGTGAAAATAAAACAAAATTTAACTTAAGCAAGGTTAAGTGGAATAATTTTATAAATGGGTTATAAATAAATTTATATGAAATACTGGAACTAAGTGTAAGAAATAAATGTGAAATAAATTGAAAATTTATTAATATAAATAAAATTTAAGTTGTTATAGTAAATATTATACACTTGGTTAATGTTATGAAAGTTAATTCAATTAAGTAGAGTAAAATAAATGGAATCAATGAAATACACTGGTAAAATGAATTTAAATTTATGAAATAAACTAATTAAGTGAATCAGTGGATTAATATGAATTTAAGTTATGGAGTAATAATAAAAATGAGTTGCAATTTGAAAAAAGTTTATAATAAACTTAAATGGTTTATAAATAATATTAGTATTAAAATACTTAGTGATAATGAAATAAATTTAACTTAACAAAGTTAAATGGATGGAAAATTCATTGGATGATAAATAAAATGAATGTCATTTAAATAAATATTAATCAATTGAAAGTAAATCGATTGAATGTAAATACATTAAATTGTAATCAATCAATTGTGAATGCAATGAATATTGATTGATTAAATAAAAATGGATTGAAACCAAATTAGTTGAATGTAAAATTAAAAGCGAATGAATTGAATATAAATCCATTGAATGATTAAGGAAATGAATGTTAATCAATTGAACGTGGATAAATTTAAGGTGAACCAATTAAATTTGAAAGAAATCCATGTGAATAAATTGAAGCAAACAAATTGTATATAGATGAAATAAATGTCAATGAATTAAAAGTAAATCAATTTAATATTAATAGGAAATGAAAGTATAATAAACTGAATATTGACATTAGGAAGTGTGAATTAGTATGGTTGTGAATAAGATTGGATGTATATTGTTATTGGATGTTTGTTTGTTGCATTTGCTATATTCGTTTATGGTTATTGCATAATCCATGTTATAAATAGGTTCTCATTTGATTATTGAGTGTTTAATAGGTACGGAAGGGTGTATGCTAGCTTGTGGAGCTCGCTTGTGCGTATTTTACTTTTGCTTGCATAATACGAGCGAACTCGCCCGTATTATTAATAATAAGGTACGTATCTCGGATTACATACTGCGGTTTTATATTTTTTTCTTTTCGGGATGCCTCATCATTGAGATGAGATGTATATTTGATATCTATTGGGTATATTTGTGTTATATATTATATTGTAAAAAATCTCCGATCGAGCCACGCAAAGGCGACTCTACCGAAATTTTCCGTAAATTCGGGAGTTAGAAAAATTTTGAAGTTTTAAAAAAAAAATTATAGCTTGTTTTTATATATAAGTTATATTTTCCATAAAACCAATATCGGAGTGGCGTAGTAGAAGCGCAGTAATAGTTTTGCAAGTAAGATGTTTAAGTTTATAAGTTAATTATTTTCAGAAACTATATTGTATGTTAAATTCTGTACTTAAATCCATTTTCAAGGACGAAAAGATTTGAGTAGGGGAGAATGTATCGATGCGTATTTTTAACTATTTTAAATTATTGAATTTAATGCGGTTATTGGATAAAAATGGGTAGAAGTAAAAATTTAATGGTTTATTATTGTGGTTTATTGAATATATCAAAATTTTGAGATAAACAATTTCAAAGGTTTTGACGATAACGAGTTTTGAAATGAAATTCTATATATTGAATGTGTTTATAATCAATAATAAGAATTTAGTGATAAGTGTTGAGTTATTTAGATGGAAATAAAATAATGTTGATAACTAAAATTTATTTGAAATTTAATGATTTGTAATATTGATTTATTGGATAATTTAATTTGTTTAAATTTAATATAGAAGATTATTTGAATAATTGAATTATGGATTTAATATAATTTAAAAATGATATCGAAAGTTGATTTAAATTTGATTTAAACAATGATGAAGACTATTAACATTTGAAATTGGATTTAAAAATGAAATTAGAAATTGAAAATTTTATATTATAATTGATGAGTAAAAATAGCCGTTTTCGCCACTGTCTCGGATTTCGACGAAATAGGTTTCATTGGATCCATAATAGTGAATTATTGTAGTATTTTAAGTTTCCTAGCGATTAGACTTGTCGTTTCGCTGTGCGAGCTTGAAACGCGTAGAATTTTAATTTCAGAATTTAGTTTAAATAATTGATTTTGAAATGCTATCTTTTTCAAACAATCGAATTAGGCCCTGAAACTAGTTCCATTACGTTCAGAATGGGGGTAAAGCATTATGAACGCCAGATGGCACACTTCGTTTGGAGCTCGTGAAATTTCGGACGTTAAACGAGGGATATTTTCAAATTAAATAATACTAAAAAAATATCTTTCACCTTTCCCAAACTTATCATGCCTATCTATACGCTACCCTGTAAAACCTCTCTTCCATTTTAAATTGCAAATTCGTTGGCATCTAGATAAAATAAAAAAAATGAACGAAGGATTTAAAAAAAAAAGAAACGTGAGATCGCGATGAAGTCGCGAGGGAGGGCGCCTGGAGCTAGGCAATTTCGGCGTCGTTGCTGTTAGGGTTCTGGGGTTTAGTTACACGTGTTCGCGTACGCATGTGAGGATGAGGCCGCGGTAGGTGCTTGTAGCAACCCGGGATTTCGCGATTTTTTATTATCGTCATTAGACGATTACTATTATTATTGCTAATTGCTAATTGGAGAATTTAAATCAAGTTGAGATCCTTTTATAAATTGTTAAATGAGTGAAGTGGGCTTTACATTTCGAATCTAGCCCACGTCTACATTGCTTTGGTGCCATTCTCTTTTATTGATTGGAAGACCCGATCCCCTTGATTCATTTTTCTCGTTCATTTCAAACCCTAAAACCAAAAGGCAAAACGTACGAAAATGGCAGCCGCGTTTTCTCGTTCGTCTCCAGAGAATTAGGGCTTCGATTTCGATTTCGCTCATCTTCGAGACGCCATGGCTTCGATTCGGGAAGTCGGCAGTGCTTTTGGGCTCGTTGAATCAAAGGTGAGTAAATTTATTTACTCACATCTTGCTCAATCTCAGTTAGTAGGCTTTAAATATTGTGATTTCGTGATTACTTGGTTTGGTTGGGTTTTCCTTTCTGGTTTACATTGTGGTTATTTCGAGTTGTATTATTGAAAATTGTAATTTGAGGGTTTAGTGGCACTGCTTATTTGATTTACTTGATTCCCACGTTGTTAAAACTATGGCTTTGATTTTGTGATATATTTTGGTTTTCTGGTTTCCTGTTCCTCACTATTTCGACTTGTTTACTGTCGATCACGATCTTGTCTCTGACCATCTGTGATTTCGTCAGTTTCACTGGTACATTGTTTTTGTGATTTTCTGGCTTCTTTGATATAGATTGTGATTTCGTCATTCATACAGTTTTACTGGTGATCATGGCCTTGACTTGTTCACTTGAATCATTCATTCATGTGCATTTCTTTGATCTTTGATCCCTGTTGCATTTGCACTTGATACCATTCTTGTATGTTTCACTTGAGTCTGGTTTGATGTGCATTGATGATCTTGTTTTCCTGTTTGTAGTCTTTGTGCAGTCTGGTATCACCTGTGTCTTGAGTTCATTGCTATGTCTTTAGTGCATTTGTCACTTTAATTCTGGTCTGTGACATTGTTGTCATCTATGCATACTTCCTATACATATTTTCTGACATCAACTGACTTTGATCTTCACTTGACATTGTTAGAATTCACTTGTGCATATTTTCCTTTCTGTTGCATATCACTGGTCTGGTCATTTGTAGCATGTTGTTCATTTTAGTTTCAGGTGCATTGACTTGTAGCTATGCATTTATGTCATTTGTGCATTAGTCTTCATTGTGTCTTCTGATGCATACTGTTCGTCATGTATACAGTTGCTTGTTGTGCACTTCTGATTTCCAGATGCATGTTTGCAGTGTCATTATGGCATATCTACGGTTGTTACTGCATTCTGGAGTTGGTTACTTGTTCATATCTTATAATTGTAGACTAGCTTGTTGCATTCCATTGTATACTCTAGTCTGCACATTCACCTATGCTTGTCCACCTATGCTCTGGTCTCTGATGCATACAATACTGTTGGGTTTGTTCATTTGTTTACTATTGTGATGCTTCATGTGCAGTTCCACTTTGTTCATTACAGTTTCATTTGCATGTGTTCTTGTCACTGTGTACACTTCTGTTGCCACTGTGTTCATTTCTATTGATTTGGTGCCTTCATTGCTGTTGTATTCTTCCATTTGACAACTGTTTGTTTCACTTTTCACCCTTGGTCTCTGATGCATGCATTGCTGTTGAGTTCAGGTGTACATTTTGATTTTGGTCGAGACCATCTGAACTTGAGTTGAATCTAATTTGGATTTGACCTTGTGAACATTTGTGAATTTTCAATGTGTACATGTGTGCACATTGTCCATGTCTACCGGCTTTGACATTTGAGGCCGTGGCATTGAGATTTGAATCTTCATTTGATTTTGGTTCGTTGATCTTTTGTGTATTTCAGGTTGTAGTGGCGAGGCAGTATACGCGTGCGTATACTGCAGCCCTACCAGAGTTGATGTTTTATATTGATTATTTTGTTGTTGTTAATTGCCGTTAGGCAATTCTGATGTTTTTAAGATTATCTTCATTGATATTCTTTTTACTTATCTTTGTTGATGATTTAAATCTGCTGATTTGTTGTCTAACACTGTTTAGTGTTATATCTGCCGTTATCCGATTCTCTTATCGAAGAGTTGGATATACAAGATTTTTGTGACTGTCGTCTATTTGATATTGATTATTATTTCTTCTGTGCATTAATAACTGAGTTTGAATTAGACTGACCCGTGTATTATTTTCTTTTGAATTTAATACTCGGGTCAGACCCGAGTTATTTCAGGTTGTAGATTTCCTGCTTTGGGTTGCTGTTTGAGCTACGAAGACTTTTCATATCTTTTGAAGTGGTCTGCGTCTTTTTGTAGGAGTCAGTGTACTGATTAGGTTGATATGTATTCTTGTACATTAGTTGATAATGTATTTGTATATATGACTTCCAGAGTCGACAGTTGTAGTTGTATCATATGTACTGTGTCAACTGTATTGTAACTGCCATCAGTTATATATATAAGACTTTATTTATCTGTGTTCCGCATTCTTTTGTATCTGTGTTATTATTATATATATATTGTCCTAAACTATTATGAACCATCGTAGTTCGTTTTATACTGGAATTGGGTATGTCGATGGGAGTAAATAAATAAGAGATGTAAAATGAAAAATATATACCACTCCTATCGAGGTAACCAATACTAGTGTAAGGCGAACTATGGATGGCCGCTCCTATCCAGCCTTATTCTTCGTGATAACAGACAGTATTTCTTTTAATACTCTTTGTTATTGTGAGCATAGAGGTGGGGCGTCACAGTTGGTATCAGAGCTTGGGGTTTATGGACATAATATAAAACATAACTTGGATGGAACATATGTTACAACTATTGGTCGGTGTTTTATTTGTGCTTTGAGTCAAAACTAAAGTTTTGAAATTTTGATGAAATTTTTAAATATCTTTATTTAAAAATAATAGTGAAACTATGTTTTGTTGGTTGACTGATTTGTGACTGTCTATCAGAGTGCGCAGCGGAAACAGTGAAACTGTCTTCGCTGAGTACAACTGATAATCTTTTTGATTTAAAAATCAAAATATGAAATTGAAATAAATTTTATTTGCTGTTTACATAGCTGTGTTTATTTTGTTTCTTTGAGAATTTCGAATCTGAATTGAGGATTCGAAAACGAGTGCAGTTATGTGATTCTTGTTGAGATTTCTGCTGATTTTCTTTTATGCTAATCACATGTTGATTAGATTTTTGCTATTT
Organism: Allium fistulosum; assembly: GCA_030737815.1. NCBI lineage: Eukaryota > Viridiplantae > Streptophyta > Magnoliopsida > Asparagales > Amaryllidaceae > Allium > Allium fistulosum. The sequence continues at coordinate 1,029,361,053 of CM060905.1, read as the reverse complement.
TAAATTATCTTCATTGAAGATAATAGAGTAATTTCTTTGTTTATATTGTAGTACGTGCAAATTTGAGTTGCACGTTACTGCCTTTATTTTACGTTGAACCGATGCTGGGTTATGAAATGTATTTTGTTGCCGTTATTTTTATAACGGGATTTTTACACCAATGCTAAATTTTTGAAGCACGGTGTTTTGTGGCATTTTTTATGAATGAAAATTCACTGGTGTTACATTTTGATGTGAATTATTTTGATGAGATTTTGACGTTTAAAAATTACTGTCGCTTTGACTTCAGTAACTGTCAAATTTTTAAAAGTGGATTTTCAAGCGGTTAATCCGCAATGCTGATTCTGAGATTCGTTTTACGATGTTCTGGGGAAGTACAATTTTCTTTTCAAAATTGTTACTAATATGCTGCTTTAATCACGTGATTGGAAAATCGTTTTAAAATGAAAATTGTTTTATAAAATTTTTAACAGTTTGCGCTTTCAAAAGAATGAGGAAGCGATTTAAACGTTTCAGCAAAATCGAGGATTATGACCCCTTTCTTTTACTGATTCGCTTAATTCCGGACTTGTCCGTTTGAGAATGTAAAATGTATTTTTACAAAATACACAATTTTGCACTTTCAAGGAAACGATGAAGAGAATCAAACGATTTAGTAAAACACGTGGTATGGGACATGTGCGTTTGCTATTTCGGTTAATTCCGGACTCGTTAATTGAAATATCTGCTGTTTTGATGATTTTGCACTTTCAAGGAAACGATGAAGAGAATTAAACGATTTAGTAAAACTCGTGGTTATGGGACATGTGCATTTGCTATTTTGGTTAATTCCGGACTCGTTAATTGAAATATTTGATGATTACGTGTGCTTTCGAGTCACTTTGTTGGACCTTCGGGTCATATGTTGGACCTTCGGGTCATATGATGGACCTTCGGGTCAAATACCAGTACTAGACCTTCGGGTCATTTGTTGGACCTTCGGGTCATTTGTTGGGCGCCAAAATTATGTTGAGTACTTGGTTGGCTTCGGCCATTTGTTGATGCACGTGCGGCAAACTAAAAACTCACCATCTGATGGGATCGATCCAACCTTTTATGTTGATTTTCTAGTCTTCTTAGTTGATTTCTAGATATTTGTTGTTTCCAATTATCTGCAGGTAATTGGATATTTGTTGATATGAGTTCTGATTATCGTTTTTGATAATCGGATATTTGTTGCTTCTAATTATCGCTTGTGATAATTGGATATTTGTTGATATGAGTTCTGATTACCGTTTTTGATAATCGGATATTTGTTGCTTTAATTATCGTTTTTGATAATTAAATAATTGTTGATTTGAGATTTAATTATCGCTTTTGATAATTAAATATTTGCTGATTTAAGATTTGATTATCGTTTTTGATAATCGAATATTTGTTGATTTGAAATTTGATTATCATTTTTGATAATCAAATATTTGTTGATTTGAAATTTGATTATCATTTTTGATAATCGAATATTTGTATTGAAATTTGATTATCGTTTTCGATAATCGAATATTTGTTAATTTGAAATTTGATTATCGTTTTTGATAATCGAATATTTGTTGATTTGTGATTTGATTATCGTTTTTGATAATCGAATATTTGTTGATTTGTGATTTGATTATCGTTTTTGATAATTTAATAATTGTTGATTTGAGATTTAATTATCGCTTTTGATAATTAAATATTTACTGATTTGAAATTTGATTATCGTTTTTGATAATCGAATATTTGTTGATTTGAAATTTGATTATCGTTTTTGATAATTAAATATTTGCTGATTTGAAATTTGATTATCGTTTTTGATAATCGAATATTCGTTGATTTGAAATTTGATTATCGTTTTCGATAATCGAATATTTGTTGATTTGAAATTTGATTATCGTTTTTGATAATCGAATATTCGTTGATTTGAAATTTGATTATCGTTTTTGATAATCGAATATTTGTTGATTTGAAATTTGATTATCGTTTTTGATAATCGAATATTTGTTGATTTGAAATTTGATTATCGTTTTTGATAATCGAATATTTGTTGATTTGAGATTTGATTATCGTTTTTTATATAGTTAGATATTTGTTGGTTTGTGAATTCAATTATCGTTTCTAATAATTTGTTATTTGTGTTTTCTGACTATCGTTTGGGTAATTGGATGTTTGCTGACTTTGTTGATATGAAAATTTCTAGTCTCTAATTGAGCCTAGATTATGTTGAGTTTATTGAATTGCTATTTTCTATCTATCTCTGTTGATAGTTAGAGTTTGCCGGTTATGAAGTTTGTGTTCCAGTTATTTGTTGGATAACTGGATATTTGCAGTTTTTCGAATTGTGATTTGTGCTTTCTAATCATCTTCGTAGATACTTAAGATTTTACTGGTTTCTAAATATCGTATCGATAATTAGATATTGCTATTTTGTTATTTCTGAATTTCAATTATCTAGTTGATAATTGAATATTGCTGATAATTGTATTTATTCAGTTTTGATTGTTTTCTAATTATCTATTTGATAATTAGATTTCGTTGAGAATGTGTGAATTTCTTTTGTGGAATTAAAAGATTTCTTTGGCGTTTGTATTCCCGACTTTTATTTTCTAGCTTAACCAGTTTAGGTTAGAAAAACAATTGTTATAGACGACTTTAAGTATGAAAATTGCGGGGACTCAATTTTTATAAGGAGAGGAGTCTGTAGCAACCCGGGATTTCGCGATTTTTTATTGTCGTCATTAGACGATTACTATTATTATTGCTAATTGCTAATTGGAGAATTTAAATCAAGTTGAGATCCTTTTATAAATTGTTAAATGAGTGAAGTGGGCTTTACATTTCGAATCTAGCCCATGTCTACATTGCTTTGGTGCCATTCTCTTTTATTGATTGGAAGACCCGATCCCCTTGATTCATTTTTCTCGTTCATTTCAAACCCTAAAACCAAAAGGCAAAACGTAGGAAAATGGCAGCCGCGTTTTCTCGTTCGTTTCCAGAGAATTAGGGCTTCGATTTCGATTTCGCTCGTCTTCGAGACGCCATGGCTTCGATTTTGGAAGTCGGCAGTGCTTTTGGGCTCGTTGAATCAAAGGTGAATAAATTTATTTACTCACATCTTGCTCAATCTCAGTTAGTAGGCTTTAAATATTGTGATTTCGTGATTACTTGGTTTGGTTGGGTTTTCCTTTCTGGTTTACATTGTGGTTATTTCGAGTTGTATTATTGAAAATTGTAATTTGAGGGTTTAGTGGCACTGCTTATTTGGTTTACTTGATTCCCACGTTGTTAAAACTATGGCTTTGATTTTGTGATATCTTTTGGTTTTCTGGCTTCCTGTTCCTCACTGTTTCGACTTGTTTACTGTCGATCACGATCTTGTCTCTGACCATCTGTGATTTCGTCAGTTTCACTAGTACATTGTTTTTGTGATTTTCTGGCTTCTTTGATATAGATTGTGATTTCGTCATTCATACAGTTTTACTGGTGATCATGGCCTTGACTTGTTCACTTGAATCATTCATTCCTGTGCATTTCTTTGATCTTTGATCCCTGTTGCATTTGCACTTGATACCATTCTTGTATGTTTCACTTGAGTCTGGTTTGATGTGCATTGATGATCTTGTTTTCCTGTTTGTAGTCTTTGTGCAGTCTGGTATCACCTGTGTCTTGAGTTCATTGCTATGTCTTTAGTGCATTTGTCACTTGAATTCTGGTCTGTGATATTGTTGTCATCTATGCATACTGCCTATACATATTTTCTGACATCACCTGACTTTGATCTTCACTTGACATTGTTAGAATTCACTTGTGCATATTTTCCTTTCTGTTGCATATCACTGGTCAGGTCATTTGTAGCATGTTGTTCATTTTAGTTTCAGGTGCATTGACTTGTAGCTGTGCATTTATGTCATTTGTGCATTAGTCTTCATTGTGTCTTCTGATGCATACTGTTCGTCATGTATACAGTTGCTTGTTGTGCACTTCTGATTTCCAGATGCATGTTTGCAGTGTCATTATGGCATATCTACGGTTGTTACTGCATTCTGGAGTTGGTTACTTGTTCATATCTTATAATTGTAGACTAGCTTGTTGCATTCCATTGTATACTCTAGTCTGCACATTCACCTATGCTTATCCACCTATGCTCTGGTCTCTGATGCATACAATACTGTTGGGTTTGTTCATTTGTTTACTGTTGTGATGCTTCATGTGCAGTTCCACTTTGTTCATTACAGTTTCATTTGCATGTGTTCTTGTCACTGTGTACACTTCTGTTGCCACTGTGTTCATTTCTATTGAATTGGTGCCTTCATTGCTGTTGTATTCTTCCATTTGACAACTGTTTGTTTCACTTTTCACCTTTGGTCTCTGATGCATGCATTGCTGTTGAGTTCAGGTGTACATTTTGATTTTGGTCGAGACCATCTGAACTTGAGTTGAATCTAATTTGGACTTGACCTTGTGAACATTTGTGAATTTTCAATGTGTACATGTGTGCACATTGTCCATGTTTGCCTGCTTTGACATTTGAGGCCGTGGCATTGAGATTTGAATCTTCATTTGATTTTGGTTAGTTGATCTTTTGTGTATTTCAAGTTGTAGTGGCGAGGCAGTATACGCGTGCGTATACTGCAGCCCTACCAGAGTTGATGTTTTATATTGATTATTTTGTTGTTGTTAATTGCCGTTAGGCAATTCTGATGTTTTTAAGATTATCTTCATTGATATTCTTTTTACTTATCTTTGTTGATGATTTAAATCTGCTGATTTGTTGTCTAACACTGTTTAGTGTTATATCTACCGTTATCCGATTCTCTTATCGAAGAGTTGGATATACAAGATTTCTGTGACTGTCGTCTATTTGATATTGATTATTATTGCTTCTGTGCATTAATAACTGAGTTTGAATTAGACTAACCCGTGTATTATTTTTTTTGAATTTAATACTCGGGTCAGACCCGAGTTATTTTAGGTTGTAGATTTCCTGCTTGGGGTTGCTGTTTGAGCTACGAAGACTTTTCATATCTTTTGAAGTGGTCTGCGTCTTTTTGTAGGAGTCAGTGTACTGATTAGGTTGATATGTATTCATGTACATTAGTTGATAATGTATTTGTATATATGACTTCCAGAGTCGACAGTTGTAGTTGTATCATATGTACTGTGTCAACTGTATTGTAACTGCCATCAGTTATATATATACGAGACTTTATTTATCTTTATTCTGCATTTGTAACGACCCAGAATTTTTGATAATTAAAATTCGAATATTTAATTGATTTTAAATATTAATAAATGGAATTAAGAAGTCGAATGATTTATTTTTCGAATATTGGATTTAATTTGATAATTTAATCGATAAATTAATAATTAAAATTCCAGAGATAATTGAAAATCGAGTTTAAAATGATTGAAAATGATTTGTAAATTTTATTTAATCATACTGGAGTTATAGAAAGGTTATAGAACTTTCAGAATCGAATTTGGAGTTAATTTGTGAAAATTGAATATTTTAATATTTAATTATCGACTGTAAAAATAGCCAATTTTCGAACAGTCTCAGAATTGAACGAAACTAGTTCCATTGGATCCGTAATATTTAGTTATTATCGGATTTCAATTTTCGTATCCATCGAAGTTATCGTTTGACCGTGGCAACTCGAAACGCATCGATATCGTTTTAATTTTAAATCGTCGAGTTAATATAGTCATTTTTCAAAAAGTCTCGGATTTTGACGAAACCAGTTTCATCGGATCCGTAATGTGAAATTATTGCATGGTTTCAAATTTCGTAATTTTTGGAATTACCGTTTGTCCGGTACAAATTAAAACGCCTCGAAATCGATTTAAATCGGTTTAATTTAAATTGATCGTTTAATTCCATATCTTGCACAGACGATCGAATTAGCTCCCGAAACATGTTCCATTGCGTCCGGAACGTGGGGTAAACCCCAGGAACGCTAGTCACCGCGTGTAAATCGGAGTTTGGAAATTCTGAAGTGAATAGTGTTTTTCGTTGAAATTCTATAAAAGGGAACACTCATCACCCAAGGCAATTGCAAAACCCTAGCTATCTTCTTCATAGCCGCCGTTCACAACATCCATGGCCAGAAATGTCGATTCCTTCCCCCTCGTTTATCTCTAAATCCATTGACCATTATCAAAAACTTTCTAAAACAAACTTGAAGAGCATCGCGTAAGCTACAGATCCAACGGTGGATTTGAGTAATCATTGTCGTTTGAAGTCGAATTGGAGCCACGACTTCCTGCCGTTCGTACACGAAATTCGAGATAGGGGAGAGGCCGAGCTCCACTGCATTCCAGTCGAAGGTAGCTCTTGGCGTGGGCTTCGATGAGGAGGGTTCTGATCATCTCCAAATGCATCGTGAAGGCCGCGAGATTTAGGGTTTGATGGCGGCATTAGGTAGTTTGGTCGCGTATTTTACTGGGTTGAAGAAGAAAGGCACGAACGGCCGTGATCTGGGGTTTGCAAACGAACGGTGCAGATCTGCAGTGGGTTTAAAATGTAAAAATTAAATTGTAAATTTATATATTTTATATCGTGTAAAGTTAAATTGCAATATCTTGTTCATACATTATCAGAAAATTACGAAACAAGATGCATCGGAATCGTATTGTCGAGCTCTTCGCGATGCAACTGGATTGGAGTCGTTTGGAGCTAGTTTGAATTTCAGGTAAAATTAAACGGCCGTTTAATTTTATTCGAAATAAACGCTGAAATCAGAATTAAAATCACGGTGAGATCTTCTCACTCAAATGAAAGTGGATTTTCTTTTTGCAGTTATTGATTGCTATTGGATGTGATATTAGATATGATAGGATATATATATATATATAGCAATATATACATATTGGCATATGTATATATTGGATTGATTGATTTCCCGCCTCGTATAGCGGATGAGACCCTATTGCGCCGTTAGTAAGCGGGTATTTTTATAAAACCTATATACCGCGATAATTCCGTACTAGAGCGGAATTGGTATTGTGCTAACATCTGTGGATGCAGGGAAACAGGTTGGAGGGATCCAACTGGATTCCTCACCAGTAGTTATTTATTTACAGATATTGATGTATATTCTGTTATCATATGATGATATATGATATTTGATTGTTGTGATTGATTGTTTGATGCTGTAGCATCATCGGATCCATTTTTGAAGTTAAAAGAATACGATATTATTTTTAAAAAGGATTTCAAAGTGATTATTCGAAAGTATACGTTTTATTGAATTTTGGAATTAATTCATTTTAAATAAATAAATGTTATAATTTTCGTGTTATAAAAATTATGAGATTTGTGAAATATAAGCGAAAAGTGGTTTTTGAAATATAAGTTGATTAAATTGTAATTGGTTTAGATTGAAATTTTCGACTTATTATAAATGGATTATATTTATAGAAGATGTATAAAATTGTTATTTTATAAATAAAAATAAGGAGATTATTTAGGAGTTCTATAAATGTTAAAATGAACTTATAAACGGATTTTATAAGTAAGTAATATTGATAGATATACGATTCGTGAAGTTATAAGATGAAGGACTTTGAAACTAAATGAATTATAAGTTATCAACTTATGATTTGAATTTTTGTTATATAAATGAGTCAAATGGAATTGTTTGAATAAAGGGATTTCATAACTTGAAGTAGTTATAAAATATAAAATTGTGATTTATAAACGTTGTTTATAAATCCGAAATCACTTATTTTGATAAGTGAATTTCTGAAGTTAATTAAAGGAATTATATTCACGATTTTAGATCATAGATAATCTTTTAATAAATGGGTAGAAACATTGATTTGGGTAAACGAAGTATATTCACGATTTTGGACAGTGAATATATTATTAAATAAAATGGATATGTTTTGGAAAAGTGATATTACGAAATGAGGTAATTGTTTTAAAAGATGTTTTAAAACGTGATAAGTATCGAATACATGGATTTCAACATTCATTGTTGAAATAGACGTTTTCGAGAAGTAGAAGGAAATGGTGGACTATAACACTGTTGTTATAGTAAATGATTTCCAAAAGGAAATGTTTTTAATGTAGTATTGGGATTTATATATCTATCTGAAAATCTGAATCCCTATACTAGTGATTCTGAGTCGTTGTAACGATGTTTTACGCAACATTCGTTTTGACTCAAATAGATGTTAAAATTTATGATTTCCTTAAAGAATGAAATATATACTTAATTTGATTTAAGTATATTGAATATTTTCAAATGTTGGAAATAAATGGATTTGTGAACCACTTATTATTAAATAAGTATGGAAATGTTTTCCAAAACGAAATGAGATGTTTTTTGAGAATTTATCTTCTTAAAGATAAATTGAAAGTGAATATTGAAATCGATTTGAAAATCATATATCAGTAGATATTTTGAAATATAAATTCACTATGGAATTTATGAAGGAAAGGGAAACTGTTTAGAAAAATAAACGTTGATTTATTTTTGAAGTGTGGAAATTATATATCTAGTAAAGATATTTTTGAAGATAAATAATTTGGGGAAAATTATTTGGAATCTGATGATGTTGCGCATCTTTATTGATAGTTAAATAACCGACTATCAATAATTACCTTTAGATAGGTATTTGTTGTGAATTGAATGAAATTGAATGCCACACTTATTTTTGAATAAGCGCTCACTATTCGGGTTAGCCGGGAAAGGACCATGGGGTCGTATAACCCATTCCGAATATGTGATACGTCGTTATGAATTGCATTCGAAGACCGGTGTTGAAGACCGGATATTTTTGAAAACGGAAGGATTACCGTCGAGTTACTCTACATCGGCTGATCTCCGATTTAGAGGTTTTATCACTCTTAGTGACGGGAAGTCCGGACGTGATTAGAAATTTATCCGGATGTGCAAGGGCTTCGTGAGAAGTGCCTTCGGTTCTGTTCGATCCCGGAATAGACTTGTATGGATTGTGTGTCTGACGTTACAATTTGAGATATAAAGCTGATTTCTTTCAAATACATTTCTGTTGGTGGCGGAGAATTTATTCTCTTAGCTTAACACCCTTCTCTGAGACGTACGAGCTCAGAGGTTATGTAGTTGAAATTTATCAGCGATATATCCCAATTTGGTAACGTGGCATACTGAGTGTTGCTGTGAAATGATCAGTGTTTGATCATTTGCGATATGATCATTTGTTTGATCTTATATCTTTGTGATCATAGGTTGATCATTTTTGTTTGACCCGAAGCAGGGCTTTGTAGAAAGCGTAGCTTTGTGGACGAGACTTCGTCGAGCCTCACACCCCGGAAATGGTCGAAACAGGAAGGATGCAGCAAGGTTCTAGGGAGTAGCGCCCCTTAGTGTATGTCATTCCTTCTGGATAAAGGTGGTATCATGGTATGGAGCCCAGATACTTAACCTCTGTGGTTGCTGCAAAATTTATTTCTTTGTGGTTGTTGCGAATCGGGGATCCTCGGGAAGATCGGTGACGATCGGGGGATGGCATACGCGTGTCAGTAGTTACCTATTTTTGCAGAGGTAACCCGGCCTTGTGTTGGCAGAGATCCGGTTAGGTTCTCGGGTCGTCTATTCCAGGGACGTACCCATCGTGGAAAAGGAAGTTCCTTAGCCTGACCATTTGTTGGAAATCCAAAGAAACAATACGAGCCTTTACGATTTCAATTGTATAACCTGTCTCCTCAGGAGGCAGCTATAGCAGGCATAATATAATGGTACCTATGCTGGCTAAGATTTATATTATACTTTCGAAATGTTTTCCACTATGCACTAATCATAATATCAAAAAGAATTTGATTTTGCGTAGTAAGCATCTTTGACTATCATAAGAAGAAATCTCCTCCAAGTCTGCGTTTGCATTGTGTGTGTGGTGGGAGGTCTTATGGTAGTTTCATTTTCCAAAAGCATTGCGAATTGACTTTAAAATTTTTCTGTTGTTTATTTTAAAGATAAATAACTGTTTTACGATCTCACACCAGTCACCATGACTGACTCGGAGTTTATTGTTTCCCTTCTAAACTCTGGGTGCCCACCAATTTCCACACGGGCAGTCTAGAGTTAGATTATCAGGATATTCTGGATATTCTGGAGCTTTGGAGATAAGCTGGACGACGAGACGTAGTATTTGTATCTGATAGTATTTATTCCGCTGTGTATTCTGTATGAGGACAAGTTTATATAACTGTCCATTGATGTGCTGTGTTGTATTGAGTTGTATATTGACTCTGATTGATGTATGTATAAACTAATATAGTTCTTTGTTTTAAAAGACTAGTGTTTATCTATTATATATTGTTCCGCTGCGATGTGTAAGATTCTGATATTGTTTTCTGTTTCTGATGTTGTTCTGTTGTTCTTCTTCTTTCTTTCTTCTCTTTTTCTTCTATCTTCTTCTTCTTCTACTTTTTCTTTTTCTTAAAACCCTCACTATTGGAGTTTCCGGCACTCGATTGCTCGGCAGTCGATAAAGTGAGTATCGATGTCGAATTTTCGAAAGTCGAAAAATCCCGTACGTGACAGCGTTCTTTTGTATCTGTGTTATTATTATATATATATTGTCCTAAACTATTATGAACCATCGTAGTTCGTTTTATACTGGAATTGGGTATGTCGATGGGAGTAAATAAATAAGAGATGTAAAATGAAAAATATATACCACTCCTATCGAGGTAACCAATACTAGTGTAAGGCCAACTATGGATGGCCGCTCCTATCCAGCCTTATTCTTCGTGATAACAGACAGTATTTCTTTTAATACTCTTTGTTATTGTGAGCATAGAGGTGGGGCATCACAGTGCTGTTTATGGGGCGACGTCGTGAGCGGCTGGACGCTGGCGAGAGGGAGGTGGCGGTGCTCGGAGCTGTTGGTGGCGCTTGGGGTCATCAATTTTAGTTCGGATAAAAAAAAATGAACAGAGGGAATCGCGTGTGCTCGGCATGGGGAAGAAGATGGAGCGCATGAGGAAGAGGTATTGGGGTTGAATGCAGTAAGGTTAGGGTTTAGTTAATTATATTAATTAGTTAATTTCATTTGTTAATTATAGTTTAGTTTTACATAATATCGAATGCCAATTAATTCGTAACTTCTGTTTACGATGCCTGTTTTGGACGAAACAAAGTGCATTGGAATCGTATCAGCGTCATCTACGACATTTAACTGGATTGGAATTTATTTGAAGCTGAAGATATTTTCAGTTTCAAATAAAAAGGTGAGTGTTTATACACTCACAAGTACTAAGAAATTTTTTTATGTAGTTTTTATATCATGAAGTGAATTAAATTTATTGGTGGCCGTTTGATAAATTTAATTGATAGTTAAATTGAATTAGAATTTAATTGCCAGTAAAATTCCCAATATTGATAACTATGAAATTGTTGTGAATTATTTTTGACTGTTTGGATGATTGATTGTGATGGATACTATTGGTTGATATTTTGGATGTTTATTTATTTTGATATATCATGTTATCATCCTGTATATTATTTACAGTGTGTAAAACTGTAAATTGAATTATTTTAAATAAATTAAGAAATAGGTTGAAATGATATATACCTATGACATTTATTTTGGATTAAAATGATATATATCCATCCCTGAATTGAATTGGAATATCTGATTGACTTGGCCATAGGATAAAAAATTATATAGGGACACTGGATTGATTAAATTAAATGATTTAAAAATTTGTGTTTTGAAATTATTTAAAGAATTTGATTTTAAGAAGTAAAAATTAAATTTATGGAAATCGAACAATTTTCGAACTTGAGCCGAAGTGTTGAAATTTAAAATGGATAACATGAATTGTTTAAATAATCGAAGTTGAGATTTTGAAGTTATAAGCAAAATATGACTTGAATTTCAGAAATTAATTTGTTTTAAAAGATTGGACTTTTATTCGAACTTTGAATATTGCTAAGTAAAAGTGATATAAAACATATTTCAAAATTGAGCTCGGAATTGAACTATATTTGAATATTTGATTTTAAATTGGATATTGAAGGTAAATTCGATATAAGTGTTTTGAATCGATATTTTGGAAATCGAACTCGAAATTGATATAAATCGAAATGGTTTAATTTTGAGAATTGAGTTGAAATTAATTTGGAATTGGAATTGAAATTAATTTGGAACTGAAGTAAAATTCAACTTGAAATCGGAATTAAATCGATTAAATCGAAATGGAAATTGGAACTGATTTGAATTGGAAAATTTGGAAAGTGAACCGGTTTGACTTTGAAGCTATTTTTAAATGAATTATTTTTAGTATAAACGATTTAAAATCTATATTCTTTAAATTATTTTGATTTTCCAGACTATTTTACTATATAAACCATTTTTAATACTCAAATTATTTTCTATTAAACTATTTAACTATTTTAAAACTATTTAAACTATTTTCTAAAAATTCTAACTGGTCAAAAGGTTGGGATGTTTATATTTAAATCTTGGATTTAAATGCGAATTGGGTTAAAGTGAAGTTATAACCTAAATTTTAAATTCGAAACAAATTTTGCAATGAAATCGATATATCGAATTGAGTTGACATTTTGAAGTAAAATATGATTTTGAAGCGAATATGATGATTTCGAAATGGATTTGATTTTGAAGTGAATATGATATTTCGATATCAGGTACGAATTGTTTTCGAAATATAGAAGTACCAACCGATGTGTAAAACGATGTTTGGTTGTTAAAGAGACCGGGGCCTCTTGTTAGCATACTCTTTGTCAATATTGGAACCACTTTAACAACTGTGTATGCAGTGGATGATATCCAGATTGTAGTTGTTGAATTGGCGAACGTTTACTGGAATGAAGTAAGAGAATGATGATGGATAGCTTTGACACTTGTGTCATAATTAAAATGAATAAAACAAGAGCCTATGTCTGGCCTTTGAGGTTAGCTACCTCTAGCGACGTTGATCCCTCGTATTACTATTGTGAATTCGTATTCGATGGGTGCACCTTTTCCATTTGGATTGATTGTCGCGGTCGGCCACAGATGGGTTACGACCAGCCAGAAAAGGTAAACTGGTAGAATCCTATCTTGGGCATTGCCTCACGTGCCTTGTCATATTTATCCCTATACGAGCCCATTACAACTTTGGTTTAGAACTATAAAAATGTGTTAAGGTGGATCAATGTAAAGCATTAATGATATTTTGATATTAATTTTACTAATAGACATTATCTATTATAGTGTATACTATTATATATAAATAGTTTAACGAGTCCTTAGGAGATGGAAAATCCCGTAACATCTCTTAAGTTATTGCACTCATGTTTCGTGATATTGATTTGACTTACATAAGAGTATTTTATCCCTGACTCGAGTGTTCTGTCCTTTCATTACGCTCGGGTCAACCCTGAGTTTTTCAGTGTATTGAAGATTATTTTTTGGAGAACGAAGACGATGATTTGGTATATTATTACTATTATTATTCTCTACATCACACTGTCTGCTGCATTATTTTTATTTATCCCTGATGTAAATATATCTCTGATAAATGTTGTGTAGATTATAATCAAATGTATAATATAAACAGCTTCATGAACTGTTTATTTGACTATTATATTTTATCATTCCGTTGTGAGATTATGTTTTTGTTTCTTCTTCTTTTCTTATTTTTCTTAATTAACCCCATTGGTTATCAATGTTCCGGTTTGGTTAAGTTGGACATGTGTGGATTATTGTCGATTCAAACCATCCGAAATGTGGGTCGTTACATTTTTTATCATTTTCCCAACGTCGAGGCTACGTTCAACATCTCTGACACGAGTCTTCATCACTCGCATAGAACATGAATTCCCAAATGGATTCCTCTATCTCGAACTGACAAGAATCACTACATGGATTCCTCCATCTCGAACAGATCATGAATCCCTAAATGGATTCCACTATCTCAAACATATCACGAATAACTACATGGATTCGAGCATCTTGAACAGATCTCGAACCACCACATAGGTCCCCCGCATAAGTCCCCTGATGAATTCTAACGATGTCCTCTCTCTTGGAGTACTCCTCAAGATAGACAGTCCCTCACGATAGTTTTGTTCGAAATGTAAATGTTGACATTTCCTTGGACTTAACCTTGGGATAGATAGTTCAACTCTATAACATTCCAATACACAACTGCTTCCAGAACATAGAACTCGTGTAATAGTTTTGAAGTGGTATTCGATAAGTAAAACACTTACTGATAATCGATGAATTTTCCGGTTAACTCAATTTCGGTTGTCTCAGAAGTAAGCGAAAGCTAGAAACGTTTTGTACCAATACTCCTCCCTGAGGATTCTTATTGGTATGAAATCGCAAAGCCATTCCATAACTTCTTAAGTACTATTTGGTCAATTTTGATAGTCGACTAATCGACTATCTAGTATAAGATAAATGTTTGTAAATGGAAACCAAGTCTAGGTTACTTTCCATAAACAAACAAACACACAAAACACTATTATCATCCAAAACACATTCAAGCAACATAAATTATGATTAAGTTACTTAAGTAACTCCTAATCTTTTCCATTTAATTAATATTTTTTCTTAATTAAAACTCCTTCATTAGTAAGCTTCTTTTACTTGTTAAACTTCTACTTTTCTATCTTTTTCCAAAAGATTCTATACTTACAATTTCCTTCAAAAATATTCATTTTAAGGACCTAAGTACTTTCACAAGTCTATTCAAAAGGTTTAAGACTAATGTCACAAAACATTGTCACGACAAATCCAAAACCATTTCACTTTTCTTATCTTTAAATCATCCTTTTAAAGACCTAATTATATCCCTAGTATAATCAAAAAGGGTTAAAGATGAATGTGATTAACACATTGTCATAACAAACTCAAACCATTTTCCTACTTGTTATATCTTTACAAACATTTGTTTTAATGATCTAAGTTCATATTCGTTCAAGTCAGCATTTGACAAGTTAACTCTGAAGTTATAAAAATGATTGCTTATAGAAATGACAATTCGTATGCTTAACTCATTTCTGACATTCCAACTCAATTATTCCTCGCCCAAGAGTGAAGCCAGGTAAGTTTGGGCAGGGGTTGCTTCAAGCCTTGCCTAGACACTTCAGTCTTGAATCTCACAAATAGATAAGTCTACCTCATTAGCTTTTAGTGTTAAGTATAATATTAATAATTTCAATAAACAGCAAGAAATCAACCCAATTAACACGTTTCCGACATTTTCCACTTACCTATTCGTTGATTAAGATGGAAGCCCGGTAGGTTAGAGCTCTATTGCTCAATCCCAACTCGACATTAATCTTAACTCTCACAAATAGATAAGATTACTTCATCAGCTATTTGTGTTAACCATAGTCAATTTCTTTTCTAATAAGTAATTAAACAATTAACTATTTGGCCATTAAGCAATTTCTAACACCTTTCTAAAATTTTTGTTTATAATTTAAAATAATTTAAAACTTAAGGTATTTGCATAAAATATTTATATAAGATATTTTCCAAGATATCTATATAAGATATTTTCCAAGATATTTATATAAGATATTTATACTTAAAAATACTTATAATATGTTTTAAAACATTTCTTTAAAATATCACTCGAAAATAACAAGTTTGAAAAATCATTAGAAACTTGAAAACGACATGTTTTAACAAAATATCTCTTCTTTCAAAATTCATCATTAATTCTTAAAAACACATAAAGGTCTCAAACCACTTTTAAAATACTCTAAAAAATAGTTACTAACCACTTGTAAAAAGAATGAAACAAAATACTTAATCCTAAATATATTTTCAAACCTTTTAAGTCCAAAAATTAAGTCTAAACGGGGAAGTTTTGTATTAGTGATGTTTTGGCCGTTTTCGAGATGTTACCTAACTATTTAATATTCAATCTTTTAATATAAACAAA
The DNA here is from genome assembly GCA_030737815.1 of Allium fistulosum. NCBI lineage: Eukaryota > Viridiplantae > Streptophyta > Magnoliopsida > Asparagales > Amaryllidaceae > Allium > Allium fistulosum. Next base: position 1,029,345,143 of record CM060905.1, on the reverse strand, counting down.
AATATAAAAAAAAATATAAATATGACGAGAAACCCCTAAGGATCACTCTACAAAGTTCCATAACAATTGCCAAAAACAAGGCAATTCCAAATTGCTTCTATAACGATTAACGCTATAAGTGCACATCTAAATCCAAGTCATATTCCAACCTATGTTCAAGTATAACCTATGTGCGTGTTCAAAGGTCTAGTACATGTAATACAAGTCAATTTAAGTTCATTCTAAGTTCATTCAAGTCCATGTAAATGGATCATATATGCTACTTACTTTTAAAGTAAGAATTTCAAACCAATGTTTCAACATAAGTTAACAACAATTCAAACAACTTTAACACAATCAATCACAACATATATGTGTTATATTTTTCATTCAAAGTAAGGTGTTAACTCACCTTTAACCCAACCATAACCAAGATCCAAGAAACCAAGCCTAACCCCTTCCTTGCAACCACCTTCCTCCTCCTCCTCGCCTTCACCTTGCTTAGTTTCCTACTTTTCCCACTTAAAGCTCACGGCCTCTCCTTCATATGGAAGTTTGGTTTCACTTCTTCAACTTCTAACATGGTAGGAGGTTATCTAATATTATAATAAGGCTTGTGGAAAATTTTGGTCTGATTTGGAGTCGACTTGCAACTATTTTGCTTTAGAACATAAGAGAGAAAGAGATGAAGAAGCCATTGATTTTTACAACTCAAACTTTGTAACTTTTGTGATTATTTCCTAAGGGTATGCCCTATCTTATATAGCCTTAGGAATGTGATGGTAAAAGACTAAAAACCCCTCAAAACCCTTATGACATTAATAACTTCTATCACTTCTCCTTTATGTCACATAAGCTTGAGGATTAAGTGTTCATATTTGCTTACTTTTCTTTTTTGCTAATTTTAAAATATCTTATTCTCTTTTACATAATGCATGACATCATCACAATTAGTTAGCCATAAACATGAAAATATTTTTATTTAATGAATATCTCCTTAATGATTAATTAGACATGCATATAAAGTTTGAAAAAATTTCGTTGAGAAAAAAACTGTTCATCGATAAAATGATTTTCGATCACATTATCGATATTTTTCCAAAGAATATATTTTTGTAAGAAGTTTTCCAAAAAAAGTTTACCATCATTACTTATAATTTAAAAAGGGGATTAAAGAGCTTATTAGATCATTTTAATAACATTTAATCCAAGATTCAAATATCTAAATAATTCAGATATTTAAATACGAAGTGTCCGAAATTCCGGGTTGCTACATTCTCCCCCACTTAGAATATTTCATCCTCAAAATTCCAACACGAGCAACTAAAGAAACAATCATACATTTATACTTAATAGTATCACAATCACTAGCAAACAAAGCCCATGGTTTGCTCAAGCCCAAACCCTTTCATCATACAAGGATGATAATCAATCAACTAAATGTACCTTCTACTCAACAGCCTTAGGTTATTACTTAGACGATTACTCACGCCACCATAGAACAAATCAAGGAGTTATTCCTTAAACTCTCCCTAAGCCAACAAACATACTAAGCTCGTACGATGTACATGGACCAACCGTATGCAATATCAATTCTGATCACTTGCTCGCTCATATAGATTTCCCTTCCCAACTAGTATAAATCACTTGACCTTTTTAGTGCAGACTCCGATCTGGTTCCTTGATTAAAAACCTCAGTTCTCCTTATATAGCCACATACTATGATAGAAAAATTTCAGGATCATATCAATAATCCGTACCAAGTGTTTTCCATCAAAAATCCAATGAAAAATCCTTGTTCGAACCGATGTAAACCACCTCGAAATCACGTACTTAAATACTAGATCAAGAACGGTCATGCGAATAAAATGATCTACATACAACATATGTATTTATCCTATTGGTTCTTAACTACACTAATTCTTTTTAATCACATTCATTTATCAAAATAGTATATCTCTTTAATACTAGATAATTTATGCATCCTTTCATAAATTATAACTTCAAGTTTTTAAACATTTTACAACTTAAGTTCATACTCATATAGTACTTCATTACACCCTAAGAGTACATACAAAATGTAACGACCCCGAAATTTAAATTTATCTAAATTAATAATTAAATGAATTTTTGAATTAAATTGAGTAATAAATAAATTTTTGAATAATAATAGTAAAATCAATTGATAAATTGATAGCGAGTTTCCCCGAGTCTTGAATAAATTCTGTATAAATCATTTATTTTTATAAATAAAGTAATTATTTTATATATGTGAATATATATATATATGTATATTGAATCCGAGTTTAAATCTAAATTTAAATGGTTTAATAATAATAATAATAATACATATATAAAATTTATGGTTAATAATAATTTGAATTTATAAATTAAATATAAGATAATAAATATTAAAGTAAATTTAATAATTGAGTTATAAATAGAAATAAATAAATAAATTGATTTAACTAGGACTTCACTTTAATTTCAAAGCCAAGACAAAAGATAAGATAAGTATAAACTAATACAAATAACTAAAACAACATTTTAGAGTAAATACCATTGTTACAAACTTAACAACAAAGAAAATATAAAAGCAAAACAAATACAAAGTAACAAACAAAATAAAATCAAAGCATAAGTATGTAGGCTGTAACTAGGGAAGTAATATTACCAAAGACAAGTTTGAACAAATGTACAAAGATGAGTATGATAATGGAAACAAAGGCAACATTTTATATTTACAAAACCAGACTGAGTAATAAATGCAGCCACCAAAACAAAGCAAAGAAAATAAAATATATTGTACAAAGTAATAAATGCAAGCCATACCTCTAAAACATCTTAGCCGAAAACAGGGGAACATCTCAAGCCACCATACTAAGAAATGTCTTTGTATTGTACAAATTTATAATATATACTGTAAGCTTCTTCTATATATTTATCATATTCATCATCAGCTCGTCCCTTCAAAAACTAGAAACCAGAAAACATTTTCAAGTTTGAAAATTAAAGCTAAGCAGGAAGAAAAGAAAAAAAAAAGGCAAAGGCAACTTAAAACATTTCTTCAAAGAAAACTAAGCAAGTTACACAGGACTCAACAACAATTTCAACTTCAACAAAACAAGGAAGCTCCATTCCTCTCTGTTTAATTACAGGTGAGCAAACTCCTAAACATAAAGGCTTGAATCTGTTATATTTTGATGATGCCTGAAATGAAGTTGTTTGATATGTTTGCATGATTGATTTTATCTGGATATATGCTTTGAATTGCTCTGTTCATCTATACTGGTGAGTAACATCATAGTTTTAAAAGTTAAGTAAATAATTATGTTGCATGATCATCTATGAAACAAGCATGTTTGTGAATGATTTTTTAAGTTTAGCTTTGTGTATATATATGAATATTGTTGTGCATATATATGTATGTTTGGAACTTCTCTGGTTTTAGTTCCAGGTTCAAAAAAAAAAAATCAGATAAAAAAATCATATGATAATAACCCAATCTTTGTTATGACTTAAGTATTGAATTAAATATATGTGATTTATCATCAGTTTAAGTTTAAATTTTGTTTAAGTTAAAACAATTTACATTTGCCTCTGGAAGAAATAAAACATCTGAGCAACATTTAATAAGTCAAATTTAAATTGTCATAATTCTTGTATTCAGTACTCTAACTCAATTGCTTAAACCGAAATTGGATTTTTAAAACAAAAATCACTATTTTTAGTAGAGAGGTTAAAGAGTATTTCTGGTTTAACAAAAATTTAGAATTTCGGTGAAATTTGATGGACTCTGTAGTCTGGGAGATTGGAATTTCTTCCGGTGATGGACGAGTGATGGGTGAGTGGAGGAAAAATAGTGGTGGAGGTGGAAGATCATCGGAGTGACGGTGGTTGATCATTTTGTTCTGTAGACCTAGTTTCTGTATGGTGCTGCAGTTTTTTTTTCGCGTGATGGATATAGGTGATCGAGTGCTGCAATTTTTGGGGAGATGGTAGTTTGGGTGTTGAGGAAGAGATGGACGGAGTTCCAACGCCTCCAACGGCCGGAGGAGAGAGGATGAGGAGTTTCCAGGTTTGGGGTTTAAATGGTGGTGTTGTTCCAGTTTTTGTTTCCAGTTTCAACTTTCAGTTCGAATTTTGATTCGAACGAGTTTCGTTCGATCTGGGTTTGAAATCGTATTCGCGCATGTTAGTGTGGTCGGAGAAGATGGTCGCGACGATCGTAGCTGGCCAAGGCTGAGGGGAGACGTGCACCGTGCACTGGAAATTAGAGGCGTTGGGGAAGACGAGTTCGACTCGGGAAATTGTTCGAGCAATTGGAGAAATAACTCGAAGCAGGGACGCACGTGTGCATATCGAATCTAGTACGATTTGGGGAAGACGAAGTTTTTTTTTCTCTCGTGTATTGCTCGAGAGTCTGGGAGGTGGACTCGAAGAGAAGGTCGGGGTTTTTGGAGTTTAACTCGAGTTCGTACTCGAGAATTTTGAAGGAGATAGGCTACAGTTTTTAAAACTGTAAATTTGTAAACTAAGTTTTTGAATTTGGAAGGGAAGTAGGGAAGACTCGGGTTTAATCTCGAGTAGCATTCGGGTATGACCCGAAGTGGAGAAGAAGCCCAGTTTTTTATATAAAAAAAAAGTTAAAATTTATATTCATTTTTAAGTCTTAAATTTAAAGTGAAATTGGAAAGTAAATGTGATGAGTATAATTACTTAATAAAATTAATGAAGCATAATTAATTAGTGATGTAATTAAGGGTAATTACTTAAAGATAATTACTTAATTAAAAGTAATTGATAAATAATTAAAGTTGATTAAGTGATTAAGAATAATCACTTGTTTCAATCAATTAGGGTTAATTTATAATTGAGGATAATTAATTAAATGGTAATAAATTAAGGGTTAATCAAATAAATAAAGATTTGAGAATGATAATTAATTTATGATTAAAGGTTAATTTATTGAATTAAAGGATAATTAATTCAAATGGGGTGTAATTGATGATTAATTAACCAGGATTAAAAATTTATTCAGAGAAATTAAATCCGATTTAGATCAATCAGAGAATAAAATTGATCCTACTCATAGATGTTTGAGTTCTATTGATTGTCGAATTGTTTGATATCCCTGATTGTGATGCTCTGTGATACGTCCTGATTTATATCGTGATCTGTGATTTCTGTTTCTGTGATATATTGTTATGTGAATATGAAACCCTTGGCCCGTAAAACGGCATTTGAATTTCGATGCGACAGGGAGTCGGATTCCAGTTGGTTATCCGAAACCCACATCGAATTGTAATTATGAATCTTTGTGACTGATAAATTTATTTTATCTATGAATCTGTGAATGAAGATAAGCGTTATCGATTATACCGCTTATCGATATATCTGTGATGATTGATGTTGCACTATTGTGTGTTAAACCCCTGGACCACACCATACACACACAAATATGGATTTCACGTGGAAATCGGTTAAGTCACAGATAATTTAAATTTGATGTTTTTGAAATTGAAATTTTAATTTCAATTGATTTTGAAATTGGAAATTTGGGTTTAAAGTGAAAAGCTTTTGAAATGGAATTTTCAAAGATAAAAGTTATTTTGAATAACTTAATCGAGTTTTGAAATTTAAATAATTTGATTTAAATTTGAATTCAAGATTTGAAATTGAATTCTATGATTTGAAACAAGGGATTAAAGATGTTATACCAATTATATAAGGGTTAAACTATTTTAAAAATATTGATTTGGAAATGTGAATTTAAATTCAAGGGTTTTAACTCGTGCAAATATAATTGGATTTTTCTTAAACGAAAACTATTTGTTTTCAAATAATAACAGCTTTCATATAAGAAGTGAACTTCCAATTTGCGTTGAAAGGTTTCAAATTTAAAATGGAATTGAAATGTTTTGAAAGGCTATGAATGAATTCTTTTAGAAAGCTATGAATTGAATCTGTTTATTTTTAACAGATTTAAAATGATTATTTGTTTAAACCATTCGAAATGGAATTGTTTTGAAAGCTATGAGTTAAATCTTTGATTTAAAGATTTAACGAGTTAATCAAATTGAAATGAGAATTAATTTGGAAAATCTATGAATGAATCTTTTATTTAAAAGATTAAAATGTGGAAAGTGTTTGAACCGTTGAAGGTTGTTTAAAATGAATCTTTTTGTTTAAAGATTTGAAATGGTAATTGGTTAAACCATTTGAAGAAAGATTTTGGGTAATAAGTTGTGACTTAATTGAAATCCCATATCCATATGTTTTAAATATTTCGCTCACTATTTGGGTTAGCCGGGAAAGGACCTTTGGGTCGTATAACCCATTCCGAATAGTGATACGTCGTATATGGATCGCATTTGAAGACCGGTGATGAAGACCGGATATTTTCGAAAACGAAAGGACAACTCATCGAATGTCTCTGCATCGACTGGTCCTCGGTATAGAGATTTATATCACTCTTTTTGTGATGGGAAGTTCGGACGTGATTGGAAATTATCCGGATTTGCAAGGGCTTCGTGAGAAGTGCCTTCGGTTCTGTTCGAACCCGGAACAGACTTATATGGATACATGTCTGACATTACACTTTGAGATATAAAGCCGATTTCTTTCAAATACATTTCTGTTTGGTGGCGGAGAATTTATTCTCTTAGCTTAACACCCTTCTCTGAGACATACGAGCTCAGAGGTTATGTAGTTGAAGTTATCAGCGATATATCCCAATTTGGTAATGTGGCATGCTGAGTGTTGCTGTGTGATGATCAATGTTTGATCATTTGTGATATGATCTTTTGTTTGATCATTTATCTTTGTGATCATAGGTTGATCATCTGTTGACCCAAAGCGTGGCTTTTTGAAAAAGCGTAGCTTTGTGGACGAGACTTCGTCGAGCCTCACAACCCGGTAATGGTCGAAACAGGAATCGTGCGGCAAGGTTTTCAGGGGTAGCTCCCCTAGGGTATGACCATTCCTTCTGGAAAAGGGTAGTATCATGGTATGGAGCCCAGATACTTACTCATGTGGATACACTTTCTTTATGATGTGTGATGTTGGTTATCGAGCGCTCGGATAAAGGTCCCAAAGGACCGGGGGTGGCATATCTGAGGTTTCTTTTATCCCTTGGGAAAAGGGGTTGCCGGCCTTGTTTGGCAGAGAACAGTTGGTTCTCGGAACGTCCCGCCAGAGGCGTTTCTTTCGTGGAATAGGAAGTTCCTTAGCCTGACCATTTGTTGGAAATCCAAACAAAACAATACGAGCCCTGTACGGTTTTAGTTGTATTACCTGCCATGGAATGTGGTGGTAACCTGCTATTGAACATGGTAGCTATAGTAGGCATAAGTGCGAAATGTCTATGCTGGCTAAGATTTATATTCTACTTTCGAAATTGTTTTCTACACTATGCACTAGTAATAATATCAAATGATTTGATTTTGCGTAGTAAGCATCTTTGACTATCATAAGAAGAAATCTCCTCCAATTCTGCATTTGCATTGTGTGTGTGGTGGGAGGTCTTATGGTAGTTTCATTTTCCAAAAGCATTGCGAATTGACTTTAAAATTCTCTGCTATTTGTTTTAAAGATAAATTGTTTTTGTTGCTCACACCAGTCCCATGACTGATCCGGAGTTTATTGTTTCTTTCCTAAACTCTGGATGCTCAAAATTTTCTACACGAGCAGTCTAGAGTTTGGTTTTTCAGATATTCAGATTTAGTAGGTTATCTGGAGCTAGTTCAGTCTTTGGATTGGACTGCACTTGCTTATCTTGGTGTATCGTTATTGGGAGTTCAAGCTATTTCTGGATTAGTGCTTTGAAGATGGAGATTATCCGCTGCTGATGTTATCGTTTTCTTTTCCGCTGCTATTTGTTGTATCATATCTCTGATGTATATTGATATTCATTGTATCATTCTATTGTATCAGATATTGTATATCAATGTATTATTCATTTCTTCCACTGTGTTATTTACTTAACTGTGTTATAAGCTCCGGCGACTCGGATTTGAACGCTCGAATCTACGACATTCGAGTACGATGTAAAGTATGGATGTCGATTTTCGAACGCGAAAATCTGGGACGTTACATTTGGTATCAGAGCTAAGGTTGAACTTTAGCTCAGGAGTGTAACACATTAAGTAGCTCATTAGAGATAGAGTGAAGTAAACTCTAGAATGAGTATTTCTCATATATCCGTCTGAACGTCTCAGTGAATTCTCTTGCTATCCACTGATAGTGAGTATGAGTACAAGAAGAGGACGAGATAGGGGACAAGGGAGTACGACTATCAATGGTCAATACCCTGCAACAGTGGAAATAAACTTTCTTTATCAATCTCCTTTGATTCGTCTTTCCAAATTCTTTTGATTGCTTCGTATCAGCTATAAGAAAGAAGTTTCGGTGTGATGATGGCTCTACGAATCATTGTCGAAGATCTTTACTTTGTATCTTCATCAGTTCTTATCAGCTTTTTGATTTAAACTTTAATGAATTCAAATTTGAAATTTGAAGTTAGAAATTTGAAATAAATTGGAAATTTTAAATGAAGTTAAATTGATTAATAGAATATGAAGCTAAATTGAATTGTATCAATAAAACGATATCGTTTAAAACCAAAATTTGAAATTCTATTGAAATTTCTTTTGAATACCGAAGTCCGAAGAAGGATAAATTGGTATGTGTTCTGAGATATTCCGACTTGAGTTTGGAATTTATATCTTGTGTTTGAGGAATTATAGGAGATCGAATCTGTCTATCTCTGTCTTTGTTTCGTGCCTACGAATTTCGAGGACGAAATTCTTTTAAGGGGGGAAGTTTGTAACGACCCCGAAATTTAAATTTATCTAAATTAATAATTAAATGAATTTTTGAATTAAATTGAGTAATAAATAAATTTTTGAATAATAATAGTAAAATCAATTGATAAATTGATAGCGAGTTTCCCCGAGTCTTGAATAAATTCTGTATAAATCATTTATTTTTATAAATAAAGTAATTATTTTATATATGTGAATATATATATATATGTATATTGGATCCGAGTTTAAATCTAAATTTAAATGGTTTAATAATAATAATAATACATATATAAAATTTATGGTTAATAATAATTTGAATTTATAAATTAAATATAAGATAATAAATATTAAAGTAAATTTAATAATTGAGTTATAAATAGAAATAAATAAATAAATTGATTTAACTAGGACTTCACTTTAATTTCAAAGCCAAGACAAAAGATAAGATAAGTATAAACTAATACAAATAACTAAAACAACATTTTAGAGTAAATACCATTGTTACAAACTTAACAACAAAGAAAATATAAAAGCAAAACAAATACAAAGTAACAAACAAAATAAAATCAAAGCATAAGTATGTAGGCTGTAACTAGGGAAGTAATATTACCAAAGACAAGTTTGAACAAATGTACAAAGATGAGTATGATAATGGAAACAAAGGCAACATTTTATATTTACAAAACCAGACTGAGTAATAAATGCAGCCACCAAAACAAAGCAAAGAAAATAAAATATATTGTACAAAGTAATAAATGCAAGCCATACCTCTAAAACATCTTAGCCGAAAACAGGGGAACATCTCAAGCCACCATACTAAGAAATGTCTTTGTATTGTACAAATTTATAATATATACTGTAAGCTTCTTCTATATATTTATCATATTCATCATCAGCTCGTCCCTTCAAAAACTAGAAACCAGAAAACATTTTCAAGTTTGAAAATTAAAGCTAAGCAGGAAGAAAAGAAAAAAAAAAGGCAAAGGCAACTTAAAACATTTCTTCAAAGAAAACTAAGCAATTTACACAGGACTCAACAACAATTTCAACTTCAACAAAACAAGGAAGCTCCATTCCTCTCTGTTTAATTACAGGTGAGCAAACTCCTAAACATAAAGGCTTGAATCTGTTATATTTTGATGATGCCTGAAATGAAGTTGTTTGATATGTTTGCATGATTGATTTTATCTGGATATATGCTTTGAATTGCTCTGTTCATCTATACTGGTGAGTAACATCATAGTTTTAAAAGTTAAGTAAATAATTATGTTGCATGATCATCTATGAAACAAGCATGTTTGTGAATGATTTTTTAAGTTTAGCTTTGTGTATATATATGAATATTGTTGTGCATATATATGTATGTTTGGAACTTCTCTGGTTTTAGTTCCAGGTTCAAAAAAAAAAGAAATCAGATAAAAAAAATCATATGCTAATAACCCAATCTTTGTTATGACTTAAGTATTGAATTAAATATATGTGATTTATCATCAGTTTAAGTTTAAATTTTGTTTAAGTTAAAACAATTTACATTTGCCTCTGGAAGAAATAAAACATCTGAGCAACATTTAATAAGTCAAATTTAAATTGTCATAATTCTTGTATTCAGTACTCTAACTCAATTGCTTAAACCGAAATTGGATTTTTAAAACAAAAATCACTATTTTTAGTAGAGAGGTTAAAGAGTATTTCTGGTTTAACAAAAATTTAGAATTTCGGTGAAATTTGATGGACTCTGTAGTCTGGGAGATTGGAATTTCTTCCGGTGATGGACGAGTGATGGGTGAGTGGAGGAAAAATAGTGGTGGAGGTGGAAGATCATCGGAGTGACGGTGGTTGATCATTTTGTTCTGTAGACCTAGTTTCTGTATGGTGCTGCAGTTTTTTTTCGCGTGATGGATATAGGTGATCGAGTGCTGCAATTTTTGGGGAGATGGTAGTTTGGGTGTTGAGGAAGAGATGGACGGAGTTCCAACGCCTCCAACGGCCGGAGGAGAGAGGATGAGGAGTTTCCAGGTTTGGGGTTTAAATGGTGGTGTTGTTCCAGTTTTTGTTTCCAGTTTCAACTTTCAGTTCGAATTTTGATTCGAACGAGTTTCGTTCGATCTGGGTTTGAAATCGTATTCGCGCATGTTAGTGTGGTCGGAGAAGATGGTCGCGACGATCGTAGCTGGCCAAGGCTGAGGGGAGACGTGCACCGTGCACGTTCGCGTGCACTGGAAATTAGAGGCGTTGGGGAAGACGAGTTCGACTCGGGAAATTGTTCGAGCAATTGGAGAAATAACTCAAAGCAGGGACGCACGTGTGCATATCGAATCTAGTACGATTTGGGGAAGACGAAGTTTTTTTTTCTCTCGTGTATTGCTCGAGAGTCTGGGAGGTGGACTCGAAGAGAAGGTCGGGGTTTTTGGAGTTTAACTCGAGTTCGTACTCGAGAATTTTGAAGGAGATAGGCTACAGTTTTTAAAACTGTAAATTTGTAAACTAAGTTTTTGAATTTGGAAGGGAAGTAGGGAAGACTCGGGTTTAATCTCGAGTAGCATTCGGGTATGACCAGAAGTGGAGAAGAAGCCCAGTTTTTTATATAAAAAAAAGTTAAAATTTATATTCATTTTTAAGTCTTAAATTTAAAGTGAAATTGGAAAGTAAATGTGATGAGTATAATTACTTAATAAAATTAATGAAGCATAATTAATTAGTGATGTAATTAAGGGTAATTACTTAAAGATAATTACTTAATTAAAAGTAATTGATAAATAATTAAAGTTGATTAAGTGATTAAGAATAATCACTTGTTTCAATCAATTAGGGTTAATTTATAATTGAGGATAATTAATTAAATGGTAATAAATTAAGGGTTAATCAAATAAATAAAGATTTGAGAATGATAATTAATTTATGATTAAAGGTTAATTTATTGAATTAAAGGATAATTAATTCAAATGGGGTGTAATTGATGATTAAATAACCAGGATTAAAAATTTATTCAGAGAAATTAAATCCGATTTAGATCAATCAGAGAATAAAATTGATCCTACTCATAGATGTTTGAGTTCTATTGATTGTCGAATTGTTTGATATCCCTGATTGTGATGCTCTGTGATACGTCCTGATTTATATCGTGATCTGTGATTTCTGTTTCTGTGATATATTGTTATGTGAATATGAAACCCTTGGCCCGTAAAACGGCATTTGAATTTCGATGCGACAGGGAGTCGGATTCCAGTTGGTTATCCGAAACCCACATCGAATTGTAATTATGAATCTTTGTGACTGATAAATTTATTTTATCTATGAATCTGTGAATGAAGATAAGCGTTATCGATTATACCGCTTATCGATATATCTGTGATGATTGATGTTGCACTATTGTGTGTTAAACCCCTGGACCACACCATACACACACAAATATGGATTTCACGTGGAAATCGGTTAAGTCACAGATAATTTAAATTTGATGTTTTTGAAATTGAAATTTTAATTTCAATTGATTTTGAAATTGGAAATTTGGGTTTAAAGTGAAAAGCTTTTGAAATGGAATTTTCAAAGATAAAAGTTATTTTGAATAACTTAATCGAGTTTTGAAATTTAAATAATTTGATTTAAATTTGAATTCAAGATTTGAAATTGAATTCTATGATTTGAAACAAGGGATTAAAGATGTTATACCAATTATATAAGGGTTAAACTATTTTAAAAATATTGATTTGGAAATGTGAATTTAAATTCAAGGGTTTTAACTCGTGCAAATATAATTGGATTTTTCTTAAACGAAAACTATTTGTTTTCAAATAATAACAGCTTTCATATAAGAAGTGAACTTCCAATTTGCGTTGAAAGGTTTCAAATTTAAAATGGAATTGAAATGTTTTGAAAGGCTATGAATGAATTCTTTTAGAAAGCTATGAATTGAATCGAAAGGACAACTCATCGAATGTCTCTGCATCGACTGGTCCCCGGTATAGAGATTTATATCACTCTTTTTGTGATGGGAAGTTCGGACGTGATTGGAAATTATCCGGATTTGCAAGGGCTTCGTGAGAAGTGCCTTCGGTTCTGTTCGAACCCGGAACAGACTTATATGGATACATGTCTGACATTACACTTTGAGATATAAAGCCGATTTCTTTCAAATACATTTCTGTTTGGTGGCGGAGAATTTATTCTCTTAGCTTAACACCCTTCTCTGAGACATACGAGCTCAGAGGTTATGTAGTTGAAGTTATCAGCGATATATCCCAATTTGGTAATGTGGCATGCTGAGTGTTGCTGTGTGATGATCAATGTTTGATCATTTGTGATATGATCTTTTGTTTGATCATTTATCTTTGTGATCATAGGTTGATCATCTGTTGACCCAAAGCGTGGCTTTTTGAAAAAGCGTAGCTTTGTGGACGAGACTTCGTCGAGCCTCACAACTCGGTAATGGTCGAAACAGGAATCGTGCGGCAAGGTTTTCAGGGGTAGCTCCCCTAGGGTATGACCATTCCTTCTGGAAAAGGGTAGTATCATGGTATGGAGCCCAGATACTTACTCATGTGGATACACTTTCTTTATGATGTGTGATGTTGGTTATCGAGCGCTCGGATAAAGGTCCCAAAGGACCGGGGGTGGCATATCTGAGGTTTCTTTTATCCCTTGGGAAAAGGGGTTGCCGGCCTTGTTTGGCAGAGAACAGTTGGTTCTCGGAACGTCCCGCCAGAGGCGTTTCTTTCGTGGAATAGGAAGTTCCTTAGCCTGACCATTTGTTGGAAATCCAAACAAAACAATACGAGCCCTGTACGGTTTTAGTTGTATTACCTGCCATGGAATGTGGTGGTAACCTGCTATTGAACATGGTAGCTATAGTAGGCATAAGTGCGAAATGTCTATGCTGGCTAAGATTTATATTCTACTTTCGAAATTGTTTTCTACACTATGCACTAGTAATAATATCAAATGATTTGATTTTGCGTAGTAAGCATCTTTGACTATCATAAGAAGAAATCTCCTCCAATTCTGCATTTGCATTGTGTGTGTGGTGGGAGGTCTTATGGTAGTTTCATTTTCCAAAAGCATTGCGAATTGACTTTAAAATTCTCTGCTATTTGTTTTAAAGATAAATTGTTTTTGTTGCTCACACCAGTCCCATGACTGATCCGGAGTTTATTGTTTCTTTCCTAAACTCTGGATGCTCAAAATTTTCTACACGAGCAGTCTAGAGTTTGGTTTTTCAGATATTCAGATTTAGTAGGTTATCTGGAGCTAGTTCAGTCTTTGGATCGGACTGCACTTGCTTATCTTGGTGTATCGTTATTGGGAGTTCAAGCTATTTCTGGATTAGTGCTTTGAAGATGGAGATTATCCGCTGCTGATGTTATCGTTTTCTTTTCCGCTGCTATTTGTTGTATCATATCTCTGATGTATATTGATATTCATTGTATCATTCTATTGTATCAGATATTGTATATCAATGTATTATTCATTTCTTCCACTGTGTTATTTACTTAACTGTGTTATAAGCTCCGGCGACTCGGATTTGAACGCTCGAATCTACGACATTCGAGTACGATGTAAAGTATGGATGTCGATTTTCGAACGCGAAAATCTGGGACGTTACACAAAACATCACTTTTGTTTTACCTAACAAGTATGATTAACCATTAACACTTCCTTTAACTTGCTATCTTCTCAATCCAAGTGTCATATAAACTGAACTTTATATTTTCCAAAACATTTAACCACAAGTTCCATAATAATTCGGAAGTTCCCGACTATCCAAAATCGTCGAAAATCCCATTTCATTTTAACAAATGAAAACTACCAAACAACATATTATATCATGAGCACATCTATACTTTCCTAATGCAAAGGCTTCATGTGTCCATGAAATAACTTAACAAGAAAACTTCAGAACTAAACACCGATTTTCATTTCAAATCTCTTGAAATTATATATATACATTTATCTTTTGTATATCGAATCATACTTTAGGTAAATCAAAATCTGTTTTACCAAAACAACTTTGTAGCATCCCACACTTAAAAACTCAAAATGAATGCCGATGATGCTGAAGTCATCGCCAGGATTATTTTCAAGCAATAGGAGTGAGTTCAATACATCTAATTCATGCTCTTTTGGCTTAATCAAAATCATTTCAAAACTGTAACAAATACTTCTAAATGTTACTAAGTACCATGATCTCAATTTCATAAACCAATTTCCCACTTACTTACTTTCAAATAATGCTACTATTATTTTTCCAAAATCTTGAAAAATATTTTCACAAACATCGGGGTTTAAATCTCAAATTCTCTTTTTAATATTTTTCGTTTATAAACCATGTTTATATAAAGTTGCTTTCTTATCTAAACCATTCTACAAATGTATATTTTTGTTTAGATTATAATAAACAACTCTTATCAAAATTCAATTTTAACCTAACATTATCATTGAATGCGTTGAAGTCAAACCATGAAACTTAATTCACAAGGTGTTCATATTTAATGTTCCCATAAATTACTACCTACCCAACCCTTGTTGAAAGAAGGTGAAATTCTTATAAATCAATAAACTATAGTAAATTCTCATAAACTGGCCAGGCATAACTAATCAAACAATAATGATCATAATTGAATATTATTTTTTCCTAACAAACAAACATATCATAAATAACTATACCAATTTATGAAAATTGTATATTTTTATATAAAATATAATCCGAGGTAAAATTATCTCATTTACCAATTTCGAAAACAATACTATGTTGGTTTGCTATGTTCAGGTATTTATAGATCCCTATCGATACCATGACATCCCATGTACCGATCGAAATTCATAAACAACTCATCAAACCAATTAACATAATATAAAACAATTTTATAGTACTAACAAATACACTCTCATATGTATAATACACTCAACTCATGCTAGGGCATTCCATTACCTTATCTCTTAATGAGTCATACCCACCAAAGCCAAGGTTCTCGCTTAACCTTCAGCTCTGATACCAAGTGTAACGACTCACCTTTCCGACCCCCAAATGTCGACACTAATACATCCATGGTATTTATATGCGGAACACTCAAGTGCCGGAAGACAAATTATTAGGGTGAAATAATAGAAAACGAAATAGAACAAGGAAGAAGGACAATATCAAAATCTCACAATAAAACGATCATATATAATATCTAAAGACAATGTAAACTGTCATTCTAAGATATAAATTTTTTCAGAGCTATAGTAATCAGCCTGGACAGTTATAATAACCTGTCCTTACAAATGCTGACGATATAATAGTAATGCAGTGGAAATAAATACACGGTAGGAAATCATCCAAATCATCCCCAGAAGCTCCAAAGCATCCATAGCTAAATCTGGAAACATACACGGGGCTGACCCGAGTATTATAAGAAAATAACACCCGGATCAGTTTGGTAAACCAGTGTGAGAAACTCAAGAAATATGAGTGACATGTAACAATAAATGTTAAGGCCATACAGATTCCTAAAACGGTTTTCTCCTACGAGAAACCAACCATTCATTAAGTTTAACCTCTAGTGATATGATAGATAATGTATAGAGTATAGCACATAAGTCATATCAAATAGTTGCTATATGACCACCACAATAATAATAAGTATACAATCAATACAGCTAAGGTGTTGAATATGCTAGTATATGAATTTTGTTTGATGATAATAAACATATATATATATATATATTCATTTAAATGTATTTGTTATTGTACTATTTTATTTTCACATAATTAAATAAATATTTGCTGAATAAAATAAATAACACAGAATTTAAATTCAAACAGATATTTTATTCAAATAAATATTTATCACTGTACATGCCACAAGGCCGTGCACACTGATATACACTTGATAAAACTGCAGGGACAGGTGAGCACAAGGTCAAACCCGAGCCGAGGCTGGATTCAACTCAGGTGCAATACAGATACATCACAAAATTGTCGAGTACAAGGTCTCATGCAACATTTCAACTCAACCAACATTTCAGGCATGCTCCGTTTTAGCCAAAGCAAAGACAAGAGACAAGACTACAAGTGCAAAGCAAAAATGGAACCAGACACATGGAACGAGAATCAAAATGTACAAAAGCAACATGTGCACCAGACAGGAACAACACCTAACACAACAATACAAAAGCAACTAAACCAACCAAGAACTAAAATGAACCAGAACCGGACATCAACTGCATAGTTAACTCAAAGGCAAATAACTCAACCAAATTGTCAAGTTAAAGGAATGGTCAAAGTAGTGTGAACATATCTAATCCATGAAGACCAACAGATCAGAGACAAGTACACAAGTCATGTACATGATCAGAGAAATGAACTTAATGAAGCAGTGGACAAACTGGGCAGAGCAGTTTCAAAAAGCATGAAGATATATAACTGAGAAGACTGCAACAAAATGATGTATATATGAAGTCCCAAATTAACATAAGTTCAACATGCTCAAATATACAAAGGTCGAAAAGAAAATGAATGTAACGATCCACTATTTTGGACCATTCAAATCGACAATAAATCCACACATGTCGGACTTGAATAATTCAAAATAATAGATTGTAAATAAAATTTGGCAAGACTCAGCATATACAGTAAATAAAATAATCACAGAATCACAGACACAGAGTAATATAAAATAATGCAGCGGGAACAAAAGGATAGTAGTTCATTAAGCTACTCTATATATAACAGAGTTAAACAAGTTACAACAGAAGTCTCGAATACATAGATGTCTCAATAAAATAGTCAAATACAAGATTCGAATACATCACTGGAATCAATTGAATAACTGATAGCAGAATCGATAGATGGATGGATCTCCAAGCGTAGCTCCAACTCCAAAGGTCAGTCTCAAATGCTGTATCACTCAGTCTGACCCGAGCATAAAGAAAAACAGAAAACACTCGAGTCAGGATTAACATTCTTATATCAATAAATCCAACTCAAGTGAAATATCAACTGAAATACAAGTAACTCAAAGGATGTTTAGGATAACCATCCTCTAAGGATCCGTTAAACTATCTACTATGTAGTAATATACTCTATTATAATAATGTCTATAATAAAATAAACTAGCATTAAGGAGTGACCCAATATTCCCCTTAACACGTAATAGTCCTAGTAGTCTATCCAGTATTAGCATACTCCCAGATCGAGGGCTACCCTCAATACTCCACAGGCTACGAGAGAAATACAAACTCGTAGTAAAGCTCGATATGGTAGGTGACACGACACAACAAGGCAATGCTAGGGTAGATATACCAATTACGCATCGGGGCTGGTGGAAACACATAGCAGCAACTACTGCCTACCTCGGAACACACTCCCAATCAAAATCGAAGGGTGGCCACCAAATAAATCACAAAGTAATATAATGGTATCGAAGAAATGCATTCGATCAGAGGTGCTACCTCATTGGCCCATCGATCACTCCTGTTTTAGCCACCTTATGCCAACTCACGAGAGTTGGGTCCACGTATATACCTTTAGGATCGTCGCCACCATCCTACTTCATTCTGGAATCTCCACCGTGTACAAGTTGTTAAAGTGGTTTTCGGTATCGACAGAGAGTATGCCCATATCCGATCCCGGTCTCTTTAACAACCAAACGTTATTATAACACCGCGGTCATTTCAAAATAGTTTATACTTCAAAACCAAAATATCATTTTCATTTCAAAATCCAAATCAATACGAAATCATTTCCATTTCAAATATATCCATTTCCAAAAATCATATCACTTTCCAAAGTTATAATACTTTCGAAACCAATAATTTGAAATAATAATACTTTAGAAATCATCATACTTTGAAATCATAACACTTTCCTCCAAACAGTTTAGATATTAATAATAGTATATAAAATAAAATAATTTATATAAATAGTTACAAGTTAAAACAATTTATATTAACATAATTAGTATATTTAAAAATAGTTTATATTAAAATAGTTTATAAAATAATAGTTACATTAAAATAATTTATATTAAAATAGTTTATAAAAATATATAAAATAGTTTTAAATATAGTTTAAAGTACTTTATAAAAAAATCAAATAGTTTCCACAATTTCATAAATCAATTCAAATCAATTCGAATTCCAAAAAAATTCAAATTAAATCAAATCTCAAATCATCAATTTCAATTCGATTCAGTTTCTCAGTAAACCATTTCAAATACATATTTAAACCATAAAATAAGCCATTTCAATTTCAATATATTTCAAAGCTTTAAAAAATTCAACATTTCAAAACTAAATCCGATAATTTCATATATATATCAAATTCACTTTACTATTATTTAGTTTTGCAATACTCACTAAATACATTCAATATCATTTAATTAAAAACCCAAATTCCATAAGTTCAGATAGATTTAATTAAATATAATTCTTAATTAAATACAATTTCAAATCAATTTCAAATCTGTCTTTTCAACCTTTATTTATTTAATCATTTCGAACTCTATATTAAAATAATTTAAATAAATACTTAAACATATATATATATATATATCAACTTTATTAAATCAACTTTAATAAATCTGTAAAATCAATAATTATTTTAAACCATATATTTCTTTTCAAAACCATAGAAATCATTTTCAAATATATGTATATATAGACCAACGGTGCCTGTATATAATTTTCTATCCTATGGTCAAGTGATACGGATATTTATCATTTCAATCTGCAATTTAAATATATATATGGGTATATATCATTTCAACTCGCAATCCCAAATTCAATTCGATGAAAATCGCTTGGGTTTATCATTTCAACCTATAACGATTTTCTCCTATTCTACAGATCGTTCGGGTATGTATCATTTCAACCCATAGTGAATTGTATACTAACAGGGAACTTGCAAAGTGATAACATATATGATAATAATATAACAACGGTAACATGCATATATCATCAGTATAAATAACAGATAATGATGTCAGATGTCATAGGTGAACAGGTACAGATAATGGCATATATATAGCAATGTAAATAACTAACAACAACATATTTCAATTGTCGTATCAATTGAAATCAAATTTAATAAATATAAGAACGTTAATCGTGAGTGATTGCTCACCTTTCGAGGCTAGAGAGGATAAACATTGAAGTTGAGTTACGAATCCAAACACGAATTCCAAAACAAAGTGGGATGGGCATGAATTCGACGGATAGAGTTGATAATAGAAATCGATGAAACAAATTGAATCAGTTTTTGATATAACTGGAAATATATACATTACTATTATATATATATATATTATTTGTTTTCTAAAATAATTTCAAAACATATATCTTCAAATCCATATTATATCCCAATCTTCAATTTATACAAAATCCAATATATGACAAGAACTAATAGTTGAACACAAATCAACTGTAAAAAAATGTATATTTGTTTTTTTAAAAATAAATATTTAATAACAAATATATTACTTCTAGATTAGATATCGTAATATATAGATATATACTATAACTTATTTAAACTTATAATTTAAATCCATATACATTAAAATAACCATATGTGTATGCAGTTTAAAATCAATAGTAAATAAATGAATATACTATCTTTAAACTTTTATATAAAAAGATGCAGGCAACCCTATATATACATAGTGTAACGACCCAGAATTTTGAACGAATTAAATTGGAAATATTTAATTAATTTTAAATATTTGAACGACGATTTAATTTGAATCCCCGATTGAAGTTTGAAATTGGTGATTAAATTATAAAATTTAATCTAGTGAATGCTGAATAAAAATTTGTATCTTCGACTTTAAGCCGAAGAAAAATATTTTGAAAGCTTTTAAAATTCGTATTGATAATACTGAAGATGATAGAAGCTTTAGAATTTAATTTCGAACTGTTTTGTTCAGTTTTGAAAATAATCACTCGAACCGATATTTATGAAATAGTCGTTTTTCAAACAGTCTCGGAATTCAACAAAACCAGTTCCATTGGGTTCGTAACGTTGTATTATTACCGGGTTCCAAATTTCGTAGCATTCGGGGTTGTTATGTGACCATACGATAGTAAAACGCATTGAAGTTTTTAAAACGAATTCAATTTAAATTTGAATTTAAATTGGTCACATCATTTATTTTTCGTCCCTAAAATCATGCCATAAATCACGCCGAAGCCCACGAAATTTATCGTGCGAAACACGTTCGCCTGTCTCCTCTTTCTATTTCAACCGAGCTTTCTTTCCTTCTCTCGTTCAAAAACGAAATCATTTCGTCCCCCCTTTTTCAAAACAAATTTAAATAATGGCCGAAGCCTGGGATGATCGCAGTCAAAAAAAAAAAAATCGACTTCGACTTAAATCTCGCGAGGCCAGTGCGAGCGAGGCGATTCCGTTCCTTCTTGACGCTAGAACGACTCGTCGATGGCAGGGTCGTGGTCTTCTAGGGTTTCGAGTTCAAGGTCGAGACGCTCGCGATAGGCTGGAGGACTTCGAGAATGACTGGAAGGCGTACGCGTGTGCGAGGTCGGAGCAGCGCGCGTGTGCAGGTGAGGGGCAGGTTGAGCTAAGATTTCGAACGATTCGTAGGGGATGTCGCGTTCGACTGGAGGCAGTGGGGTTTCGAGCTTTGGGGCCGTGATGACTCGCGTGTGCGAGCATGTGAGGGCGAAGTTCTGGCATGGGCGTTCGTCGTCGCTGTCAAAGGTGAAGTAGATTGGGGTTCTCTGGAGAAGTCGCGAATCTAGCAAAGCAATTCTGGCGGCGTCAGATTTTTTCCGTGAGTCTGGGTTTCGATTTTCAGTAAGGTAATTAATTTTATTTTGCTTTTGGATAAAAATTGAAATTGAAATTCATATGTGTATATAACAATGATGATTTTTGTTATAAAAAGAAAAGTATATATGCAGATTTTTATATTATAGATTACAGAAAGAAAACAAATGGAAAAGAAATAAAAATGATGAAATGAAATTTTTATAAAATAAAATGCAGTGAAGTTTAAAGGAAAATTTAGTTTTAAAATATAGATTGTTTTATAAACAGTTTCAGAAAAAAAATTATAAGTATAAAAGTTTTAGTTTGCTTTAAAAAAATGATGTTAGTGGATAGATAATTAAATTTACTTATTAAATTTATTTTAGTCAGTAAAGGGTATTTTTAAAATGGAAGTTTTATAAGTTAAACTAAATAGTAGATTTTTAAACAATAAATTTATTTAAAGGAGAATTGGTTTAAATAAAACTATCAGTTAATTTAACTATTAAACGGTAACTGGTTATTCGATTGATGTGAATATTAATAAATTGTATAATTGTTTATACAAGGTTAAAAATCAAGATAATCGAGTCAAGGTGAAAATGGATGGCAAATTAAAAAGCTAAGGTGAGATCTTCTCACTCAAATTTGAATGTGGAATTATTTACAGTTATTGATTGATGATTGACTGTTTGAATGTGCTATTAGATATGATAGGATATATCTATATATATATAGCAGTATATACATATTGGCATATGTATATATTGGATTGATTGATTTCCCGCCTCGTATAGCGGATGAGACCCTATTGCGCCGTTAGTAAGCGGATTTATAAAAACCTATATACCGCGATAATTCCGTACTGGAGCGGAATTGGTATTGTGCTAACATCTTTGGATGCAGGGAAACAGGTTGGAGGGATCCAACTGGATTCCTCAACTGTATTTATTTATTTACCGATATTGTGATATATTCTGTTATCATATGATGATATATGATATTTGATTGTTGTGATTGATTGTTTGATGCTGTAGCATCATCGGATTCAAGTTTTAAAAATAATGACTTTTAATTTAAAAGGATTTTTAAAGTGATCTTTGAAATTATACGTTTATTAAATTTTTGAAGTGATTTATTTTAAATAAATAAACGTTCAGATTTTAAAGTTATAAAAGTCAAGACCTTTGTGAAATCTAACCGAAAAGTGATTTTTGGAATAAACAGTTGATTGATTTATAAAATGGGTTAAGTTGAGATTTTTAAAAATATTATAAACGGTTTATTTAAAAGGTTTATAAGGTTGACACTTTATAAATTAAAAATGTTGGTATTATAAAACGAGTTTTTATAAGTGTTAAAATGAATTTTTAAAAATTTATAGATAAATGAAATTTATAAATTGTGAACTTATAAATGGAAAATGATTTTTGTGGAATAAATGAAATTATAAGTATTTAACTTATAATATGGATTGTGGTAGAAAAATTGAATTGTGAATTGAATAGGCCATTAAAGAAGATTTATAGATCAAATTGGTAATAAAGGAGATTTATTAAATTGAAGTCGTTGGAAAATAGAAATAGGATTTATAAACGTTGTTTTATAAATTCGAAATCAATTGGATTTGATAAATTAAAATGTTAAAGAAGATATATTCGCGATTTTGGACAGCGAATATAATTCTAAAATAAATGGATTCATTTTTGTAGAAGTAATATTTTAAAAATGAAGTTAAACATTTTAAAGATGTTTTAAAATGTATTATGAATCGAAAGCATAGATTTCCGCAGTTCTTGTTGAAATAGACGTTTTCGAGTAAGTTAAGGAAATGGTGGACTATAACACTGTTGTTATAGTAAATGATTTCCCAAGGAAATGTTTTGATGTAGTATTGGGATTTACATATCTATCTAAATTCTCGAATCCCTATACTAGCGATTTTGGGTCGTCGTAACGATGTTTTACGTAACATTCGTTTTGACCCAAATAAACGTGTTAAAAGAACATTTTCTTAAAGAATGAAATATATACTTAATTTGATTTAAGTATATCGAATATTTTCCAAGTGTTGAAAATAAAAGATTTGTGAATTTCTTATTATTAATAAGAATGGAATTGCTTTTCCAAAATGAAATGAAATGTTTTGAGAATTTATCTTCTTAAAGATAAATCGAAAGTGAATATGTGAAATCGATTGAAAACTGTATATCAGAAGATATTTTGAAAGATATAAATTCACTATGGAATTTATAAAGGAAATGGAAACTGTATAGAAAAATAAATATTGATTTATTTTTGAAGTGTGGAAATTGAGTTGAAATTGTTTTTAAATGGTTAAGTGTGGAAATTTTATATCTAGTAAAGATATTTTTGAAGATGAAATAATTTGGAAAATTATTTGGAATCTGATGATGTTGCGCATCTTTATTGATAGTTAAATAACCGACTATCAATAATTACCTTTAGATAGGTATTTGTTGTGAATTGGATGAATTTGGATGCCACACTTATTTTTGAATAATCGCTCACTATTCGGGTTAGCCGGGAAAGGACCATGGGGTCGTATAACCCATTCCGAATATGTGATACGTCGTTATGAATCGCATTTGAAGACCGGTGTTGAAGACCGGATATTTTTGAAAACGGAAGGATTACCGTCGAGTTACTCTACATCGACTGATCTTCGATTTAGAGGTTTTATCACCCTTAGTGACGGGAAGTCCTGACGTGATTGAAAATTATCCGGATATGCAAGGGCTTCGTGAGAAGTGCCTTCGGTTCTGTTCGATCCCGAAACAGACTTATATGGATTGTGTGTCTGACGTTACAATTTGAGATATAAAGCCGATTTCTTTCAAATACATTTCTGTTGGTGGCGGAGAATTTATTCTTTTAGCTTAACACCCTTCTCTGAGACGTACGAGCTCAGAGGTTATGTAGTTGAAATTTATCAGCGATATATCCCAATTTGGTAACGTGGCATACTAAGTGTTGCTGTGAAATGATCGGTGTTTGATCATTTGTGATATGATCATTTGTTTGATCTTATATCTTTGTGATCATAGGTTGATCATTTTGTTTGACCTGAAGCAGGGCTTTTTGAGAAAGCGTAGCTTTGTGGACGAGACTTCGTCGAGCCTCACACCCCGGAAATGGTCGAAACAGGAAGGATGCGGCAAGGTTCTAGGGAGTAGCGCCCCTTAGTGTATGTCATTCCTTCTGGATAAAGGTGGTATCATGGTATGGAGCCCAGATACTTAACCTCTGTGGTTGCTGCACAGTTATTATTACTTTGTGGTTTGTTGGAAATCGGGGATCCTCGGGAAGATCGGTGACGATCGGGGGATGGCATACGCGTGTCAGTAGTTACCTATTTTTGCAGAGGTAACCCGGCCTTGTGTTGGCAGAGATCCGGTTAGGTTCTCGGGTCGTCTATTCCAGGGACGTACCCATCGTGGATAGGAAGTTCCTTAGCCTGACCATTTGTTGGAAATCCAAAGAAACAATACGTGACTTGTACGGTTTTAGTTGTATTACCTGCTATGGAATGTGGCGGTAACCTGCTATTGAACATAGTAGCTATAGTAGGCATAAGTGCGGAATGCCTATGCTGGCTAAGATTAATATTATACTTTCGAAATGATTTCTACACTATGCACTAATAATAATATCAAAATGATTTGATTTTGCGTAGTAAGCATCTTTGACTATCATAAGAAGAAATCTCCTCCAAGTCTGCGTTTGCATTGTGTGTATGGTGGGAGGTCTTATGGTAGTTTCATTTTCCAAAAGCATTGCGAATTGACTTTAAAATTCTCTGCTATTTATTTTAAAAAATAACTGTTTTACGATCTCACACCAGTCACCATGACTGACTCGGAGTTTATTGTTCCCTTCTAAACTCTGGGTGCCCACCAATTTCCACACGGGCAGCCTAGAGTTATATTATCAGGATATTCTGGATATTCTGGAGCTTTGGAAGCAAGCTGGATGGCGAGTCGTAGTATTTGTATCTGATAGTATTTATTCCGCTGTGTATTCTGTATGAGGACAAGTTATATAACTGTCCATTGTTGTATATTGACTCTGATGATTGATGTATGTATAAACTGTTATAGTTCTTTGTTTTAAAAGACTAGTGTTTATCTATTATATGTTGTTCCGCTGCGATATGTGAGATTCTGATATTGTTTCTGTTTCTGTTTCTGCTCTTGTTCTGTTGTTGTTCTTCTTTCTTTTTCTTCTATCTTCTTCTTCTACCTTTTTCTTTTTCTTAAAACCATAACTTTTCGGGTTTCCGGCATTCGATGGCTCAGCAGTCGATAAAGTGAGTATCGATGTTGAATTTTCGAAAGTCGAAAATTTTCGGGATGTTACATTTGGTATCAGAGCATATGGTTAAGCGACAACCCTGCTCTGTTGGGTGTTACTCATTAGAGATAGAGTCAGTAATACTCTAGAATGAGTTGAGTGTAATAATAGATATGAGCGCGTATTTGTTATGTGAATATAAAATTGTTTTATATTGTGATGATTGGTTTGTTGAGTGGTATATGGATTCTGGTCGGTATTGTCCGTACAACTCTATCGATAGGGATCTCTAAACACTTGAATAGAACAATTCGGCACAGTATTGTTTTAAATAGGGTAAATGAAATAATTTTACCCAAAACTATTTTTGTATAGAAAAGAAATGTTTTTCTATAAAGTACTATAGTATATGGTTGCATGGATGTTAGGAAGTAATAATAGTGAATTATCATCACTGAAATTGAATAAGAAATTGAAATCGTAACTCCAAAGTTAAGAAAGAAATCCATATACAAATGAAATTTGAGAATGTAAATTATAAATGTGAATTGTAATTTAAAACGGAATTCCAGAGAAGTATTTGGAAATATTTTGAAAAGAATTTGAAAATTTTGGAGATTTGGAAAGTTTAAATCATTTTTGATTTGAAAATGAATTTCGAAGGTTTTGAAAATTGTTTTAGAGAGATGAAAAGCTCTAAACTCTTTTCGGTCGCTGGAAAATAATTCCGATGATGACCATGGCATCACCGGTGTTCATTTTCGGGTTTCCAAAAGAGGAATTGCTGCCAAATGGTTTTAAATGGAGGTTGTTTGAAAATTTGGGTTTTGTTTTTGAAATTCAAAGGATAATTTGAATTGTTTTCAAAATGGTTTTGGAAGGTTGAAAAGACTCTGGAATACTGTATAAGAATATTTATGGAATATGATTGAATCGATAACTTATACAAATAGAAATTGTTAATGTAAATTATGTAATTGTGATTGGAATTAAAGTTCATTAACAAATGAAATCTATAGATATGAATTGAAATATAAAGAGGTGAATTCATATATGAATAAAAATTATGAATATGAATTGTAAATATGATTTACAAATGAAAATAGAATTCAAAAAGGATAATTGAAGATAAAATTCAGGATGGAATGAAATTGTGAATATGAATTTATAATTGAAAATAGAATTCTAATGGAACGAAATTAGTAGGTGAATGTATAAATGATTGTATAAATCAAGATGTAAATAAGTTGTTAACTTATAGAATATTTGAAATCTGATTGGAGTGGAATTCAAATTGAAGACGAATGAATTAGTAGATGAAACTAATTTAAAATAGTGCGGTTATGAATGAAAGATAAATGATAAATTCAATATTCAGAAGTTAAATAGAATTCAAATTGAATTGAAATTGTGAATTGAATTCAAATGAAATTTGAAATGTAAAATTGAATCATAATGGATATATAACTTCAACAGTGAAGCAAATGATATAAGCAGTTTATATTGAAAATTTGTAATTGAATTTGCAAAATGATTTGAATGTTATAACTAGATATTACGGCTAGTAGATATACAGGTATAAAGGAAATTGAATTTGATTTCACAGATAATTTGAATTGCTCGACAAAAGGTACGTATTTGAGTTTTAATATGAGTTTTTGATGATTTCTCTCTAGCCGCTTGGCTTTTTCTTTTTCTTTTTGAAATCTGAGAGTCCGTAGGGACGTTTTGTAGTCGTACCGTATTAGCCGCGCAAAGGAGACGTTGGCGAAATTTTTCGAAAATTTAGGGCGTTAGAAAATTTTTGAGAAATTTGAAAGTTTAAATTTGAATTTGAATTCGAATTTGAATTTAGAAGTTAAACAATGTTGTTTGGAACTTATAGTTGAAGTTGAAAATTTAGTATGAATAATAACGAATCTTTAGTAGAAAGATTTGTTTTGGAAAATTGGTTAAACTATTAGATGTTGAAAAATAGTAGACGAGTTAAGGACTTTTTTCCTAACTTGTAATTTCGAGGACGAAATTCTTTTAAGGGGGGAAGTTTGTAACGACCCAGAATTTTGAACGAATTAAATTGGAAATATTTAATTAATTTTAAATATTTGAACGACGATTTAATTTGAATCCCCGATTGAAGTTTGAAATTGGTGATTAAATTATAAAATTTAATCTAGTGAATGCTGAATAAAAATTTGTATCTTCGACTTTAAGCCGAAGAAAAATATTTTGAAAGCTTTTAAAATTCGTATTGATAATACTGAAGATGATAGAAGCTTTAGAATTTAATTTCGAACTGTTTTGTTCAGTTTTGAAAATAATCACTCGAACCGATATTTATGAAATAGTCGTTTTTCAAACAGTCTCGGAATTCAACAAAACCAGTTCCATTGGGTTCGTAACGTTGTATTATTACCGGGTTCCAAATTTCGTAGCATTCGGGGTTGTTATGTGACCATACGATAGTAAAACGCATTGAAGTTTTTAAAACGAATTCAATTTAAATTTGAATTTAAATTGGTCACATCATTTATTTTTCGTCCCTAAAATCATGCCATAAATCACGCCGAAGCCCACGAAATTTATCGTGCGAAACACGTTCGCCTGTCTCCTCTTTCTATTTCAACCGAGCTTTCTTTCCTTCTCTCGTTCAAAAACGAAATCATTTCGTCCCCCCTTTTTCAAAACAAATTTAAATAATGGCCGAAGCCTGGGATGATCGCAGTCAAAAAAAAAAAATCGACTTCGACTTGAATCTCGCGAGGCCAGTGCGAGCGAGGCGATTCCGTTCCTTCTTGACGCTAGAACGACTCGTCGATGGCAGGGTCGTGGTCTTCTAGGGTTTCGAGTTCAAGGTCGAGACGCTCGCGATAGGCTGGAGGACTTCGAGAATGACTGGAAGGCGTACGCGTGTGCGAGGTCGGAGCAGCGCGCGTGTGCAGGTGAGGGGCAGGTCGAGCTAAGATTTCGAACGATTCGTAGGGGATGTCGCGTTCGACTGGAGGCAGTGGGGTTTCGAGCTTTGGGGCCGTGATGACTCGCGTGTGCGAGCATGTGAGGGCGAAGTTCTGGCATGGGCGTTCGTCGTCGCTGTCAAAGGTGAAGTAGATTGGGGTTCTCTGGAGAAGTCGCGAATCTAGCAAAGCAATTCTGGCGGCGTCAGATTTTTTCCGTGAGTCTGGGTTTCGATTTTCAGTAAGGTAATTAATTTTATTTTGCTTTTGGATAAAAATTGAAATTGAAATTCATATGTGTATATAACAATGATGATTTTTGTTATAAAAAGAAAAGTATATATGCAGATTTTTATATTATAGATTACAGAAAGAAAACAAATGGAAAAGAAATAAAAATGATGAAATGAAATTTTTATAAAATAAAATGCAGTGAAGTTTAAAGGAAAATTTAGTTTTAAAATATAGATTGTTTTATAAACAGTTTCAGAAAAAAATTATAAGTATAAAAGTTTTAGTTTGCTTTAAAAAAATGATGTTAGTGGATAGATAATTAATTTTACTTATTAAATTTATTTTAGTCAGTAAAGGGTATTTTTAAAATGGAAGTTTTATAAGTTAAACTAAATAGTAGATTTTTAAACAATAAATTTATTTAAAGGAGAATTGGTTTAAATAAAACTATCAGTTAATTTAACTATTAAACGGTAACTGGTTATTCGATTGATGTGAATATTAATAAATTGTATAATTGTTTATACAAGGTTAAAAATCAAGATAATCGAGTCAAGGTGAAAATGGATGGCAAATTAAAAAGCTAAGGTGAGATCTTCTCACTCAAATTTGAATGTGGAATTATTTACAGTTATTGATTGATGATTGACTGTTTGAATGTGCTATTAGATATGATAGGATATATCTATATATATATATATAGCAGTATATACATATTGGCATATGTATATATTGGATTGATTGATTTCCCGCCTCGTATAGCGGATGAGACCCTATTGCGCCGTTAGTAAGCGGATTTATAAAAACCTATATACCGCGATAATTCCGTACTGGAGCGGAATTGGTATTGTGCTAACATCTTTGGATGCAGGGAAACAGGTTGGAGGGATCCAACTGGATTCCTCAACTGTATTTATTTATTTACCGATATTGTGATATATTCTGTTATCATATGATGATATATGATATTTGATTGTTGTGATTGATTGTTTGATGCTGTAGCATCATCGGATTCAAGTTTTAAAAATAATGACTTTTAATTTAAAAGGATTTTTAAAGTGATCTTTGAAATTATACGTTTATTAAATTTTTGAAGTGATTTATTTTAAATAAATAAACGTTCAGATTTTAAAGTTATAAAAGTCAAGACCTTTGTGAAATCTAACCGAAAAGTGATTTTTGGAATAAACAGTTGATTGATTTATAAAATGGGTTAAGTTGAGATTTTTAAAAATATTATAAACGGTTTATTTAAAAGGTTTATAAGGTTGACACTTTATAAATTAAAAATGTTGGTATTATAAAACGAGTTTTTATAAGTGTTAAAATGAATTTTTAAAAATTTATAGATAAATGAAATTTATAAATTGTGAACTTATAAATGGAAAATGATTTTTGTGGAATAAATGAAATTATAAGTATTTAACTTATAATATGGATTGTGGTAGAAAAATTGAATTGTGAATTGAATAGGCCATTAAAGAAGATTTATAGATCAAATTGGTAATAAAGGAGATTTATTAAATTGAAGTCGTTGGAAAATAGAAATAGGATTTATAAACGTTGTTTTATAAATTCGAAATCAATTGGATTTGATAAATTAAAATGTTAAAGAAGATATATTCGCGATTTTGGACAGCGAATATAATTCTAAAATAAATGGATTCATTTTTGTAGAAGTAATATTTTAAAAATGAAGTTAAACATTTTAAAGATGTTTTAAAATGTATTATGAATCGAAAGCATAGATTTCCGCAGTTCTTGTTGAAATAGACGTTTTCGAGTAAGTTAAGGAAATGGTGGACTATAACACTGTTGTTATAGTAAATGATTTCCCAAGGAAATGTTTTGATGTAGTATTGGGATTTACATATCTATCTAAATTCTCGAATCCCTATACTAGCGATTTTGGGTCGTCGTAACGATGTTTTACGTAACATTCGTTTTGACCCAAATAAACGTGTTAAAAGAACATTTTCTTAAAGAATGAAATATATACTTAATTTGATTTAAGTATATCGAATATTTTCCAAGTGTTGAAAATAAAAGATTTGTGAATTTCTTATTATTAATAAGAATGGAATTGCTTTTCCAAAATGAAATGAAATGTTTTGAGAATTTATCTTCTTAAAGATAAATCGAAAGTGAATATGTGAAATCGATTGAAAACTGTATATCAGAAGATATTTTGAAAGATATAAATTCACTATGGAATTTATAAAGGAAATGGAAACTGTATAGAAAAATAAATATTGATTTATTTTTGAAGTGTGGAAATTGAGTTGAAATTGTTTTTAAATGGTTAAGTGTGGAAATTTTATATCTAGTAAAGATATTTTTGAAGATGAAATAATTTGGAAAATTATTTGGAATCTGATGATGTTGCGCATCTTTATTGATAGTTAAATAACCGACTATCAATAATTACCTTTAGATAGGTATTTGTTGTGAATTGGATGAATTTGGATGCCACACTTATTTTTGAATAATCGCTCACTATTCGGGTTAGCCGGGAAAGGACCATGGGGTCGTATAACCCATTCCGAATATGTGATACGTCGTTATGAATCGCATTTGAAGACCGGTGTTGAAGACCGGATATTTTTGAAAACGGAAGGATTACCGTCGAGTTACTCTACATCGACTGATCTTCGATTTAGAGGTTTTATCACCCTTAGTGACGGGAAGTCCTGACGTGATTGAAAATTATCCGGATATGCAAGGGCTTCGTGAGAAGTGCCTTCGGTTCTGTTCGATCCCGGAACAGACTTATATGGATTGTGTGTCTGACGTTACAATTTGAGATATAAAGCCGATTTCTTTCAAATACATTTCTGTTGGTGGCGGAGAATTTATTCTTTTAGCTTAACACCCTTCTCTGAGACGTACGAGCTCAGAGGTTATGTAGTTGAAATTTATCAGCGATATATCCCAATTTGGTAACGTGGCATACTAAGTGTTGCTGTGAAATGATCGGTGTTTGATCATTTGTGATATGATCATTTGTTTGATCTTATATCTTTGTGATCATAGGTTGATCATTTTGTTTGACCTGAAGCAGGGCTTTTTGAGAAAGCGTAGCTTTGTGGATGAGACTTCGTCGAGCCTCACACCCCGGAAATGGTCGAAACAGGAAGGATGCGGCAAGGTTCTAGGGAGTAGCGCCCCTTAGTGTATGTCATTCCTTCTGGATAAAGGTGGTATCATGGTATGGAGCCCAGATACTTAACCTCTGTGGTTGCTGCACAGTTATTATTACTTTGTGGTTTGTTGGAAATCGGGGATCCTCGGGAAGATCGGTGACGATCGGGGGATGGCATACGCGTGTCAGTAGTTACCTATTTTTGCAGAGGTAACCCGGCCTTGTGTTGGCAGAGATCCGGTTAGGTTCTCGGGTCGTCTATTCCAGGGACGTACCCATCGTGGATAGGAAGTTCCTTAGCCTGACCATTTGTTGGAAATCCAAAGAAACAATACGTGACTTGTACGGTTTTAGTTGTATTACCTGCTATGGAATGTGGCGGTAACCTGCTATTGAACATAGTAGCTATAGTAGGCATAAGTGTGGAATGCCTATGCTGGCTAAGATTAATATTATACTTTCGAAATGATTTCTACACTATGCACTAATAATAATATCAAAATGATTTGATTTTGCGTAGTAAGCATCTTTGACTATCATAAGAAGAAATCTCCTCCAAGTCTGCGTTTGCATTGTGTGTGTGGTGGGAGGTCTTATGGTAGTTTCATTTTCCAAAAGCATTGCGAATTGACTTTAAAATTCTCTGCTATTTATTTTAAAAAATAACTGTTTTACGATCTCACACCAGTCACCATGACTGACTCGGAGTTTATTGTTCCCTTCTAAACTCTGGGTGCCCACCAATTTCCACACGGGCAGCCTAGAGTTATATTATCAGGATATTCTGGATATTCTGGAGCTTTGGAAGCAAGCTGGATGGCGAGTCGTAGTATTTGTATCTGATAGTATTTATTCCGCTGTGTATTCTGTATAAGGACAAGTTATATAACTGTCCATTGTTGTATATTGACTCTGATGATTGATGTATGTATAAACTGTTATAGTTCTTTGTTTTAAAAGACTAGTGTTTATCTATTATATGTTGTTCCGCTGCGATATGTGAGATTCTGATATTGTTTCTGTTTCTGTTTCTGCTCTTGTTCTGTTGTTGTTCTTCTTTCTTTTTCTTCTATCTTCTTCTTCTACCTTTTTCTTTTTCTTAAAACCATAACTTTTCGGGTTTCCGGCATTCGATGGCTCAGCAGTCGATAAAGTGAGTATCGATGTTGAATTTTCGAAAGTCGAAAATTTTCGGGATGTTACATTTGGTATCAGAGCATATGGTTAAGCGACAACCCTGCTCTGTTGGGTGTTACTCATTAGAGATAGAGTCAGTAATACTCTAGAATGAGTTGAGTGTAATAATAGATATGAGCGCGTATTTGTTATGTGAATATAAAATTGTTTTATATTGTGATGATTGGTTTGTTGAGTGGTATATGGATTCTGGTCGGTATTGTCCGTACAACTCTATCGATAGGGATCTCTAAACACTTGAATAGAACAATTCGGCACAGTATTGTTTTAAATAGGGTAAATGAAATAATTTTACCCAAAACTATTTTTGTATAGAAAAGAAATGTTTTTCTATAAAGTACTATAGTATATGGTTGCATGGATGTTAGGAAGTAATAATAGTGAATTATCATCACTGAAATTGAATAAGAAATTGAAATCGTAACTCCAAAGTTAAGAAAGAAATCCATATACAAATGAAATTTGAGAATGTAAATTATAAATGTGAATTGTAATTTAAAACGGAATTCCAGAGAAGTATTTGGAAATATTTTGAAAAGAATTTGAAAATTTTGGAGATTTGGAAAGTTTAAATCATTTTTGATTTGAAAATGAATTTCGAAGGTTTTGAAAATTGTTTTAGAGAGATGAAAAGCTCTAAACTCTTTTCGGTCGCTGGAAAATAATTCCGATGATGACCATGGCATCACCGGTGTTCATTTTCGGGTTTCCAAAAGAGGAATTGCTGCCAAATGGTTTTAAATGGAGGTTGTTTGAAAATTTGGGTTTTGTTTTTGAAATTCAAAGGATAATTTGAATTGTTTTCAAAATGGTTTTGGAAGGTTGAAAAGACTCTGGAATACTGTATAAGAATATTTATGGAATATGATTGAATCGATAACTTATACAAATAGAAATTGTTAATGTAAATTATGTAATTGTGATTGGAATTAAAGTTCATTAACAAATGAAATCTATAGATATGAATTGAAATATAAAGAGGTGAATTCATATATATGTTAACATCTAAACCAGAAAAAAACTATTTTTATATACGATATACGATATATATGCACGTACAGACATCATATGTATATAATATATACTCGAAGAAACACTATAATATATATATACCTCATTTATGCTAAAACTGCTCCGGCACTAGTATGTGAAGACGAGGCCGAGCAAGAGGATGCGGTGGGGGATAGATCGGTCTGGGTGAAGGAGCAAGGAGATGAGAGCGATGAGAGGAGGCTCGGGTGCTTGGCATGGTCGTGGAGGGTTGCAGACGTGGGGTTGCAACGGTCGAAGCAAGGAGGTGTCAGAGGTCAGTGGGTAGAGACGGACGTAGGTTGAGGCATGGGGACAAACATGGGTTGATGTCAGAGAGAATGTGGCGAAACAAGTGGAGTTTCGATTGATAGGCAAAGTAATATCTGGGACAAAAAAATTGAAAAGGGAAAAAAGGAATTTGAGGGGAAGGGAAGAAGATGTCTCGGGCAAAAACAGAAGTGAATATATTTTTATTTTGCAACGGATAGAAAATGAAACCAAACAAAAATAAAGCAACCGGTGGGATTGAAATGGTTTGGTATAAATATCTAGGAATATTAAAAGATTTGTAGTGACAGTTGATTTAACGATACAAAGATGAAGGGTCATGGAAACCCAAAAGTTTAAAACATGTACCGGTACGATTAATCGCTTCACCGATTTCATCGCGTACCGGATTTCCAAAATACACAAATGAATATACTGTTGAGATCAGTACAACGAGACGATCAAAATGGTATACAGATATCAGTGGTATGATCATCCATTCAAAAGTCGATAATCGTTACCGATATACGTTGTTATTCCGTACAGAAAAATCCAAATGGAGCTAGAAACGTCTGAATTTCATGAAGCGAATTTCGCAGTCGGATTCAGAGTGTTCTAAATAAATTTTCTCATGTTGACATATTTAGGTTTCAGAACACTTTTTATTATCATCAATTTTAACTGATATAAATTGAAATAAAATTACACTAGAAAATAAGCTTCCAAATTATCTGATGAAAATTTACTAGTTGGTATGTTAAAACAGACGCATTTCAAATATCAAATTTAAATTTCAAAATTTTATTGTTTAAAATTTCACAAATATCAATTAAATATATTAAATTAACAAAAAAAAATACTAAAATTTTACGAGTCGTTACACTCTCCCTCACTCAAAACTTTTCGTCCCTGAAAAGGAAGCAGGTAGGAGAATAAAACAACCAAAAAAGAAAATAGATTTAAAACAAGATAAAACAATTAATTTAAACCATATAGATTTCAATTTAAATTAATTGATATTCATAAATTGATTTAAGCCATTTGATTTCACTTAGGTTAAATCAAACTCAACTATTTCTAAATTCATTATCTTTTTATCTAATTATCCTAAATCAACAATTTCTAAATCATCAATTTGTATAATCATTTATTATACTCATATTTTATTCAACAAATTTAATTCTTCTTTATTCCAAATTATTATTAAGTTTATTTCACTTAATATATCTTATCACATATATTTAAACCATATAAATTTAAACCATATAAATTAAATTTAAATTAATTTATATTCAATAATTGATTTTAAATTCAAGGTATTTCCATTAGTTATTCTAATTTCAATTTGTTAATTCCTTTAAAACAAATTTATTTGTCTCATCTATTATTTAATTAACTTATTATTCTGTCTATCTACATTAACATCTTTATACTAAAATTTTAAGTGTATAACATTTATTATAACACTCAAATCTTTCCTTATAAAGTCATTTTATATTGTATATTATCCAATTACATTTTTAACTTCTGAATAATTTAGGTAAGTTATATTGAAATGTAATTGAGTATTATACAAATAAAACTTTCCCAATTCAATTATTTCAAATTTAAATATTTATCCAAAATTTTTGACTTTAGTTTATAACTGAAATCATCTTTAAATCATAAACTTAAGAATTTAAATCTCCGGTTTACTTCAAACAATTTAGGGATAAATATATATATATACACACTATATATATCAAATCATATCTATAATCATATAGCAATATATATTATAAATCAAGTTAAAATTTAGAAATTTAAATCAATTTATTTTCCAAACAGAACCGTAGCCAAGCTACAGAAAGGTCTCTCTACTTTGAAACTCGAAAATGAATGTCGATGATGTTGCAGTCATCACTGAAAAATATTTTCCAACGACAAAAGAGGAGAGTACTGATTTAAACTTTTTAAATTCTTGAAAACAATTTCTATTTGAAAATACTTTGAATAATATACACTTTAAAACTTTAAAGCCAAAGTTAAAATCACCGGAAATTAAATTCTCAAATTCCTGATTTAGATTCATTTAAATTCCAAATCAATTTACAAACCATGTTTATAAATTCATACACTGAAAAATAAATGAAAATCAAATATTATCATTTCAAACAACCAATTTAATTAACTTATTAAATTCCAGAAAATTTTACTTATATATATAATATAATCATATAAATTTTATTTACCAAATTTGAAAACAATATTGTGTCATTTTGCTCAGTTCAAGTGTTTTGGAAATTCTATCGATAGCATTGATCAGACGAATCGATCGAAAACCCAAATCAACATCAACAACTCAAACAACACAATATATAAAACATTTTAATATTAATACAAACACAAACACACTCCCTCACTCGATGATTCCAGAATGGATTAAACAAGGATAGAGATTCAAATTAGAGGAACTCTAATCAATAAAATTCTGATTCGAAGATAAGCTCGATAGGTAGATAAGATGATTGAATTTCAAATAGGAAGTTGGATAGATTTATATAAATCGCGGGCAACCTTAACTGGGTCAACCATGACTTCAAGAATACGATCGATGTAGAGTTCTGAAGCAAATCGACATTCGATCACCAGAGATAGAATTTCGGTATAGTAAAAGATAACAGCATTGTAAACCGACGATACAAAATCTCCGGTGAATCAATGCCTATTGTAAAGGAGTTTCACACTTTTACAAATCATTCAAAGATTGGCGAGACCGCCGATTTATTATAGAGATTATTCGAAGTGGAGTTATGGGATACTCTAGAATCAAGAAGACACGAATAGGGGAGACAAGAATGGACTTTGGAACCAAAGGGACCGTTCCAAATTCGAGGAAAAAATAATCAAAGAGGAGGAGATTCGAATTCGAACGAAAGTGATTCTATAATCAAATCTACTTTATATGCCGAGTTTTCCTAAAACCAGAGCTCTGATACCACATGTAACGACCCACTATTTTGGACCATTCAAATCGACAATAAATCCACACATGTCGGACTTGAATAATTCAAATAATAGATTGTAAATGAAATTTGGCAAAACTCACCATATACAATAAATAAAATAATCACAGAATCACAGACATAGAGTAATATAAAATAATGCAGCGGGAATAAAAGGATAGTAGTTCATTAAGCTACTATATATATAGATATAACAGAGTTAAACAAGTTACAACAGAAGTCTCGAATACATAGATGTCTCAATAAAATAGTCAAATACAAGATCTGAATACATCACTGGAATCAACTGAATAACTGATAGCAGAATTGATAGATAGCTGGATCTCCAAGCGAAGCTCCAACTCCAAAGGTGAGTCTCAAATGTTATATCACTCAGTCTGACCCGAGCGTAAAGCAAAACAGAAAACACTCGAGTCAGGATTAACATTCTTATATCAATAAATCCAACTCAAGTGAAATATCAACTGAAATACAAGTAACTCAAAGGATGTTTGGGATAACCATCCTCTAAGGATCCGTTAAACTATCTACTATGTAGTAATATACGCTATTAGTCTATAATAAAATAAACTTACTTTTTAATAGCATTAAGGAGTGACCCAATATTCCCCTTAACACGTAATAGTCCCAGTAGTCTATCCAGTATTAGCATACTCTCAGATCGGGAGCTACCCTCAATACTCCACAGGCTACGGGAGAAATACAAACTCGTAGTAAAGCTCGATATGGTAGGTGACACGGCACAACAAGGCAATGCCAGGGTAGATATACCAATTACGCATCCGGGCTGGTGGAAACGCATAGCAGCCACTACCGCCCACCTCGGAACACACTCCCAATCAAAATCGAAGGGTGGCCACCAAATCAATCACAAAGTAATAGAATGGTATCGAAGAAATGCGTCCGATCAGAGGTGCTACCTCATTGGCCCATCGATCGCTCCTGTTTTAGCCACCTTATGCCAACTCACGGGAGTTGGTCCACGTATATACCTTTAGGATCGTCGCCACCATCCTACTTCATTCTGGAATCTCCACCGCGTACACAGTTGTTAAAGTGGTTTTCGGTATCGACAAAGAGTATGCCCATATCCGATCTCGGTCTCTTTAACAACCAAACGTTATTATAATACCACGATCATTTCAAAATAGTTTATACTTCAAAACCAAAATATCATTTTCATTTCAAAATCCAAATCAATACGATATTATTTCCATTTCAAATATATCCATTTCCAAAAATCATATCACTTTCCAAAGTTATAATACTTTCGAAACCAACAATTTAAAATAATAATACTTTGCAAATCATCATACTTTGAAATCATAACACTTTCCTTCAAACAGTTTAGATATTAATAATAGTATATAAAATAAAATAATTTATATAAATAGTTATAAGTTAAAACAATTTATATTAACTTAATTAGTATATTTAAAAATAGTTTATAAAATAATAGTTACATTAAAATAGTTTATATTAAAATAGTTTATAAAAATATATAAAATAGTTTTAAATACAGTTTAAAGTACTTTATAAAAAAATCAAATAGTTTCCACAATTTCATAAATCAATTCAAATCAATTCGAATTCCAAAAAAAATCAAATTAAATCAAATCTCAAATCATCAATTTCAATTCGATTCAGTTTCTCACTAAACCATTTCAAATTATCGATTTCAAATACATATTTAAACCATAAAATAAGCCATTTCAATTTCAATATATTTCAAAGCTTTAAAAAATTCAACATTTCAAAACTAAATCCGATAATTTCATATATATATATATATATCAAATTCACTTTACTATTATTTAGTTTTGCAATACTCACTAAATACATTCAATATTATTTAATTAAAAACCCAAATTCCATAAGTTTAGATAGATTTAATTTAACATAATTCTTAATTAAATACAATTTCAAATCAATTTCAAATCTGTCTTTTCAACCTTTATTTATTTAATCATTTCGAACTCTATATTAAAATATAATTTAAATAAATACTTAAACATATATATATATCAACTTTATTAAATCAACTTTAATAAATCTTTAAAATCAATAATTATTTTAAACCATATATTTCTTTTCAAAACCATAGAAATCATTTTCAAAATATATGTATATATAGACCAACGGTGCTTGTATATAATTTTCTATCCTATGGTCAAGTGATACGGATATTTATCATTTCAATCTGCAATTTAAATACATATACGGGTATATATCATTTCAACCCGCAATCCCAAATTCAATTCGATGAAAATCGCTTGGGTTTATCATTTCAACCCATAATGATTTTCTCTTATTCTACAGATCGTTCGGGTATGTATCATTTCAACCCAAAGTGAATTCTATACTAACAGGGAACTTGCAAAGTGATAACAGATATGATAATAATATAACAATGGTAACATGCATATATCATCAGTATAAATAACAGATAATGATGTCATATGTCACAGGTGAACAGGTACAGATAATGGCATATATATAGCAATGTAAATAACTAACAGCAGCATATTTCAATTGTCGTTTCAA
Source organism: Allium fistulosum (assembly GCA_030737815.1). Lineage (NCBI taxonomy): Eukaryota > Viridiplantae > Streptophyta > Magnoliopsida > Asparagales > Amaryllidaceae > Allium > Allium fistulosum. The sequence continues at coordinate 1,029,304,926 of CM060905.1, read as the reverse complement.
TTGAAATCAAATTTAATAAATGTAAGAACGTTAATCGTGAGTGATTGCTCACCTTTCGAGGCTAGAGAGGATAGACACTGAAGTTGAGTTACGAATCCAAACACGAATTCCAAAGCAAAGTGGGATGGACACGAATTCGACGGATAGAGCTGATAACAGAAATCGATGATACAAATTGAATCAGTTTTTGATATAGCTGAATATATATACATTACTATTATATTATATGTATATTATTATTTGTTTTCTAAAATAATTTCAAAACATATATCTTCAAATCCATATTATATCCCAAAATCTTCAATTTAAACAAAATCCAATATATGACAAGAACTAATAGTTGAACACAAATCAACTTTAAGAAAAATATATATATTCATTTTTTTTAAATAAATATTTAATAACAAATATATTACTTCCAGACCAGATATCGTAATCTATAGATATATACTATAACTTATTTAAACTTATAATTTAAATCCATATACATTAAAATAACCATATGTGTATGCAGTTTAAAATCAATAGTAAATAAATGAATATACTATCTTTAAACTTTCATATAAAAAGATGCAGGCAATCTTATATATACATAGTATCAAGTAACAGTACATAACTTCAAATATATGAAACAACGAGTATTTCTTAAAATTTCAAAATATTTGTAGAGATATACCAACAGATTTAAATATATATATAACTAATCTGGAAACAAAACGAATAAATGCAAGCCATAAATATATACTTACATAAAAAAATGCATACTACTCAATATTGATAGAATAGTACATATAACAAAATGTATTCCTTCAAAAAGTTGTACGTACGTTACAATATACTTTAGCTGAAATATACATCACTTATCTATAAAGAAGTTTACAAACAAAATTTATATAAACTCAATATACACTATGATAACTTAATATAATACGCACCAACAAACGAAACTTATATTTTGTATATAAAACAGAGGTATGCACATTGAAAAATACAAACAAAACAACAAATATACAACCAACTTATAAATATATAAAGATCGAAACATATATATATATATATATATAATATCGAAATCAATACACATATTATATAAATACTTCTTTATATAACATTCATATATAATACACACACTAACATATAAATATATAGTACTGACCTATGCACGCTTCTCGACAACAAAAGTATATTTAATATATTACAGTTTAAAAAGATCAATATCAAATCTGACCTATATATACAAATATCAATTTTAATATAAATATATATATATATATACACAAACTTCTTTTATAAACAACAACCAAAACATATGTATATAAACCCATATAAACTCATATACTTATATATATGTTAACATCAAAACCAGAAACAAACTATTTTTATATACGATATATATGCACGTACAAACATCATATGCATATAATATATACTCGAAGAAACACTATAATATATATTCCTGTAACAACCCGGGATTTGCATTACCAATTAATAAATAAAAGTTAGGATTTTTATTTATTTTAATGAAGCATAAAAGGATTTGGAATAACAAAATTTATTTGAGAAAGGCTATTTTAATTAAATGGGAAATATGGGATTTTAATATGAGGATAAAATGTTATTTTTGGAAAGTTAAATATTTTAGGAGAGATTTTAAAACGGGTTGGGATAAGAAAAATGAGTTTTATAAACATATATGAACACTTAGACTAATTTTTGGAAACATGTAAATAACCCTCTTCTTATTGGGTTACAAAACCTAGCCCAAAAACCCACCCTAAACCTCCTCTATAAATTATCTCAAACTCTCATAACCTCATTCATTCAACCCTAATCAAAACCCTAATCATTTCCTAAAGCCTTCATAACAAAAATGGCCTCTATCTTCATTTCCTTCTAGTTTTAGCTTATGCAAGTCATTCTATGCAAAGGTAATGCAAATACCCACCTCAAATCCATTTTTATATCTTTCTCATTTTTGAAATGTATTTGGTAACACATGTTTTATGTGTTTTTTTGATCTTATAGCCTTCTAATCATCTTTTGCTAACTTGGGTTGATGCTATAGTAGTCTTTGTTGCTTTCTAGAGAGGTATATTGCTAAAAACCTCTTCTAATATGTGTTTAATCATCTTTTGATTTCGGTAATCAGTTAGTAACACATGTTTTATTATGTAACATGTGAATCATAGCTCTTTGATCATCTTTGCTTTCATTTTGGGGTGTGCACATAAGGTACTTGTAATATATGCTAGCTGAAATTATAATTAGTTTATTGCTGTTAGTAAATTAGACATATCTCATTCATCTTAAATCGGAATTAAGATTTTCTTGAAGTTCTGGAAAGCTTATTCTAGATTTATATGCTAGATTTTTTTGTTTTGTGTTTTGCCTAATTTTGAGGTTTGAATGGTCGAAATCATGCTTGTTTGTCGCTGACCTGACAACAAACTACAGGGTTGATAAAATAAAAAGCTGAAATTGATTTGGCCATAAGTTACTCGTTTCTTATCCAAATCTAATAATTTTGGATGTTCTGGAAAGCATAGATTTAGAGCTAAAACTTTTATGTTGTGAGTTTTATGAAATTTCGAAGTTAATTTGGTCAAAACTGTGCATTCTTACCACTGTCCCGAGAGCACAACGACAGTGATATAAAATTTAGATCTGAGAATTGTTTTAGTCATAGAATTTTCATCTCTGGTCGGAATTTGACGATCTTGGTCATTCCGGAAATCTTAGAAACTAAGCTACAACTTTCTTTTTATTCATTTTGCCATAATTTGAAGTTTACTATGCCAAAATTGTAGTTTTTCATCTCTGGCCAGTTAGTGCATAGCTATAGGCCTTAGTCTCTTTTCTCCCGTTGTTTTCAGCGTAGAATCCCGACTTTGCGACGCCATCCCGGGCTCGTCCTTTGTCGGATTTCATCGTTTTTTGTCTTGTTAAAAAGATGAGATCGAGATCTTTAACCATGCAAAGTTTGGTTTAGATCTGGGTGCATTAGATACTTCGTTTCTATTGCCGAATTAGCACTCATAAACTGTTTTACAATAGTGATCATTTTCAGTTATCGTCGGACCAACTTTGAAACATTGTCGTTTCTTCGTTTCAAGTCGAAACCGAACGATTCTTATTGCATATCAAAGTAGGAGTACTTTACTACGCTCCTGCAAATTTTCATCAAGATCTGAGTTCATGTGACCCTTCGACCATGTCGTCGAAGTGGGACCTTTACACTGTTTTGACACAGTAAAGTTTTATGATTTTTGTCCGACTTTGAGACGACGTCGTTTCTTCGTTTCAAGTCGGAATTTCCCGATTCTTTTTGCAGTTTGGAGCGGGGATGTTGGACTATATGCCTACCAATTTTCATGCCATTCGGATTCAGTTTGCTGGTCCGAATAATTTTCTGAACTTGGGTTCGCGTCATTTTTGGACTATTTTCCAACACTTGGAATATTTTCAGTGATTTTCTGGTTTTATTGATTTCTTTGAGATTTGTCTCTAGATTTCGTACACGGGTTTTATGAATTATTTTCAAAGGATTTTTCACTCCTAAATGGCTTTAGAAATTATTATATAATATTATTTTTAATTATTAAATTAATTACTCCATAATATGAGAGTTTTCAAAAGCCGTTTTAAAGTGATTTCAAAATCAATTATAAATCCGTTTCGCACCATTATTTTCTATAATAAAAATCTCACACTCACTTTTTAGCACGTTGAGCGAAGTGGAAAGGTGCTTAAACGGTTAGGAAATCTCCGGCCTATGGAACCGTGTGTATTTTCTTTCCGGTTAATCCCCGACCTATTCGATTGATCGTTTTGATCTTTGGGTCTAGTTTACCGATGATACGAGGTGGACTTTTTATTGTTTGGAGTGTGAGCTTGCTATTGGTTAGTAAACCGTTTAGTGCGAACGTGGGGTATGGGACTCATTGTTAACACTTTACGGGTTCCTCTCCAAGAAGTTGGTGACACATTAGCCTTTGGGCGGCCAGTACTGGACCTCTGGGTCACCATGCCTCTGGGCAACCGTCTCTGGACACCTGCTCTATGGAGCAGTTTATTTTTCGGCGTGCGCCTCTGGGCCTTTATCCTTCTGGGAAGGATCTCGCCGTCTCGCGCGTTCCGCATCTGTGCGAGTGATCGATCACAACTCTACAGTACTTGGCAACAACGACTCCGGTCGGTGCACCTGCAATACTGGTATTATTTGATGATTTTTATATCCATTCGAGTTCCGCCATTCGGTGTTGGTTCTATGGAACCATACGATGTAAGTGCGATTGCCTTGTGGATTCACAGTGTCTCTGGACACTGCTTTTCAGTGTTGGATTTCATTGACTTTTCAGTATATCCCCATTGCTCTTTGGAGCATCGATCTTTGCTTGGGCATTGATTACAGACTCTGGTCACTCTTGGGATTATTGCCTATAGGCATCTTTTTATAGCTTTGGCTACGCCGATGATATGAGGCGATTTTATTTATTCTACACTTTGGTGTTGATTTCTCTTTGGAGATTTTTATTGTTTATTGATGATTAGGGATCGTCATTATATTCATGTGGTTCATAATATACTTCTCTTTGGATAAGTACTGTTTTATTTATGTACCGCATTATTATATATCTCAGTTATTACTGATTGTTTAGCTAGCCTGACCCGAGTGTTTTCGCTCGGGTCAGACCGAGTTGTTTCAGGTTAGGTCTCTGGACTTAGCTTCTGTGCTTCCGCTTGGATATTATCTGCTATGCTGATAGATAGCGCTTTTATTTGTCCACTATTCCGCTACTCTGTTATTATTCAGACTTTGATATGTACATATTTTTGACTCACATGTGTGAGCAGTGGCTTTGTACCCACTTATAGTATTTGGATGTGTATTGACGATGTATTGTTCTGGGATTTATATCTGTTATGTGATTCTGTTCTGTGATGTTTTATCATTTATTACTATGCTTGTTTCTGATAGGTCTTTAGCCATTGTAATTTCGTTATAAATATTTATTGAATATGTCGAACCACTTGAGAAAAATATATAGATACCATCCTTTCGACGTATTCAGTAGATAGTTATAGCTTGATTACAAATGGTCGCTTCCACTATACTCTATTCTCCGCTTTAACAGACAGTATTACTCTCGTAATACTCTTTGTTACAGTGGGTCTCAGAGTGGGGCGTTACAATACCTCATTTATGCTAAAACTGCTCCGGCACTAGTATGTGAAGACGACGCCGAGCAAGAGGATGCGGTGGTGGAGAGATTAGTCTGGGTGGAGGAGCAAGGAGATGAGAGCGATGAGAGGAGGGTCGGGTGCTTGGCATTGTCGTGGAGGGTTGCAGACGTGGGGTTGCAACGGTCGAAGCAAGGAGGTGCCGGAGGTTAGTGGGTAGAGACGGACGCAGGTTGAGGCGTGGGGGAAAACATGGGTTGATGTCGGAGAGAACGTGGCGGAACAGGTGGAGTTTCGATTGATAGGCAAAGTAATATCTGGGACAAAAAAATTGAAAAGGGAAAGAAGGAATTTGAGGGGAAGGGAAGAAGATGTCTCAGGTAAAAACAGAAGTGAATATATTTTTATTTTGCAACCGATAGAAAATGAAACCAAACAAAAATAAAGCAACCGGTGGGATTGAAAAGGTTTAGTATAAATATCTAGGAATATTAAAAGATTTGTAGTGACAGTTGATTTAACGATACAAAGATGAAGGGTTATGGGAACCCAAAAGTTTAAAACATGTACCGGTACGATTAATCGTTTCACCGATTTCATCGCGTACCGGATTTTCTAAATACACAAATGAATATACTATTGAGATCAGTACAACGAGACGATCAAAACGGTATATAGATATCAGTGGTACGATCATCCGTTCAAAAGTCGATAATCGGTACCGATATACGTTGCTATTCGGTATGGAAAAATCCAAACGTAGCTAGAAACATCCGAATTTCGCGAAACGAATTTCGCAGTCGGATTCAGAGTGTTCTAAATAAATTTTCTCATGTTGACATATTTAGGTTTCAGAACACTTTTTATTATCATCAATTTTAACTGATATAAATTGAAATAAAATTACAGTAGAAAATAAGCTTCCAAATTATCTGATGAAAATTTACCAGTTGCTATGTTAAAACAGACGCATTTCAAATATCAAATTTAAATTTCAAAATTTTATTGTTTAAAATTTCTCAAATTTCAGTTAAATATATTAAATAAGCAAAAAAAATACTAAAATTTTACGGGTCGTTACAATGAACATGTTCAGAACTGAAGTGATCAGATCATCCAAGACCAGACATAGCAAATGGATGTACACATGAAGTTCAGAAGCTAAACTAGAAATGTACTAACACATGCCAGTGGAACAACAAACCAAAAGGAACCTGAGACCATCACAGATACAACAAAGCAAGTAGGTATAATGGCAACATCAGTTCAGGTCTGTGCAGTTAAGGCGCTCGGCAGATTCAAAGCAGTGGAGGTGCAAAAAGTCATTGCGGGGATACAGCGAGGATATAGCGGGATATAGCGGATGGCTCTAAAATAGCATATAAAACTCGTACTTAATGTTTTTAAAAATATATAAATGGTAATTAAATGAAAAATTATCATTCAATTGAATTATAATTAATACATAAATAATTTTAAATATAAACATGTGTGAATATACTTTAAATAAACGTAAAACTGTTATATAACATAATTGAATTTAGTAGAATATTAGAGTATTTTCATTTCTGAAAATATATTAAAAATTAAATCAAAAAAATTAGTTTCATTATTTTTATAATGTATAAATGCAATTTTTCAATTCATTTTATTAAAGAAGATATAGCGGAAATAGCGGAATATAGCGGGAATAACGGGATATATCGGAAATAGCGGGGCTTAAAGCGGAAAGGCTATATTTTGGGGCTATATGGAAATATCGTAGCGGTGGAAATCCGCTATAAGATATAGCGGGGTTATAGCGGGGTAATAGCGGGGCATTAACTACACAGGTTCAGGTTCATACGGCAAGTAGCACATTGGATACAAGTGCAATCAAGTCAAACACACATATATACATACATACATATGTATGTATATATGTATGGACAACACACAATACAACTAAATGCAAGACAAATTCCAAAATCACAATGAACCAGTACAAAAAGTGTGAACAACACATAAAGGAGGCAAACAAGTATACATATGTAAAGATATCAAGTGAAGGCCACACAAGCTCAACTATTTTCACAAGACTCAAATCAAGCTTCAGATCAAACAGTAATGAGACAGCAACTCAACTGTATACAAATGCAGACTGCACAGTTAAGTTCAAATGCAAGCACATGTAGCAAACTGACCAGTATGGGAGTGCTTGATCAACATTTCATCAGACTAAGATACAAGGAACACGAGGTATAACATATGCAAAAATGTATCAGACCAGAAGAGCCCTAAAGCTTGAAATCAGTTTCACATAGACCAAACACACGAAAACCTATAGACCACACACACACACACAGATATATATATATATATGCACATGAAAAGAAGGCAGTAGAGATCAATACAGCAAGTACACCGGATTCCAGAATGCAAATGGAATACAAAGCAACATTGATACCAAAGACTACAAGTGCAACATCAACACAAAACATCACAGCAACAAGCTCACATGAAACCAAGTGGATAGGCAACAATCATACACATATATACATACATATATGTATGTATATACATGGTTATAGTAAGCACAGTTGCGAGTCATTGTTCAAAGAAAAGCAGCATTTTTTATTTCACAAATTGATCAACCCGAAGAAGTCAACACAAAATTGTAACAGTGTCATGATTTACAAGTGAATGAAACAACAGTCAAAATAAGTTCAAAATGCCAAAGAATCAAAGCCGTGGTGACCAAGGCAGAATCGAATAAGTAAATATTATCACAAATTCAAAGTGCCCGAAGTCAAACCAGAAAAGAATGGAACCAAATCCAAAGTAAACGCAAGCCGTGATAATCAAGCAAAGGAATATACGAATTTGGACTAGTCTAATCAAATCATATGCACTCAAGCAAAATCTAACGGCAGAGAAAAATTATCAGAGGAATTCATTCGATCGAAAATTTAGGGAATTAAACCCTATCAATACCATCGCATCAAGTTCAAAACATATCAATGAGATTAAGAAAGGAAATCACATATCGGTTTTTGTTCGATTCGAACTCGATCGAGAAGCAGCCGCGAAGGAACGAAATTAACAGACGAGTCGAGCCTCATTTCTTACAAGCATAACAGCAAAGGTTTCGAGCATCATTTTTCAAGCGGCGACTTCAAAAAATCACGAAGCCCTAATTTTGAACGAAGAGGAACGAACATTCTCAAGCAAAGGAAAGAAGCAGACATTATTTTTCAACGCAAAGGATACAAAGCCGAAGAAATAAAAAGAAAAAGGGGAACAGTTTTTTTATCACTTCAGTCTTTTGGGCCGGCATCTTTATAATTTTTATTGCTCTTTTAATTTTTAAATTAGGTTTTTGTGTTTTGAGTTGTTATTTATATGTAATTTCTGTTTTAAATTTTGTAATTTTCTAGTCGTGTGACTAGGGGACGAACTACGGCGGTGTAGTTCGAGAATTCGCAACTTAGTGGCTGATTTGTGGCAGGGTTTTGAGCGTAGAGTTAGGTTAGTCGATAGCGGGTGTCGTAAGTTTACGTGTGTAAGCATCTGACTACTTAATTTCTAGTAGAAACCTTGGGGGCAGCACGTAGGCAGGGTTTTGCCGAAGCTGGGTAAATCTGTGTTGTTCTATTTTTGCTTTTATTATTCTGCTATTATCTGTGCTGCAATTATTTTATATATTTCCGCATTAATTCTTATGATTATTAGTATCACCCTATTCACTCCTCCCCCTTCTAGGGTGAAATCGATCCTACAAGTGGTATCAGAGCTAGGAACAAAAGCCAAATTTTGTTTTTTAAAAAAAATTCGAAAACAAATTATTGTTTTTAAAATTTTGATTTTTTAAAATGGCTTCTTTTAATAATGCTTTTGCTGAGAGACTGTCTATAGTAAGACCACCTATGTTCAATGGTGAATATGCTTACAAGAAAAATAGAATGAATTTTTTTTTGAAAACCATTGATGCTTGGAATATTGTTGAGACGGGATATAAGACATCAACTATAGTGGTAAATAATCAGGAAATAGATAAACCGATGGATCAATGGACAGATCTAGAAAATAAACTACAAAATTCTAATTCTAAAGCTATGAATTCTATTATTTGTTCATTGGATCAAATTGAATTTAATCGTGTCTCACATTGTCTAACTGCATAGGAAATATGGCACATACTTGAAGTGACTCACGAAGGAACGTCTCAAGTCAAAGAATCTCGCCTTGCCATGCTTAGTAGCAAATACGAGGACTTCACAATGGCCAAGGATGAAAATGTCAAAGAGATGTATGGACAACTTTCCAATCTCGTATACAAATCAAAAGCTCTTGAAAAATCATAAACAAAATTGGAAATAGTCCTAAAAATCCTCAGAGTCCTTCCACGAAATTTTGAAACGAAAGTTACAGCCATTCAAGAATCAAAAGATCTAAAACTAATCAAAATCAAAGAACTCATCAGAAACCTCACCACTTATGAGCTAGAAATCAAATTCAAGGAAGAACATGAAGGAGGTGATACACGAAATAAATCAATAGCTCTTAAAGGAACAACGGAAAGTGATAATGATGATGATGATGATGTTTATGATGGAGCAGCTGAGTTGGCGCTACTAATAAAGAGATTCAAAAAGTGGAACCGCAAATACGGAAATCCAACTCTAAATCAACAATTGAAAAGCAGAATAGTCAAAGCACTAGACAACTCAGAAGAACAGGAGATCATTTGTCACAAGTGCAATAAACCCGGTCATATCAAGCCAAATTGTCCTCAGAATCGACTCAGCTATGGAAAGAAACAGAAAAGGAGAAGTTTTGCAGCCACTTGGGATGAAACTGATGAAGATGAAAAAAACACTGACAGTGAGAGTGAAAAAGCAGATCTGTGTTTTCGAGGTGATATAACCGACAGTGATGACGACAGGCCAAACGAGGTATCAAAACTTACTCATTCAGAATTACTTATATACGTTCATGAAGTAAATGGCTATTTTGAACGACTTAGGGAAAAATTCACTAAAATTGAATCACAAAGAGATAGTTTGATAGAATTAAATAAACAGCTTGATCAACAAATCAAGAGCCCTAAGTGTGATAAGTGTCCATCATTTGAAGAAGAGATTAAAAAATCAGAAATTAAAATTAAATCACTTGAAAATGAAATTCTGATTTTGAAAGAAAGTGAAAGTACTAGGAGAGAAAATTCTATTAAAAAGTGCACACAGTTATTGAATGAAAATGAATCTCTTAAAATACAAGTCCAACAATTGTCTACAACTTTAGGAAAATTTTCCAAAGGAGAAATATCGCTAAATATGCTATTAGGGAAACAAACTGTTAATACGGTTAGACAAGGACTTGGGTATAATCAACCTGAACGTGTTAAAAGTGAAATTAATCAAGTCAATTCCAAGTGCACAATTTGTGGAAAAACTAGACACAATCACAATAATTGTTGGTATAGACTCAAACACATGAAAACCATACTAATTTGGGTTCCAAAAGGCACAAATATAAAATCCCTCAAAGTTAAACAAATCTGGCCAAAAGGGACAAATATAAATAGTCTTGGGTCTACAGAAACCTATTTTTCAAAATCTTTTGCCACTAACAACCATGGACATATAAAAACAAATAGGTCACAAAAATCTTTTCTCGTGTAGGTGTGGTGGCAGGCTAAGGAACAACAACAGTGTTACCTGGACTCTGGCTGTTTCAGGAACACATGGGGCAACAAAGCAAAGTTCCTTAGCCTAGTACAAAGGTGGCAGAATCACAATGGGTAACAACAAAAAATTATCGTGAAGGTAGACTATGTAACGGTATATTTATCTTGAACGATTTAATAAATGTGAAAAACTGCACCATAATCTAATTTAATTCAGCCAGTTATGTGATAAAGAAATGAATGTTGATTATGATTCTAATTTATGAAAAATGATTGGCCAATTACCTTTTTATGCCGAGAACACTGTAAGTACCTCTAGATCTTTGAACTATTTCATGTAGATTTGTTTTGGATTAACGATATTGAAAGTTTACTCATGATACACGTGGATATATTTGTTTGCTTCTGGATCTGACACTATGTTCACTAGTTGGAGATGTTTAGGGATGTTCGAGATTGAAATTTATGATGGACTTTTGAGATTGAACTTATGGCTTCCTCACCCTCTCCTCATCCTCCCCCTCCTCCTCCTCCTTTTTCTCCCTCCTTATCCTTCTCCGATATCTCCTTCGTCCCCCCGTTTTACCTCCGCCAACCTCCTCCTCACCATGTAACTGCCTCATCCGCTGCCTCCCCTCGGAACTCCTCAGGCCCCTTTCGTCCATCATCCACCACCCCCAAAACCTATGCGCAAGTAGCGGCCATCCCTGCTCCCCCCAAACAGAAGCCCCTCCTCCCGACCCCTCGCAATCTCAACCGTAGGCGCCTAATCCCAATTTTTAAATCCTGCCGCCAAATACTCGATTTTTTAAAACAAAAAAAGAGGTGTTTCCGTTGTGCTGGTTTAGGCCACGTGGCGACAAACTGTAGGGAACCTAAGATTTGCTTTTACTGTGGTTTTTTTGGGCATCATTATGCCAGCTGTCCTTCCAAATCTTCTATATCGGGACCTGCCAATGACTTCCCAGATAACCCCTTGTTTCCCCCAAACACTCATTCCCCCCCTCGATTCCAGAACCAAAGTCGATAAAGCACCTTTTGTCGTTTCCACTGCCCCACGTGCCCCTTTTACCAAGCCGTCTCCTCAAATCCCTTCTAGTCACATCGATAATACCACTGTTCACCATACATCCAATAGATTTTCTTCCCGCTCTCCTCCTTTTTCTTCAAGTCATTCTGTCTCTCCTCTTCCCCAAGCTACTCCAACCTACTTTCCCATGGCTGACTACTCACTGTACATCACTGCCACTATAATCGATGGTGCCTGGACAGTCGAAGTCCTCAACAGAATCCTAGAGTCTGCTTTCGATCATTCAGACTGGGCAATCTGGCTCCTAGACAATAGCCGCTTCCTCATCGCCTGTCCCTCCGAATCCTTAAAATACATAGCTCTTAACCGAAAAATACTCACCAAGGCTGGGGGCTCCATATACCTTGAAGCCTGGCCTGAGTACGAACGACCAGCCCCTATCGACTTAGAGCCGCCCAGCTGGGCCACAGTCAAAGGAATCCCTGAGCTCCTACGAAACAACCCAGATGCAGTGCAGACCGCTATCAACCCGATGGGGAGATTCACCGAGTTTGATAGATGCGAATGGTCTGAACTTGATCGCAGGCTACTGTACATCAAAATGCAATTCTTGGTAGGGGTTCCTTCTTCCTCCTCCTACAGGGTTCAACTCAATGATGCCGAATACCTTATAACCGTCTCTAGATGGGATCATGCACATCCGCGCAGTAGACCTGAAGCATTCCTCTTGGGACTGGACTATGAAAGAGATATGAAGTGCTTTAGTGACCCGATGAACGTGCAATCAAATGAACTGGATTCCGACGATCGCTTTGATGTTATGAACTATGAACCTGCTTCGCCCACCCCGCCCTTTCCCGAACCCCAGTTGCCTAACTTAGACTTTGACGATGCTAGCATTCCTGGTCCCTTTGCAGATCCAGCTCCCCAGCGCTGGGACCCACTGTTTGACATGGACCTCTCGGTGCCTCCTCATTTCCAAGCTCCTAACATTGAACCTGCGCCCCTCCACGTCCCAAACGCCAACCTGGACCCGAACCCTAACCTGACCTCTCCCACATCTCCGCTGCCGATGCACCTTGCGAGGCAAGACCTAACCCCAGCTCGGGTGAGGAGAAGTGCGCGGAACTCTAGGTCCTTGCCTGGTCATGCAGGTAGCATCTATAAAACTGTAGTTTTTTCTTCTGCTAACTCTAGACTAAACAGAAAATTAGCACGTTGCATGGGAGTTAATATTCAAGACGAACATTATACTGCCATGCAAACCCTAGAACATGAGAGATTGTCCTTCTCCCAATGAAAATCATCTCATGGAATATTCGCGGGCTTGGGGACCCCTCTAAAAGACATTCAATCTTCCTTACATTGTCCCCCCTAAAAATCGACATTCTCCTGCTCCAAGAATCTAAACTGTCTGATCCAACCCCTCTCATCATCAAGCAACTAGGTGGCTCTCATCTCACAGGCTGGGCCCACTCCAATTCTATTGGCTCCAGAGGAGGTCTAATCACCATGTGGAACGAATCTGTTTGGTCCCTCTGCCAAATCATACCTCACTCCTCCGTCCTCCATGTAGCACTCAGACACGTGCAGTCCGACACTATCTATTTTTTCTCAAACATATATGGCCTCCAAACAGCGCAAGAAAGACGGAACCTTTGGTCTGATTGCTCGAATTTTGCGTCATCTATCCAGGGGCCATGGGTAGTTGGTGGTGACTTCAACACAACTAGATATTCAGATGAAAGAAGCTCTGGATATATTTCACTAGACTCGGAAGACTTCAATGCTTTCATTAACTCCTGCTCCCTTATCGAACCCCCAATCAACAATCGTCAATTTACCTGGTCCAATAAGCGCCTCTCACCTGCCTTAGCTAAACTTGTTCGCTTCCTTTTCAGTCCTGCCTGGGAAGACATCCACCCCCTCTCTTTTTGCCTCGTCCTTGCTACCATTCTATCGGATCACTGTCCCCTCTGCCTTGACTCCGGCACCCCCTCGACCTCCAAGCGACCATTCAGATTTGAGAGGCTCTGGCTCCTGGAACCTTCATTCGATGATTTTATCAAACTGGCATGGAGCCAACCCTCCAGATCCACCTCAGCCACCTCTCGGGTAGTAGGTAAGCTCAGATCTCTTAGAAAACTCCTTAGGCCTTGGGCTAGGTCTATTTGGCGACTCAACCACCCTTGCAAACCTAGAAGCTGAACTTGAAAGACTTATGAAACAAGAAGAGATTGGTTGGAAACAGCGGTCTAAAGCCAAGTGGCTTAAAGATGGTGACAAAAACACTTCTTACTTCCACAAATTAGCAAATGGCCGGCGCAGGTCCTTATCCATCCCGGAAATCGTGCACAACAACAACGCTATATCCGATCCTACCACCATCCTGAACCTCTTTTCCGACTTCTACCGTTCTATTCTTGGAAAACCTTCCCCTCCACTTCCCGTCATAGATTGGAACCTACTCTATCCTAATCCTTTGCCCATCCCTATAGACTCGTCTTTCACGGATGAGGAAATTCTGGCTGCTCTCAATGATATGGACGACAACAAATCTCCAGGGCTAGATGGCTTTGGCCCTTACTTCTTTAAGCATTTCTGGGGGGTTGTCAGAGAAGACATCCTAGGCATGTGTGCCGAATTCTGCTCCAACCCTACGGCCATATCCTGCCTTAACTACGCCAACATCGTTCTCCTTCCTAAATCTGATGGCGCCAACTCCCTCTCAGCATTTCGACCTATTAGCCTGCTCAACACCACTTTCAAACTGATAACCAAGGTACTCGCTAACCGTCTTCAAACCCATATGGAATCACTGGTGGGAGTGGAACAATCGGCCTTCATCAAAGGAAGGAGCATACTGGACTGTGTCGCGGCAACACAAGAAGTCATTTCTCACTGCCACTCTTATAACATCCCAAGGGTCCTTCTAAAATTAGATTTTTCCAAAGCCTTTGATTTAGTCAACTGGAACTTCATCCTCGAACTCCTAATGCATAGGGGATTCCCACCTAAGTGGTGCAATTGGATAAAATGTATACTGAACTCAAGCCTTTCCTCGATCCAGATAGGTGGTGTCTCTGGCGGTCTCATAAAATCAGCAAGGGGTCTCAGGCAGGGAGACCCTCTCTCTCCACTTATCTTCGTACTCGTAGCGGATGTTTTTAACCAAATGATCAAACTGGCGACAGCAGACAACTACTTGGCTGGCATCCATCCCCCCAATCCCAACTCCAACTCCCATCCCAGCCCATCGATATCTAACCTTCAGTTTGCAGATGACACAATCCTTTTCGTCTCCCCCGCCCCTGAACACATCCACTGTCTTAAGGTCCTTCTGTACACCTTTGAACTCATCTCTGGCCTCTCTATTAACTTTAGCAAAAGCTCTGTCATCATGCTTGGAAATGCTGACTATCTCGGTCCCCCCATTGCCTCTGCTCTCAACTGCAAAATTGACACTTTTCCTTTATCCTACCTTGGCATCCCCCTGCGTCCCACTAAGCTTCATCGTTTGGACTGGATTCCCCTCGTATCCAGAATCGAATCTAGACTTGCAGGTTGGAAAGCGAACACTCTATCGACTTCAGGCAGACTCGTCTTGGTCAAAGCGGTACTCTCTGCAATCCCTCTCTACTGGCTCTCCTTCCACAAAATTCCTAGCTGGGTATCCAAAAAAATCGACTCTATTAGACGATCTTTTCTCTGGAATGGTGGGAGAGCCAAATGCCTGATCAGCTGGAAAATCATTTGTTTACACACGGATCATGGTAGTTTAGGCATATCTAACTTGATCACCCTCAATCAATCTCTACTAGCCAAATGGCTCTGGCGTCTTCTCTCGCCGGGTCAGTTCATCTGGAAAGACTGGATCCTGGCCTATCACTATAATGCGGACCCTTTTCATGCCCTCCACTTCACCCCACTCTCCAAACCCTCACCTTTTTGGTCAGGTGTTCTCGCATCAGTTGATCGCATCAAACCGCTCCTACATGTGAAGCTTGGTGCTGGCACCAACTGTCTTTTCTGGTTCAATTACTGGCACAGCCTCTCCCCACTTCACCGCTCCCTCCCATCCCTCTTCTCCTCCTCCAATCGACCTCTCTTATCAGTGGCGGATGCTGTCAACCTTGGCCTACCCAGCCTCTGCCCCCCGTCTCTTTTCGATGCCGACACTCTCTCTGAGCTCCTCTCCGCCCTCAACATCTTACGTTCGACTGTCCTTACCCCTGCCCTGCCAGATCATCACTCCTGGGCCCTTGCTCCCTCCAGTGGCTTCACCGTCTCCCAATGCTACTCCTTCCTAAACCATCCCGGTAGACTATTTGCCTTCCCCCGTGTCTGGAAATACCATATCCCTCCACGAATTAAATTCTTCCAGTGGTGCCTCATACATGGCCGGATTAATACCAAGGATCGCCTCTCCCGCTTTAACATCACTTCAGACCAGATTTGCGTCTTCTGCAACTCTGAAATCGAATCTATCCGACATCTTTTCCTCGACTGCGATTTATCTTTCTACATTTGGGTTTCGATCTGCGTCCATAATCTTGGGAAAATCTACTTAATTGAGGATTTCTTTGAGCACTGGCAGTATAGCTCACCTAACCCCCATCTCGACTCTCTGCTGGCTATCTTCTGCTGGGTCATCTGGAAAGAGAGAAACGCCATCATTTTCAACAAACCCACTAGCTCGCGTCTGGAATTATGCATTAAAATCTCTAATCTTTTCGATTATTGGGCAAGTTCCTCATCTTCGGCGCCTTTCAGATTTCGCCTTCCCTCGGCGAGGTCCCCCTCGGAAGAATCGGTGGGTAGCGCTTCCTCTGCCGCATCGACAGGACAGCATGGTGCAGACTAAGGGATCGACTGTCTGCTCTCCCTCTCATGAATCTGCTTTTACTCTTCGCTGCAGTTCTTCTGATAATCACTGGCTTAGTATGTATATTAATCTTTATTTATAATCTGACGCAATGACTGTAATCTAAACACTTTTTTGTTGTAATGCTGCTTTAGCTATCGATCAGGCATGTTGATCGAACTAACACTATCTATATATATTTAGCCTAATCGGCTGTGTAGTTCCCTGCTACACAACCGTTCTTCTAAAAAAACAATAAAAAGAATTTAAGGTATCTGTTGCAACTTTACGGTCTGGTCTACAACATCCAACTAATGATAATCTTGAGTCTAAGAGAAATTCAGATGCAAATTACACTGGTAACCTGGTTGATAGAAAAATTACTAGTGGAACGTGTTTTATGTAGAGACATTCATTAGTTGCATCACATTTTCATAGAAATTATCTGCATATTTCTCATTTCAAATGATTTTCAATTAGTAGACATTTTTTTTATAAAACCCCTTCCAGAAAATAGTTTTTGCTGACCTTGTTTCAGATTAGTCATTTTAGAAAATTTGATTTTATAATTATTTTTGGATTTGATTTTAAATGACTACATTAACTAATCTGACTCCCTACTGATTATCGAAAAGATAAATAGTGATTGAAAAAGTGATGAGTGTCGATATTAACCATATATTATGACTTGAGACAGTATACTTAGTAAATTTCTGTAAAAATTTAAACAAGATTTATAATAACTTTTGATGGGTAAAAATTTCATGACCATCTCTTTTTCTATCATATTTCCAACGACCATCACTCATCAAAATCCAATATAGTATGTCAAAATGTGGTAGTTTTAACAGGAAATTATTCGTTTTTTTAATAAAAACCTCCAAAGTATTCACTCTCATTTAAAAGTCCCAACGGTTATGCATGGGTGAATTACTTGGAATATTTGTATATGTGCTTTCATGCTCATTTAAAAGTCCTCACGATTATGCATGTATGGAACGCATATCAAAATTGGTTATCAAATAGACAAGTTGATTCTAATCCCATTTAAAAGTCCTCACGGTTATGCGTGGTTAGAAGATGCTTGAAATTCATTTTTTTATATAAAAATGGAAATACTACTAATCTCATTTAAAAGTCCTAACGGTTATGCATGGTTAGTAGATATTCAAGTTCCTAATATAAATATACCACAAATAGACATAACAAATGGTTTTTCATCCCTATCATTCTAAAGTGGAATATGCGCCTAACAGAGTATTTATGATTTTTGTTTGATTTTTTATTGAAATTTAATATTTATACTTGATTGGGTATTAATGTGGTATTAATGTCTACCACTTTATCTCTATTTTTCTAACACTATTACTCTTTTGCTGATAACAAAAGAGGGAGAGAAAAGTTAAGATTTTGGCAAATAAAGGTCAAATATTTTATTTGCATCTAGGTTCATTTGCATATTTTTATTTTCATGCATATATGAAGGGGAGCTTTGTTGTAGAGAGAGAGCATTCAAATAGGGGGAGCAAATTGAATGATCAAATACATTTAATAAATTCAATATCTTAAAAATATGTTTGTTATCATCAAAAGGGGAAGATTGTTGAATATGCTAGTATATGATTTTTGTTTGATGATAATAAACATATATATATATATATATTCATTTAAATGTATTTGTTATTGTACTATTTTATTTTCACATAATTAAATAAATATTTTCTAAATAAAATTAATAACATAGAATTTAAATTCAACCAATATTTTATTCAAACAACTATTTATTACAATTTTGAATAGTACTAATTTGAGCTCTCACTATATACACAATTTTCATTACAATACAATTTCAAATTAAAACACAAATTTTCACTATACAATTATCATTTACATTTACACCTCACTACATATCACTCATTTGCTCGTATTTAATCTTCAACTCTATTCTAGATTGAATCCAGCATCTGAGTTATCTGCAAAATAAACACTGATGCAGTAAAATTGAGAAAGAAATATTTTTTTGCTGTGTAAAATAAAATGTGTTTTTGAAAATATTATTTGCCTCAGTTATTTGGGTTGTTCGTCATCATATTTATTCTGAATTCATCATACACGAACAGCTTGTGACATGCACAGTGTATCACTGTACATGCCACAAGGCTGTGCACACCGATATACACTTGATAAAACTGCAGGGACAGGTGAGCACAAGGTTAAACCCGAGCCGAGGCTGGATTCAACTCAGGTGCAATACAGATACATCACAAAATTGTCGAGTATAAGGTCTCATGCAACATTTCAACTCAACCAACATTTTAGACATGCTCTAGTTTAGCCAAAGCAAAGACATGAGACAAGACTACAAGTGCAAATCACAAATGGAACCAGACATATGGAACCATAATCAACATGTGCACCAAACAGGAACAACACCTAACACAGCAATACAAAAGCAACTAAACCAACCAAGAACTAAAATGAACCAGAACCAAACCTCAACTGCACAGTTAACTCAAAGGCAAATAACTCAACCAAATTGTCAAGTGAAAGGAATGGTCAAAGCAGTGTGAACATATCATAATCCATGAAGACCAACAGATCAGAGATAAGTACACAAGTCATGTACATGATCAGAGAAATGAACTTAAAGAAGCAGTGGATAAACTAGGCAGAGCAGTTTCAAAAAGCATAAAGATATACAACAGAGAAGACTGTAACAAAATGATGTATATATGAAGTCCCAAATTAACATAAGTTCAACATGCTCAAATATACAAAGGTCAAAAAGAAAATGAACAAGTTCAGAACTAAAGTGAATCAGATCATCCAAGACTAGACATAGAAAATGGATGTACACATGAAGTTCAGAAGCTAAACCAGAAATGTACTAACACATGCCAGTGGAACAACAAACCAAAAGGAACCGGAGACCATCACAGATACAACAAAGCAAGCAGGTATAATGGCAACATCAGTTCAGGTTCATACAGCTAGTAGCACATTGGATACAAGTGCAATCAAGTCAAACACACATATATACATACATATATGTATGTATATATGTATGGACAAAACACAATACAACTCAATGCAAGACAAATTCCAAAATCACAATGAACCAGTACAAAAAGTGTGAACATCACATATAGGAGGCAAACAAGTATACATATGTAAATATATCAAGTGAAGGCCACACAAGCTCAACTATTTTCACAAGACTCAAATCAAGCATTGGATCAAACAGTATTGAGACAGCAGCTCAACTGTATATAAGTGTAGACTGCACAGTCAAGTTCAAATGCAGGCACATGTAGCAAACTGACCAGTATGGGAGTGCTTGATCAACATTTCATCAGACTAAGATACAAGGAACACCATGTATAACATATGCAAAAATGTATTAGACCAGAAGAGCCCAAAAGCTTGAAATCAGTTTCACATAGACCAAACACACGAAAACCAATAGACCACACACGCACACACACACACACACACACACAGATATATATATATATATATATATATATATATATATGCACATGAAAAGAAGGCAGTAGAGATCAATACAGCAAGTACACCGGATTCCAGAATGCAAATGGAATACAAAGCAACATTGATACCAAAGACTACAAGTGCAACATCAACACAAAACATCACAGCAACAAGCTCACATGAAACCAAGTGGATAGGAAACAATTGTACACATACATACATACATACATGTATGTATATACATAGTTATAGTAAGCACAGTTGCGAGTCACTGTTCAAACAGTTTTTTTTTCAAAAATTGATCAACCCGAAGAAGTCAACACAAAAATTGTAACAGTGTCATGATTTACAAGTGAGAGACAACAGTCAAAATAATTTCAAAATGCCAAAGAATCAAAGCCATGGTGACCAAGGAAGAATCGAATAAGTAAATATTATCAAAATTCAAAGTGGCCGAAGTCAAACCAGAAAAGAACGGAACCAAATCCAAAGCAAACGCAAGCCATGATAATCAAGCAAAATAATATACGAATTTGAACTAGTCTAATCAAATCATATGCACTCAAGCAAAATTGAACGGTAGAGAAAATTATCAGATGAATTCATTCGATCGAAAATTTAGGGAATTAAACCCTATAAATACCATCAACATCATCGGCATTAAATGCATCGAGTTCAAAACATATCAACGAGATTAAGAAGGGAAATCGCATACCTGTTTTTGTTCGATTCAAACTCGATCGAGAAGTAGCCGCGAAGGAATAAAATCAACAAACGACTCGAGCCTCATTTCTTACAAGCATAACAGCAAAGGTTTCGAACATCATTTTTCAAGTGGCGACTTCAAAAAATCATGAAGCCCTAATTTTGAACAAAGAGGAATGAACGTTCTCAAGCAAAGGAAGGAAGCGGACATTATTTTTCAACGCAAAGGATACAAGGCCGAAGAAATAAAAAGAAAAAGGGGAACAGTTTTTTTATCACTTCAATCTTTTAGGCCCACATATTTATAATTACTATTGGGCTTTTTATTTTTAAATTAGGGTTTTGTATTTTGAGTTGTTATTTATTTGTAATTTCTATTTTAAATTTTGTAATTTTCTAGTCGTGTGACTAGGGGATGAACTACGGTGGTGTAGTTCGAGAATTCGCAACTCGGTGGCTGAGTTGTTGCAGGGTTTTGAGCGTAGAGTTATGTTAGTTGATAGCGGGTGTCGTAAGTTTACGTATGTAAGCGTCTGACTACTTAATTTCTAGTAGAAACCTTGGGGGTAGCACGTAGGCAGGGTTTTGCCGAAGCTGGGTAAATCTGTGTTGTTCTATTTCTGCTTTTATTATTCTGCTATTATCTATGCTGCAATTATTTTATATATTTCCGCATTAATTGTTATAATTATTAGTATCACCCTATTCACCCCCCTCTAGGGTGAAATCGATCCTACATAAGGTGCATTCGCATATATGGATTTTCTACTGAGATCTCTTCGGGGAAGCCGAATCCGAACTCCATGATAAGGATCAAAAACTATCTTTCGAGCAATTTATATCTTTAGATGGGATATACTTTAAGGTAAACATAATTGGACCACCCTCAGTGTGTGATCTGAGCTATATCAACTCCTATTACCAATATATCGATAAGCATCTCTAGACATAGAGTTGATATACACCTGAGGTTTGCTAAACCTCCTTGGCCATGCTCCTTCTCTATTTTCTGTCATTTTCTCGATGTCGAGGCTACGTTCGACATTCTCACATGAGTCTTCATCAATCACACAGAACACAAATCCCCAAATGGGTTCCTCTATCTCGAACAGATAAGGAATCACTACATGGATTACTCCATTTCAAACAAATCACGAGTCCCTAAATGGATTCCTCTATCTCGAACAGACCACAAATCACTACATGGATTCGAGCATCTTGAACAGATCTCGAACCTCCATGTAGGTTCCTCACATAAGTCCCCTAATGAATGCTAACGTTGTCCTCTCTCTTGGAGTACTCCTCAACATAGATAGTCCTTTACGATATCATCGTTCGAAATGTTAACATTGACCTTTCCCTTGGACTTAACCTTGGGATAAATAGTTCAACTCTATAACATTCCACTTCACAACCATATAGAACATAGAACCCGTATACCAGTTTTGAAGTAGTATTCAGTAAGTAAAACACTTACCGATTCCAGTCTCTTCAAAACCAATCGATGAACTTTCTGGTAAACTCAATTCCAGTTCTCACAGAAGTAAGCGAAAGCTAGAGAAGTTTCATACCAATACTCCTCCCCGGGGATTCTTATTGGTATGAAATCGCGAAGCCTTTCGATAACTTCTTAAGTCATATTTGATCAATTTCCATAGTCGACTAATCGACCATCTAGTATAAGATAGATGTTTGTAAATGGAAACCAAGTCTAGATTATTACCCATAAAAAAATAAACACACAAAACACTATCATCATCCAAAACACAATTAAGCCACACAAAGTATGATTAAGTTACTTAAGTAACTTCTAATTTCTTCCATTTAATTAATCCTTTTTATTAATTAAAAGTCCTTTATTAGTAAGCTTCTTTTACGTAATAAACTTATACTTTTTCTATCTTTTTCCAAAAGATTCCATACTTAAAATTTCCTTCAAAAATATCCATTTTAAGGACCTGATTACTTTCACAAATCCATTTAAAGGGTTTAAGAATAATGCCACTTTAAACATTGTCACGACAAACCCAAAACCATTTCGCTTTTTCTTATATTTAAATCATCCTTTTATAGATCTATTTATATCCCTAAGTATAATCAAAAAGGGTTAGAGACGAATTTGATTAACACACTATCATAACAAACCCAAACCATTTACCTACTTGTTACTATCTTTACAAACATTTGCTTTAAAGATCTAAGTTCATATTTAGTCAAGTTCAACATTTGACAAGTTAACTGTGAAGTTCTAAAAATGATTGCTTATAGAAATCACTATTTTTACGCTTAACTTGTTCCAATATTCCAACTCAACTATTCCTCGTCCAAGAGTGAAGCCAGGTAAGTTTGTGCAGTGGTTGCTCCAAGCCTTGCCTACAATTCAGTCTTGAATCTCATAAATAGATAAGTCTATATCGTCGACTTTTAGTGTATATTGTATTAATTATTTCAACGAACAATAAGAAATCAACATGATTAACACTTATCTGACATTTTCCACTTACCTATTCCTCAGTTAAGAGCGAAGCACGGTAGGTTAGAGCTCTATTGCTTCATCCTTATTCGACATCAATCTTAACTCTCACAAATAGATAAGATTACTTTGTTGGCTTATTAGTGTTAAGCATAGTTA
Source organism: Allium fistulosum (assembly GCA_030737815.1). NCBI lineage: Eukaryota > Viridiplantae > Streptophyta > Magnoliopsida > Asparagales > Amaryllidaceae > Allium > Allium fistulosum. The sequence goes on along the minus strand of CM060905.1, from coordinate 1,029,281,354 downwards.
ATTACTTTTCTAATAAGTTATTGAACAATTTAACCATTTGGTCATTAAGAAATTTCTAACCTCTTTCTAAAGTTTTTGTTTATAATTCAAAATAATTTAAAACGTAAGATATTTGTATAAGATATTCATAAAAGATATTTTCCAAGATATTTCTATAAGACACTTATACTTCAAAATACTTATAATATGTTTTAAAACATTCCTTTAAAATATCACTTGAAAATAACAAGTTTGGAAAATCATTAGAAACTTGAAAACGACATGTTTTAACAAAATATCTCTCCATTAAAAATTCACTATTAATTCTTAAAAATCCATAAAGATCTCAAACCACTTTTAAAATAATCTAAAAATAGCTACTAACCATTTGTAAAAAGAATAAAACGAAATATTTAAAGCTAAATATCTTTTCAAACCTTTTAAGTCCAAAAATTAAGTCTAAATGGGATAGTTATGCACTAGTGATGTTTTGGACGTTTTCGAGATGTTACTTAACTTTTTACTATTCAATATTTTATTAGCAACCAATATATGTGCAAAACAATATAAATATGGTGAGAAACCCCAAAGGATCTCTCTACAAAGTTCCATAATAATTGCTAAAAACAAGGCAATTCCAAACCGCTTCTATAGCGACTATTGCTATAAATGGACCTCTAAATCCAAGTCATATTCCAACTTATGTTCAACTACAACCCATGTGATTTGTTCCAAAGTCTAGTAACATGTCATACAAGTCCATTCAAGTTCATTCCAAGTTAACTCAAGTCCATGTACATGGATCAGATATGTTACTTACTTTTAAAGTAAGAACTTCACACCAATGTTTTAACGTAAGTTAACAAAAATTCAATCAACTTTAACACAATCAAACACAACATATATGTGTTATAGTTTTCATTCAAAGTGAGATGTTAACTCACCATTAACCTCACCATAACCAAGATCCAAAAACCCAAGCCTAACCCCTTCCTTGAAACCACTTTCCTCCTCCTCCTCCTCCTTGCCTTCACCTTGATCAATTTCCTCCTTTTCCCACTTAAAGCTCACGACCTCTCCTTCATATAGGAGTTTAGATTCACTTCTTCAACATCTAACATGATAGATGGTTATCTCATATTATATTAAGCCTTCTAGAAAAGTTTGAAGTGATTTGGATTTGATTTTCAACTATTTTGATTTAGAGCATAAGAGAGAAAGAGATGAAGAAGCCATTGATTTTACAACTCAAGCTTTGTAATTTTTGTGATTATTTCCTAAGGATATGTCCTGTCTTATATAGCCTTAGGAATGTGATGGAAAAAGACTAAAAACCCCTCAAAATCCTTATGACATTAATTACTTCTATCACTTCCCCTTTATGTCACATAAGCTTAAGGGTTAAGTGTTTCCATATTTGCTTACTTTCATTTTCTACTCATTTTAAAAAACTTATCCTCTCTTACATCATGCATGACATCGTCACGGTTATTTAGCCATAACACGAAAATATTTTTATTTGCTAATTATCTCCTTAATGATTAATTAGACATGCATCGAAGTTTAAATAGCTTTCGTTGAGAAAAAAGCTGTTTATCGATAAAACGATTTTCGGCCACATTATCGATATTTTTCCAAAGAATATATTTTGTAATAATTTTTCCAAAACAAGTTTACCATAATTAATTATGATTTAAAAAGGGGATGAAAGAGCTTATTAAATCATTTTAATAATATTTAATCCAAGATTCAAATATTTAAATAATTTAGATATTTAATTACGACGTGTCCGAAATTCCGGGTCGTTACATCCACAGTCTCCAAAAAGACTTGAACAATTGAACTGGACTAAGAAACGATAGAGAAATGGATTTAGAGGCTTTAAAAACATCATAAGATGGAAAATGGAGAAGTATAAAAGAGATAGCTAAAATTGGACAAGGTTTCATCACTCGGGCCCTCATAACATGACCTCTACAACTTGGACCCAAGTTGTAACCCATGACAAGCCAACCAAACTTGGCTAGAGGATGAGGAATAAAAACAAAGTTGAAATCAAAACAAAGAAAGCACAATTGAAAATGGAAGAACCAAAAAAGATTAAACCCAAAGGTGAAAGTTCAACTCAGAACCGAGTTTTGAAGCACAACACGAGTCTAAGTTGGTCAATGAAGGCTGGTTTCGTTATGATCTTTTGGGAAAAATTCTTACTAGATGTGGAGAACATGTAAGCCTTATTTAGGCTTATTTCAATGGCTTTCATCTATAAATAGTGGAGGAGATGCATTGGAAAGGAGATCTTTTCTCTACTATGCTCTTAATCAGTCCGAGTTGAGTTATTTAATTCCTAACTAAACTCTGCATGACTCATACCTAAGTCGTAAGATATGGGTTATAAGAAATGCTTTGTAGAAGCAAAGTACAATCAAATAAAAACATCAAGTGGAGTAGGCTAAAGCATCCATCGAACCACTATAAAAATTGTTTGTTCTACCTATCTTTAATCTGTTTATTTTTACATTTGCTACTTGATTAGGTGTTTGTGCCCTTTTTGTCCAAACATTTTAGTGCTTCCATTGAGAGGACTTGAGGTTTAATCTACAAGAGCTGTTGCTGGAGGAGGTCCACAAGGACATGAGGGCAGCTGGGAGGTGCCTTCAAATTCAAACTCTCCTTTAATTTACATGACTAGAGATAAGATTGAGAGAATGATGATAGAGATGCAAGATAGGCTAGTGGCTTGACAAGAAGAGATGCTTAATAGATTTTTCAAAAGGTTGGAACCATAAAGGACAACCAAAATAGCCAAAAACCAAAGTCAAAGGCCGAAAGGCGGAACAAGTGCACTAAGAGATAGGGTATAAAGAGTTAGAACATATTCCCTAGGAACACCATAACTCCGTAACAACTTAAAACAACCCGATACCGAGTCATGCGGTCCAAGGGCATGGTAAAATTAGAAAATGGACAGTGTGAAGCATGCCCAAGGAACAACATTGAGTCACGGAATGGAAATCAGAATGCAAATTTATAGGAGCAAGGAGATAGATTGGAAGTTTCCCAAAGAAACAGAGGGTAGGGTGAAGATTTGGATCAAGGACACATAGAGCCTTAGGGATTTCCGCTGAACAATAACAACAACGTTGCTGATATGGTAAGACAAGTACTGAGAGGTGAACCCCCAGATCAGAGTTTAGAGGATGTAAATAGAAACCCATTTACCCTAAACATCTGATATGTTAGGAACCCTTCTGATTTTAAGCTACCAACGTTGGAGATGTATAATGAAAGGACATATCTAACTGTTCAGTTAATGATATATATCCAACACAAAGAAGTGTTGGGTGCTTCAGAGGAGGTGATGAGATGGTAATTCCCGTTGTGCTTAACAGATTTAGCGGCGATGTGGTTTCATCAACTGGGGATGGGTCCATCGGCACGTGGACTGAATTAGTGGATAAGTTTATGAAGTAGAGAGTTCATATAGCATGACCAAAGAATGTGATGACACTCTCAAGTGTGAAGCAAAGGGCTGGTGAGACCCTAAGGAGTTACTTAACTAGATTCAATACAGCATCCGTTGTAGTGTAGAAACTAGACCCATTGATAGTCCTGATAGTAGAGGTTTTTGGAGTTGCCAGTAAGACCAATTTTCAGATCACTTTGGAGAGACATCCACTAGTGGATCTTGTGGATTTCTATTACCAAGTTGAAAGTTACCTACGCCAAGAGGATGCTAAAGCCGAAAGTGCTAAAGTAAACACTATGGAGGATGAAGGACCATTCATGATAGGATACGGAAAGGGTAAAGTAAAGTGGAAAGTTGAAGATGGCTTCGGTGGATGGAAGTGACAAATGAGAGAGGCTAAATTTTCCTTATAAACTGAATTGATTGAAACCCTAGGGATGATTTACTTGGATATCGAGGGCAGATTCCTTACAAAAATCCCTTTAAGAGAAAGCCTATGGATTAGGAGAATAGATCTGGAAAGTTTGTCTATTCCATGAGCTGGATGGGAAAGAAACGAATTAATGCAGGCATCTACATGACATGATAGAGGAGCAGATTTGGAGTAACCACTTATAATAGTATGTTAAAAATTAGATTACCATAGCACAAACTATAGTAGTGTCACAAGAACAACCACCATGTATGGCATGGAGTTAAGTTTGATTTCTGCACTTTGCTTTCTACGGAACTAGGTCGATAATGATTATCTCATGATTGGGATGGATTGGAGTTAAGTTTGATTTCTGCACTTTGCTTTCTCTGAATAAGGTATAAAGGATCATCACTGAGCTACTTTCTCATGCATAGGATCTTGAATGGTCCCATAGACGTGCTCTAGGTTAGGATCTGGATGTAACCCTTGACCTGATCTGATCTTTTGATTTTTTTTTCTTGATTCATCTGACATGAACTATATGTTTAGCTGATGGATATTTGGACTTGAAAATCATTCTAACATGATAAATGATACTGATATTGTTACGAGATACTAATGGAAATTGGTTATTTATTAAAATTGGTATATAAAATGATAGAACATGGTTCCCCTAATTAGAGAGACGGAGTGATGAACTGTGAAGTGTAGTTTACATTGCGAAGAGCGAGTGAATGGACTTGTGACGCCCCACCTCTATACTAACGCTAGCCAAGGACACTATGGGGTAATGCCGTCGACTAGCACGAAGAATAAGGCTGTTGAGGAGCGTCTATCTGTGTAATTGCTTTGTGCGAGTACCGATATGTCAGATAAAAAAACTTACATTTCATTTCAAGAGGAAATCCGAAATATCAAATACAAACTCGAAGCTACGACAAAGTGGCTATGAGGCCTTCGGAAACAAATATAGAAATAAACATAGCACAAATCAGTCATAGACATTCATATCACAAAGGCGGAATCAGATATAAATATATCACACAAAAGTGTTCACCAAAATAGTGGTCATATAAGATCCACTACATCACAAAATAATAGATACAATGCTAGACAAAAGAATAATTATACATCAAAGAGTCTATATCTCAAATGCATAATAACAAAAACTACTAATCTAAAGTCGTTAGCCCAAAATCAGATGATAATCCCTAATAAGAAGTCAAGCAGGAGCACCTAAAATACCTCGGTCTGACTCGAGTATTATTTAAGAAGAAAATAATAAACGGATCAGTCTAGCTATAAATATCAGATAAAATGAGATAGGATAAGAGATATGACCAAAAACGCATGATAACAAAAATGCCATATTGTGTCAAGTATACATCAATTAACAACAAAAATCATACAATATCTCAAAACATCTCAAAACATCAAAATGAATCACATTCTTTAAATTATTCACCAAAACACAAATATTGATAGAGCTTATCAATGCAAACCACGAAAATTGGTGAAACACAAATTCTAGAAATCACAACCAGAAATCCAGAAATCACAAAGGGGGGAAAGCCTATCACAAACGGGAGCATAAAAACTCACCAACACGTGTATCACAAACGGAACGCTATTCCATGGTCGCTAACCATAAATTTTGAGCCGAAGCTCCATAAACAGCCCGAAGACCATGGGTCGCTACCCCACCAAATTGAACTGAAGTTCCACAAATGGGGTTTTTAGTCCCCACACAAACAAATAGACATCGCACATCGCTAGTCTAAATCACAAAATGATCATCATCGATCAATATAAAGTGTGAATTACACTAAGCTAGTAAATATATGAGTTTAGCTTCATGTCCCATAGCCACTAGCTTAACTTAAATATTTACGAACAAATTGTAGATTTCCACTCGAAAATTGTCACAAGAGTTCAATCGAACAAGTCCAAGAATTAACCGACGAAGCAAACGCAAGCATTTCATACCACTTGTTTTACTAAGCCATTTAATTAGATTTCTCATACTAATGAGGAAAAGGTTTGTATATACTAATAGATTGGAAAACGGTTTTAAAAGAGAGCTTTATATTTAAAATAGTGTCGAAATCGTTTTGATGAATGAGTTTGAGTATTTACTACTAGTATAGAAACCTTTGTATTTAGAAGTGACAAATCACAAAAATGATCGTAGAAATAATCAATCACCAAAGATTCACATTCAAAGACGTGAATCAAATCCAAAGAAATCGATACCAAATCCATCAAAATGGATATTCCCAAAAAATCCAAAGAAAGAAGTCATCAAAGTCGATAGTAAGTGATAACAACAATCCGGATCAACTAAAATCGATTAAAATAGGAAATCCACACAAAACAGCCTAAATAGGAAAAAATGGATGTTTCTAGACGCCTGGTTTGGAATCCGGAATCCAAAAACAGCCTAAAATAGACGTAGATGTGAGTTAAAGAACTCACCTTTAAATCCAAAAACAATGAATGAGAAGCTTTTAAAACAAGGCAAGAACAATTCCTCTTCAACACACTTGTAGAATCTTCAATCTAATCTCAAAAGAAGAATATTTCCCAAGTTAGGTTATAGGAAATTCTGACAATTGAAGAGAGATTGATATGGAGAAGAAGAAGATGATGCTTACCTTAGCTTCTCTTTGTTTTCTAGAGCTTGAATTTGAATTTCCTAATTAAACTAGGGTTAGGAATTTTAATTTCCCTTCTCTTCCACCATTTTTGCTTTAGCTAGAGAGTGTTAGGAAATGAAAATGAATGAAGGAAGTTGAGTGGAGTTAGGGTATTCAGTTGGGTCAATGGGCTGAAACCCAAACCCTAAAGCCCAAAATAGAAAATAGCAAAATTCTACTCAACTCCAAACATATCGATGTTTATACTCAAAAAAGTTGTTAACGCCATTTTGGACTCAATGGAAGTGGTCTCGAGTCCCAATTCGAATGTTTACAAAAAGTAGCTTTTTGGACTTTAATCCGATTAACGACGCTATATTTAAATATACAAATCGTAAAATATGCGGGTTGTTACAGACTCCCCTTCTTAAAGAAATTGCGTCCTCGCAATACTTAAGAAAAAGAAATAAAAAGTAACAACCATACAAAGGCATAACAACACAAAAGGAAGAAATTTTGAAATGAGAAGTTCACCTTAATGAGCACGAGAGAATAAGTCCGGATGTGTTCACTCAATGAATTATCTGGATTCCCAAGAGCAATCCTTAGGATTTGAGGACCATTGAACTTTCACAAGAGGAACATCTTTATTTCGAAGGCGTTTAACCTCCGAAGCAATGATTCGAATAGGATGTTGCTCATAAGTCAAATTAGGCGAAACTTCAATTTCTTCAATTACATCGGGCTCAAGAATAGGATCGGAATCACGAAGGCATTTCCGTAGTTGAGAGACGTGGAATACGTCATGTATGGTAGAAAACTGAGCCGGTAATAAAAGGCGATAAGCCACGGAACCAATGCGTTCGGTGATGGGAAATGGACCAATATATCGAGGTGCTAATTTTCCCGATCGACTGAAACGCACAACACCCTTCATAGGTGAAACACGAATAAACACCCTTCTTCGGTTATCGGCGTAGGATTTTTGTCTACTTTGAGCTTCTTTCATCCTATGATGAATAAGGTCAATCATTTCTATGGAATCATGAATAAAATCTGGACCTAAAACCAGCTTCTCACTGGCTTCAAGCCAACACGAAGGAGATCGGCATGGCCTTTCGTAAAGTGCCTCGAAAGGTGCCATACCAATACTAGATTGGAAGCTATTATTATAGGAAAACTCAACAAGAGAAATATGATCTTCCCAACTTCCACCAAAATCAAGAACACGTGCACGAAGATGATCTTCAAGAGTTTGATTCACACGCTCGGTTTTTCCATCGGACTGGGGATGATAAGCGGTGCTAAGATTTAGCTTCGTTCCCAAAGATTTTTGAAGACCTTTCCAAAATCCACTAGTAATTAATGGATCGCGATCGCTAACAATAGAAGTAGGAACTCCATGCAATTTAACAATTTCCTTGACATAGAGTTTAGCCAAAATAGGTACGGTCCGATTGGACCGAACATGAATAAAATGGGTGGATTTTGTAAGTCTATCTACTATCACCCATAAGCTATCATGACCCGAACGAGAACGGGGAAGACCATCAATAAAGTCCATGGAAATTTGATCCCACTTCCATATTGGAATTTCAAAGGTTGCAATAACCCACCGGGCCTTTGATGCTCGACCTTTACGAGTTGGCAAGTCATGCAACGCTTAACAAAGTTAGCAATATCAGATTTCATTCCATCCCAATAATAAAGTCGCTTCATATCCGCGTACATTATACTACTACCGGGATGAATGGTAAATTTAGAACAATGAGAATCTTCTAAAATGTCTTTACGAAGATCAATAATATTTGGCACAATAAGTCTACCAAATTTTCAAATACCGCCACGAACATCAATATCAAAGTCTTTCAATCCTTCAATATCAATTTTAACCCTACAACTTTGGCTAAGAAGAACCAATTCGGGATCATGCTTTTGAGCTTCAAGAATGCGGTCTAAAAGAGAGGATGAGCCTCAAGGCTACACAAAACAAGAGATGAACATGAATTGGATTCACGATCTCGAATCTCACAAGTGGATAAAGTCGCGAGATCATTGCATTCGGATATCATCATGGAAACAACCGCATGTTGCTTTCGACTAAGGGCATCGGCAACACGATTTCCCTTTCCGAGAGTATGAAGAATATCAAGATCATAAGATGCAAGGAACTCAAGCCAACGTTGTTGACGCAAATTAAGTTGCTTTTGAGAAAATAAATACTTCAAAGATTTATGATCTGTGTAGAGAACAAATTTCTCTCCCAAAAGATAATGACGCCAAATTCTAAGGGCGAAAACAATAGCCGCGAGCTCTAAATCATGAGTGGCATATCTAGTCTCGGCCAGCTTTAATTGCCTAGAAGCATAAGCGATAACACGTTCCCTTTGCATGAGAACGGCTCCCAAACCAACACGACTAGCATCGGTATAAATAATAAAGTCTTGGTTCCCTTCGGGAATCACAAGAATAGGAGCATCAGAAAGGAGTTCTTTTAGTTTCTGAAAAGCAGCTTCACATTTGTTAGACCAAATGTATTTAACTCCCTTCTTTGTAAAACTAGTAAGAGGTACGGAAATTTTAGAAAAGTCTTTTATGAAACGACGGTAATAGCCCGCCAATCCGAGAAAGCTATGAATTTCTGTCACATTCTCCAGTCTCTTTCAATTTTGAATCGTTTCAATCTTTGAAGGATCCATGGAAATTCCGGATTTAGAAATAATATGCCCCAAAAATTTCACACGAGATTGCCAAAAGTGGCACTTAGAAAATTTTGCTTTCAATGGGTTGCTCCTAAGAGTTTCCAACACAATCCGAAGATGATTTTCATGCTCTTCCTCGGTTTTAGAATAAACAAGAATATCATCGATAAAGATGAGAACAAATCGATCGAGGAAGTCTTTGAAAACACGATTCATAAGATCGACGAAATAAGCTGGAGCATTCATCAAACCAAATGGCATAACAAGCCATTCAAAAGATCCATAACGAGTACGGAATAATGTCAAAGGAATGCTATCCTCTGCAATATGGAGCTGATGAAAACCGATTGCTAAGTCTAACTGTGAAAAGACTTTAGCACCACTAAGTTGATCGAATAAATCATCAATCCGCGGTAAGGGATATTTATTCTCGATGGTGAGATCATTAAGTTTGCGGTAGTCAACGCAAAGCCTAAGTGTACCATCAGATTTCTTCACAAAAATAGCTGAAGCTCCCCAAGGAGAGGAACTAGAACAAATAAACTCTTTGGCTTCCAATTCGGATAATTGTTTACACATCTCCTCATTTTCCTTATTGGCAATACGATAAGGAGGACGAGTAATAGGTAGATCTCCAAGGATTAGATTAATTCTGAACTTAATTGCTCGCTTAGATGGTAATCCTAATACGAGCTCAAATATGTCGGGAAATTCACGAACAATGTGAATGAGAGAAATAACATCTTCCTCATCATCATTATCGTCATCATGAGGATTTAGAGAATATAAGGATGCTTTCGAATTGGAATCTGAATCTTTTAGAACAAGAGAAATCTGCTTAACAGATTGAGGATGTCGAAGATATATAGTTCGCTCGGGACAGGATATGGGCTTCATATCGGTTAAGCCAATCCATCCCCAAAATCATTTTGAAACCAAGGTAACGCATAACATGCAAGTCGGCACGGAAAGAGTAATCACATAAAATAATCTTAACATCTTTACACAGTAAACTGAGTGTTGCAGATCCACCAACCGAATTCGCAATTCTCAATGAAGTCATCAAGCCAATAACATTCAAAGACAAAGCATCAACAAGTTCTTTTGATATAAAAGAGTGAGATGCACCCGTATCAAAAAGAACTCGAATAGGAAAATCACGAAATATAATAATGCCATCAAGGATAGAATGAGAAATACCTTGACCACGGGATGTGTCAGTAGGGGCTTGCACAACGTTTAGCTTGCCTTCCTTCTTGCTTTGAAGTTTGGGACATGAAGATATAGTATGACCCGAACTTTTGCAATAGCGGCAAGAAAGAGACTTTGGACACTTGTTCGCATAATGGTCCTTAGAACCACAATTGTAACATTCTCCACGACTAGAGGTAGGAGTTTTTGCTACCGAAGTTGCTTGCTTCCCTTTCTTGTTGGGATTAGGCTTGAATTTAAAAGGCCTCTTCTTATTGATGTTTTGTTTGACTTCAACATCACTTTCTTTATCGGCCTCTTCGAGTCGAAGAGCGATATCAACAAGCTGATCAAAAGGAACTTCTAGTTTCAGAAGTAATGGCTTTTTGAGGTTCTTATTCAACCCATAGACGAATCTCTGATTTTTCTTCAATGGGGTATTAATATACTCGACCCCATATTTAGATAGAGCTTCAAAAGATGCGACGTAATCCGTCATAGAAGATTCACCTTGAACAAGGTCGATAAGCGTCGGGCTAAAGATACTTTTTCAGCTTTTGGCACAAATTTTAATTCGAACCTTTCCTGGAATTGCTCCCAAGAAAGATTCACTTCAATAATTTCAGAGATCAAAAGCTCGTACCAGTCTAATGCTCTTTCTTGGAGCATGCTAGAAGCCACTTGGACTCGATGAAGATCAATAAGATTCATGCGAGAAAAGATGTGATCGCACGATCTAAGCCAAGCTTGGACTTCTATAACGCACTCGGAACCTATGAAAGGCTTTCCACCCAAGCTGGTGTAATCACTGCACAAGCGTGCAAACCCAGATTTAGAATGAGTAGGCTCTGGAATGGGTCTGATAGCTTGATCATTTTTCACAAGATCTAGAAGTTGCTGAGCAGACATAAATACTCCGTCCTGAGGAGTAGCACTAGAATGACCGGCACTGGGATGGCCTGGTCTAACCATTTCTCTTCTTTAAGAAAGAAAGAAAAGAGGAAAAAGGTTATTCACAAAATGAATATCAAACAAACTTGATTGATAAAACAAGGCATCATAAAAAGAAATAGGATAGAATGGTACGAAGACTCGAATTAAATCCTATGGCACGATTCCTAAGAAAGACTTAGGACAATGACACTTCCTAGATTATTCTACATTGTTCCGAAGTTTGGATCTGATACCAAGCTGTGACGCCCCACCTCTATACTCACGCTAGCCAAGGACACTACGGGGTAATGCCGTCGACTAGCACGAAGAATAAGGCTGTTGAGTAGCGAACATCTGTGTAATTGCTTTGTGCGAGTACCGATATGTCAGATAATATAACTTACATTTCATTTCAAAAGGAAATCCGACATATCAAATACAAACTCGAAGCTACCACACAGTGGCTATGAGGCCTTCGGAAACAAATATAGAAATAAACATAACACAAATCAGTCACAGACATTCATATCACAAAGGCGGAATCAGATATGAATATATCACATAAAAGTGTTCACCAAAATAGTGGTCATATAAGATCCACTACATCACAAAAGAATAGATACAAGTGCTAGAAAAAAGAATAATTATACATCAAGGAGTCTATATCTTAAACGTATAATAACAAAAACTACTAATCTAAAGTAGTTAGCCAAAAATCAGATGATAATCCCTGATAAGAAGTCAAGCAGGAGCACCTGAAATACCTCGGTCTGACTCGAGTATTATTAAAGAAGAAAATAAAAACGGATCAGTCTAGCTATAAATATCAGATAAAATGAGATAGGATAAGAGATATGACCAAAAACGGATGATAACAAAAATGTCATACTGTGTCAAGTATACATCAATTAACAACAAAATTCATACAACATCTCAAAACACCAAAAAGAATCGCATTCTTTAAATTATTCACCAAAACACAAATCTTTACTACTAATAAAGAGAATTCATTGAATAGATTTACTCAGTGTCTTTTTGAAATTCCAAATATACCCTTTTACATCTTATCTTATAGAGAAATAGTATTCAAATATGGGAATATAGTCTGTTATTTTCTAAGTACAACTGTCAGTCCCCATGGAGAACTACAGTGTACGTTCACAAGATGAAATATCTGAGTGTTTCATATTGTCCGTAATTTAGGTGGGAGTTAATCGGTCGAAGTCTCGCCAAATTCCGAGTTAGTATGAAGAAAATATTGCAGTCTGAACAAAATAAATAGCGGCTTCTGAACTAGGCGGAGTTCAAAAATGGGGATGTGGTATCCTGTTATTTTCTAAGTACAACTGTCAGTGCCCATGGAGAACTACAGTGTGCGTTCACAAGATGAAGTATCCGAGTGTTCCATACTGTCCGTAATTTAGGTGGGATTTAATCGGTCGAAGTCTCGCCGGATTCCGAGTTAGTATGAAGAACATATTGCAGTCTGAACAAAAAAAATAGCGGCTTCTGCACTAGGCGGAGTTCAAAAATGGAGATGTGGTATCCTGTTATTTTCTAAGTACAACTGTCAGTCCCCATGAATTGTTATGTCAACATCACATCTTTATCTTTATCTTTACTACTAATAATGAGAATTCCTTGAATAGGAATTCAACCGTGTTTTTTATGAAATACCAGAAATACCCCTCATTATAATAATGGAAATCGTTCACTCTATCTTTATTTTTACTACTAATAAAGAGAATTCATTGAATAGATTTACTCAGTGTCTTTTTGAAATTCCAAATATACCCTTTTACATCTTATCTTATAGAGAAATAATATTCAAATATGCGAATATAGCCTGTTATTTTCTAAGTACAACTGTCAGTCCCCAAGGAGAACTACAGTGTACATTCACAAGATGAAGTATCCGAGTGTTTCATATTGTCCGTAATTTATGTGGGAGTTAATCGGTCGAAGTCTCGCGGGATTCCGAGTTAGTATGAAGAAAATTTTGCAGTCTGAACAAAAAAATATAGCGGCTTATGCACTAGGCGGAGTTCAAAAATGGGGATGTGGTATCCTGTTATTTTCTAAGTACAACTGTCAGTTCCCATGGAGAACTACAGTGTACGTTCGCAAGATGAAGTATCCGAGTGTTCCATATTGTCCGTAATTTAGGTGGGAGTTAATCGGTCGAAGTCTCGCCGGATTCCGAGTTAGTATGAAGAAAATATTGCAGTCTGAACAAAAAAAATAGCGGCTTCTGCACTAGGCGGAGTTCAAAAATGGGGATGTGGTATCCTGTTATTTTCTAAGTACAACCGTCAGTCCCCATGGATTGTTATGTCAACATCACATATTTATCTTTATCTTTATCTTTACTACTAATAATGAGAATTCCTTGAATAGGAATTCAACGGTGTCTTTTTGAAATACCAGAAATACCTCATTATAATAATGGAAATCGTTCACTCTATCTTTATCTTTACTACTAATAAAGAGAATTCATTGAATAGATTTACTCAGTGTCTTTTTAAAATTCCAAATATACCCTTTTACATCTTATCTTATAGAGAAATAGTATTCAAATATGGGAATATAGCCTGTTATTTTCTAAGTACAACTGTCAGTCCCCATGGAGAACTACAGTGTACGTTCACAAGATGAAATATCTGAGTGTTTCATATTGTCCGTAATTTAGGAGGGAGTTAATCGGTCGAAGTCTCGCCGAATTCCGAGTTAGTATGAAGAAAATATTGCAGTCTGAACAAAAAAATAGCGGCTTCTGCACTAGGCGGAGTTCAAAAATGGGGATGTGGTATCCTGTTATTTTCTAAGTACAACTGTCAGTTCCCATGGAGAACTACAGTGTGCGTTCGCAAGATGAAGTATCCGAGTGTTCCATATTGTCCGTAATTTAGGTGGGAGTTAATCGGTTGAAGTCTCGCCGGATTCCGAGTTAGTATGAAGAAAATATTGCAGTCTGAACAAAAAAAATAGCGGCTTCTGCACTAGGCGGAGTTCAAAAATGGGGATGTGGTATCCTGTTATTTTCTAAGTACAACTGTCAGTCCCCATGGATTGTTATGTCAACATCACATCTTTATCTTTATCTTTATCTTTACTACTAATAATGAGAATTCCTTGAATAGGAATTCAACCGTGTCTTTTTGAAATACCAGAAATACCCCTCATTATAATAATGGAAATCGTTCACTCTATCTTTATCTTTACTACTAATAAAGAGAATTCATTGAATAGATTTACTCAGTGTCCTTTTGAAATTCCAAATATACACTTTTACATCTTATCTTATAGAGAAATAGTATTCAAATATGGGAATATAGCCTGTTATTTTCTTAGTACAACTGTCAGTCTCCTTGGAGAACAACAGTGTACGTTCACAAGATGAAATATCTGAGTGTTTCATATTGTCCGTAATTTAGGAGGGAGTTAATCGGTCGAAGTCTCGCCGAATTCCGAGTTAGTATGAAGAAAATATTGCAGTCTGAACAAAAAAAATAGCGGCTTCTGCACTAGGCGGAGTTCAAAAATGGGGATGTGGTATCCTGTTATTTTCTAAGTACAACTGTCAGTTCCCATGGAGAACTACAGTGTGCGTTCGCAAGATGAAGTATCCGAGTGTTCCATATTGTCTGTAATTTAGGTGGGAGTTAATCGGTTGAAGTCTCGCCGGATTCCGAGTTAGTATGAAGAAGTTATTGTAGTCAGAACAAAAAATATAGCGGTTTCTGCCTAGGCGGCGTTCAAATGTGGGGATGCTACTATCAAATCTACTTTCACAGGTACAAATAAAAATGCATGCACATTGTGGTTAAATGCAGGCCCACCTGGGCGTGCATATGTACTCGTATTGATAGAGTTTATCAATGCAAACCACGAAAATTGGTGAAACACAAATTCTAGAAATCACAACCAGAAATCCCAAAATCACAAAGGGCGGGAAGGCCTATCACAAACGGGAGCATGAAAACTCACCAACACGTGTATCACAAACGGAACGCTATTCCATGGTCGCTAACCATAAATTTTGAGCCGAAACTCCACAAACGGGCCGAAGAGCATGGGTCGCTACCCCACCAAATTGAACCGAAGTTCCACAAACGGGGTTTTTAGTCCCCACACAAACAAATAGACATCGCACATCGCTAGTCTAAATCACAAAATGATCATCATCGATCGATAAAAAGTGTGAATTACACTAAGCTAGTAAATATATGAGTTTAGCTTCATGTCCCATAACCACTAGCTTAACTTAAATATTTACGAACAAATTGTAGATTTCCACTCGAAAATTGTCACAAGAGTTCAATCGAACAAGTCCAAGAATTAACCGACGAAGCAAACGCAAGCATTTCATACCACTTGTTTTACTAAGCCGTTTAATTAGATTTCTCATACGAATGAGGTATAGGTTTGTATATACTAATCGATTGGAAAACGGTTTTAAAAGAGAGCTTTATATTTAAAATAGTGTCGAAATCGTTTTGATGAAAGAGTTTGAGTATTTACTACTAGTATAGAAAACTTTGTATTTAGAAGTGACAAATCACAAAAATGATAGAAACAATCAATCACCAAAGATTCACATTCGAAGACATGAATCAAATCCAAAGAAATCGATACCAAATCCATCAAAATGGATATTCCCAAAAAAATCCAAAGAAAGAAGTCTTCAAAGTCGATAGTAAGTGATAACAACAATCTGGATCAACTAAAATCGATTAAAATAGGAAATCCACACAAAACAACCTAAATAGGCAAAAATGGATGTTTCTAGACGTCTGGTTTGGAATCCAGACGTCTGGATTTGTTTTCTGGAAATAGTTCAGAAAGCCACCCAGACGTCTGGAATATCAAAACAGACGTCTGAGCCATGACCAGACGTCTGGTTTAGAATCCAAACGTCTGGATTTATTCTCTGGAAATAATCCAGCGAACCCCCAGACGTCTGAAACTTCAAGTCAGACGTCTGAGACTCATCCAGACGTTTGATCTTAGATTTCAGATGTCTGGAATTAATCTCTGGCTTTTTTTATAAATTCTGCGTGCATATTTTTGCTCCAGATCCAAACCAGACGTCTGGACTTGGTCACCAGACGTTTGGTCACCTGGTCTGGGCAACATTTTGCCTAGGCCAAAGTGGCCAAAACGTATCGGAAGCGATCGGACGAGCAACGACGACTAAGGATTTACGCCAAGCGACAACCCGGCCTTAAAGGCTCTTCGATACACCCCGAATATCAATGTCCAAATATCCATAGAAGGATTTTCATAAAATTGGACCAAAACACCAAAATTTGGAAAATTCACCAAATCAATTCAAATCAAAAGCAAATGAATATGCACAAGTGTTAGGAATTCATACCTAACAACAATGTTAGCTATAGACGTAGATGTGAGTTAAAGAACTCACCTTTAAATCCAAAAACAATGAATGAGAAGCTTTTAAAACAAGGCAAGAACAATTCCTCTTCAACACACTTGTAGAATCTTCAATCTAATCTCAAAAGAAGAATATTTCCCAAGTTAGGTTATAGGAAATTCTGACAATTGAAGAGAGATTGAGATGGAGAAGAAGAAGATGATGCTTACCTTAGATTCTCTTTGTTTTCTAGAGCTTGAATTTGAATTTCCTAATTAAACTAGGGTTAGGAATTTTAATTTCCCTTCTCTTCCACCATTTTTGCTTTAGCTAGAGAGTGTTAGGAAATGAAAATGAATGAAGGAAGTTGAGTGGAGTTAGGGTATTCAGTTGGGTCAATGGTCTGAAACCCAAACCCAAAGCCCAAAATAGAAAATAGCAAAATTCTACTCAACTCCAAACATATCGATGTTTATACTCAAAAAAGTTGTAAACGCCATTTTGGACTCAATGGAAGTGGTCTTGAGTCCCAATTCGACTGTTTACAAAAAGTCTCTCTTCGGACTTTAATCCGATTAACGACGCTATATTTAAATAAAAATATTTAAATCTACAAATCGTAAAATATGTGGGTTGTTACAGGACTTGTATGGGATAGCAAGTCCCTTCATCGGAGAGCAAGCAGATGGACTCGCTCGGATATTGGGTCCCTTCACTGAAGAGCGAGCAGATTCGGTTCAATATGGATATGTAATTATATGATATGGAGAGATCAGAAACTGAAATTTAGGATTTGAATCCCTCTTTATTTTGAATGATTCGGTAATAGATATTGGATTATGTCATTGCCTTGATTCAGTTGGACTTACTTATGATGGGATGTTGAGCGATACTGGATAGTTTATAGTAACATTTCGATTGACGCCAATGTACAATGACGATTAATGATGCCTGATTGCATGGAGCATTATTTACCCATAATAGTTAAATCTTGGGAGAACACAGGATGATATTGACATTGATATATGATAATATAACTTGAATGAACATGGAATGGCCTAGATTTATAATATATAATATGGTAATTCTAAAAGAACATGGAATGATTATGATTTATAACTAATAGTTAAGGCAATGACTTGAGCCCTTAGCTACGATAAGTGTAGAATGACCTCTAACTTGTAGATGAACTCAAATTAACCGGATGATTCACCATAATTGGTCTAGTAGATAACCAGAGAGCTCAATTATTGATAATTCACTAACTTCAGATGATTTTTCTTGAGCAAAGCACACCTGATTTTTGCAAGGTGTGCTTTAGGGAGAGTGTTATTGGAAAATTATCCATAGTCTTTAAACAGACTTAAATGATTGAACTGAGCTAAGGAACGATAGAGAAATGGATCCAGATCCTTGAAAATGGGAGAAGTATAAAAGAGATAATCAAAACTGGACAAGGTTTCACAAATCGACCTCCTTAACTCAGCCTCTACAACTCGGACCCGAGTTGTAACCGATGACAAGCCAACAAAACTAGGCTAGAGGATAAGGAACAAAAAAAAGTTGAGATCGAAACAAAGCAAGCATAATCGAAAAATAGTAGAACCATAAAGGATTAAATCAAAAGCTCAATGGTCAACTCGACACTGAATTGTGAAGCACAACACGGGTCCAAGTTGTTCATGAAGGTTGGTTGTGCCATGATTATTTGGGAGAAATTCATGCTAGATTTGGAAATCATGTGTAGCATATTTTAGAGCTTATTTCGATGGCTTTCGTTTATAGATATTAAAGGAGATGCATTTGAAAGGCAATCTTTTATCTTCTCTACTCTAAATCATTCCAGGTTGAGTTATTCAATTCTTGAGTAAACTTTGCATGACTCATATCCAAGTCGTAAGATATGAGCTATAAGAATTACTTTGTAGAAGCAAAGTATAAAAAAAGTGGATTAAGTGGATATAGGCTGGAGAATTTGCCGAACCACTATAAAAATTATGTATTCTTCCTATCTTTAATCACTTTATGTTTACATTTTCTACTTGATTGGGTGTTTGTTCCATTTTTTGTCAAAACAGTGTCAATTGTATCTTGTTGATGCAATGAAAATTGCATCTTAAAATTTTGTTTCTTAAATGCAGCTAAAACTGCATTAGATTCTTAGAAAATTCAAAATTTATAGCATCATGCTACGAAAAATATTAAATAGAATGTTTCAAAATTAAAAACTCACATAATTAATTAGAACTTATTTAAGATGGTTAAAGTTAACAAATTAACACTTAAATTTTTAGCAATTTTTCAAAAACGCAGTTAGATACTCATATAATTTACTATAGTTTATTTAAGATAAATAAAAGTTAAATAACGTGCAGTTACAAAAGTCAACTGCATTTAAGAACGATATTAAAGTTCCTTAAAGAAAATAAGATTTCCAAAAGTTTGTTTTATCGACAATGAATATCATTATAATGCTTACAAGATTTGTGATTTCATGGTGAAAATAATTTTGAATTTCAATTTTCTATAAAGAGTTGTTGCTTTTTAAAGATTGATAATAAATGAAACTAATTAATTCAACATAGTGACTATAGAGATTTAAATTATGAAATTTATTAGACTAATAAACATTTACATTACAATTATCAAATAGGGACCCAAAATGATTTTTAACCCATAAATTTAATCAAAATTTTAGTAAAAAATCATGGTTATGTTCGAATTCGTTACAGTTTGCCAAAATAACTTCAACGTGGAACTAATATATTACACTTAAAACAGTAGTTTTAATAAATTTGGCGTGACTTTTGTAAATTTTTAGAATGTAGCCATGAAGTATACATACATAATCCCGAGTTTTAGTCTGATAATAAAAATGCACTTTTACCAACTATTTGAAAAAATGGTACATAAATATAATCACTAACTCAATTCTCTACATAATTAGATAATGTACAATTGTTTATTTATTCATTTAATTTTGAAGACTTGAAGAATTAAGCTTCGCTTGTAAACTCTAAGGGAGTACTCATCAAACTGCAACGTATACTTCAGGTAATTTGCAAAAATATGTAGTTTGCCAGGACATAATTCTCAACCTTACAAGTGGGTGCCACATGTTTTAACAAACTGTGTTGCCTCTTTAATTATAAGATGTGCGTGTGATCTGCATCCTTATATATTTTTGTGTTTTCAGTTCATCCCTGGCTCATGTTTTGATGTCTACAATTATATGATCTGATTGCAACATTATCTCTGCAACAAATAAATTATTCCAATTGTTTTATCCCTATAAACAGAGTTTAAAATTAATTTTTATATTAAATAACTCCAATAACTAATATATCTAGAAAATAGTTTTAGTGGGGTAGAGATGCCGAAATAAACTATATTTTTGCACAGATGATGTTCATGTTGAGTTACACTTCAGTATCCTTTCTGCAAACCACTCCAAGGTTTGATCTTACCATAATAGATCTACTTATCTACTCAGTCCTAAAATCTAGTTTTACTTTGCATCGGTGGTGGAACACACACGAAACATGTGTTGTCTTCATTTTGCTTAACCTCTACCGCATGAATCTTTCATAGGCGCGGATAGAGTTAAGGGTATGCTTTAGGGACATTTATGTAATTTAATTACATACCCCTTCTAATAAATTATTTTTCAAACTAAAAGTATTTCTTTAATTTTTATTTCTTTTGCATGTGTTTCAATATATACATACGTATGTATGTACATACGCACAAATATATACATATACATACATACATACATATATATGTACGTATGTATGTATATGTGTATATGTATGCATGTGTGAGTGTGCGTGCGTGCTCACGTATCGCAAAGAGTACATTATAACATATAATTAGAAATCCCTAGGGCAAAGTGTTTAAATAACCACAACTAAGAAATTGTTCATAATCATGGGTATTAGATCGTACAATAAACACTTACCCTTAAATATCCAGGGGCGCTCGATATTTCAAGGAAGAAATATCGATGTGCCAGCAAGACTAGTTTATGTAATGTTATCACTATGGTGGATAGTGAATTACACGTGATTGTTATTGTAATATCCCCGATTTCAAGGCCCAATGGATGCCAATAATGCTGCAGTGATCATCGAAATTATTTTCAAGCGATAAAATGTGATTAGTTTTTTTTCAACAACGTTATTTAAACAAAGCAACTAAATAATTTTCATTACACAAATTTTCTTTATATTTTCATCCCCCAATTCATTCCCTTGTAAGGGTAAATATAATAAAACATAAATAATAGTGTCATTCCCGACATATGAAGACGCCAACATGAATACTTAACAAGTTATATATCTTGATTTTACAACTACAGAAGCTCAAAATGAAACTTTATTATCTACTAAGCCTCCTACTTCATCTTTAGGGCCTTTATTTTTTAAGAAAACATGCATAAATCCATAAACTCAACCTATTAGAATGTGAACCTACGAGTTTATGGGGAAAAATAATAAAAACATGGGTATGACGTAAAGCCTGGTATGAATAATACATTCACTAACATAACATATAGTGCGACCATGCCGCCTAACGATACGAGTTCACCTCTTTAATTTATCATCATCAATTTTACCATAACATGCAAAATTAACACAATATCATGCACCATAACTACATTTCATCCATAAGTGTGACCTACACTTCGCATTCTGTGACGACTAGGTCTTATTTTCATTTCTTCTAGGTTGGCGCTTAGGACTTATACCTCACTCCTAAATATTGTCAAGTTTTAACATTTAGGTTGTCATTTATACCTTACACCTGCTCTCCTATTTCATTTTATGTTTTAACATTTTGGTTGTTACTTAGGCCTTAGACCATAGTTCTAACATAATTTTGAGTTCTAACATTTCACAATCAATTTAACAATTAGTTTGCCATATAGGCCATACTCCATCATTCTCGAATAATGTTATATTTTAACATTCAATAGCCAATTAGGCCTCACTCCATTGTTCTTGAATAATGTTCGTTCTAACATTCGATTGCTACATAAGCCTTACACCATCATTCTCTATTAATGTTGAGTTTTAATATTCTTGGTTGCCACTTGAGCCTTACACCATCCTTCATAGTTAACGTCAAGTTTCAACATTCTTGGTTTCCACTTTGGCCTTACACCATCATTTCTAAATAATGTTCAGATTTAACATTTTGAATTGCCACATTGGGCCTGTGTAACAACTAGCATATTTTACGATTGTATATTTAAATGTTTTATTTAAATATAGCATCGTTAATCGGATTAAAGTCCGAAATGTTACTTTTTGTAAACAGTCGAATTGGAACTCGAGACCATTTCCATTGAGTCCAAAATGGCATTTACAACTTTTTTGAGTATAAACATCGATATGTTTGGAGTTGAGTAGAATTTGCTATTTTTCTACTTGGGCTTTGGGTTTGGGTTTCAGCCCAATAACCTAACACCCAACCTATCTAATACCCTAACTCCACCCCCTCTCCTCTTCATTCATTCTCATTTCCTAATACCTTCAAGCTCAAGAGAAAATGGGGGAGAAAGATTGAAAATAGAAATTTCAAACCCTAGTTTGATTTGGAAACTTGAGTTCTTGCTCCAAAATCAAAGAGAAGCTTAGGTAAGCATCCTCTCCATCTTCTCCATCTCTATCTCTCTTCAATTTCAGAAATTCCTAAACCCTAACTTAGGAAATATTTGCTTATTAGCTTAGATTGGAGCTTTTTGAGTTGAAGTTGAAGAGGAATTGGTCTCTCCTTTGTTTTTGAGCTTTTCACTTGAGTTTTTGAGTTTAAAAGGTGAGTTTTTGAACTCACATCTATGTCTATAGCTTTCTTTGTTGTTAGGTATGAATTCCTAACATCTATTCATATTCATTTGTTTTTTATTTGGATTAATTTGGTGAATTTTCCAATTTTTGGTTTTAGAAGTCCAATTTTGTGAAAATCCTTTTATGGGTGTTTGAACATGTTTACCGGGGTATATCGAAGAGCCTATAAGGCTGGGTTGTCGCTTGGCATAAATCCCTAGTCGTCGTTGCTCGATCGATCGTTTCTGGTGGAATTTTGCCCCACTTGAGGGCTAGGCTGATTCTGCTCTGGAAGCAGGTTCAGTCGACTGAACCAGTAGGTCAGTCGACTGAACCAGGGGTAGAAAACATTCTGTCCCTGTATCAGTCGACTGACCACCTGGGTCAGTCGACTGACCTGGAAACTGAAAGTTTCCAGGCATTGTGTCAGCCGACTGACCATCTGGTTCAGTCGACTGACATGCTTGTATCAGTCCAACTTGCCTAATTTTCGTGGGTTTCCAATTTTTAATCGATTCGTGTTGATCTGATTTGTCGTTATCATTTATTATCGACTTTGATGACTTCTTTTACGGGATTTTTGAGAATATCCATTTTGATGGATTCGGTATCGATTTTTATGGAGTTGATTCACGTCTTCATATGTGAATTTTTGGTGATTGTTTGTTTCTACAATCATTTCTGTGACTTGTCACTTTAAAATACAACGGTTTCTATACTAGTAGTAAATATTCAAAATCTTTCACAAAGATGATTTCAACTCCATTTTAATACAAAGCTCGTTTATAAAACCATTTTCCAATCTATTAGTGTATACAAACCTTTACCTCATTCGTATGAGAAATCTAATTAAACGACTTAGCAAAACAAGTGGTATGAAATGCTTGCGTTTATTTTGTCGGTTAATTCTTGGACTTGTTCGATTGAACTCTTGTGACAATTTTCGAGTGGAAATCTACAATCTGTTCGTAAATATTTAAGTGAAGCCAGTGGTTATGGGACATGAAGCTAAACTCATCTATTTACTAGCTTAGTGTAATTGACACTTCTTGATGATCGATGATGACCATTTTATGGTTTAGACTAACGATTTGCGATGTCTCTTTGTCCACGTAGGGGATTGTACCCCGATTTATAGGCTAGTGACCTATAGTTTTATGGTGTTCGGTTCATCGGGCGTAACGCTATACTACGTCGTTGTTCCGGTTTACTGGAGTTCGGTTCATCGGGCGTTCGTTGTACTACGTCGTTGTTCCGTATTACGTTGTTGCACCGACTCATTTTATGGATTAGCGTTCCATTTGCATTTCTGGATTTCTAGTTGATGATTTCTAGAATTTATGTTTCACCAATTTTTGCGATTGGCACTGATGTGTTTGTCAGTATTTGTGTTTTGGTGAATAATTTAAAGAATGTGATTCTTTTTGGTGTTTGAGTATATTTGAGATATGTAAGATTTTTGGTTGTTTCTGATGTATACTTGTCACAGTATGGCATTATTGTTATCATACGTTTTTGTGATATCTCTTACCCTATCTCATTTTATCTGATATTTATAGCTAGACTGATCCGTTTATTATTTTCTTCTTAAATAATACTCGGGTCAGACCGAGGTATTTCAGGTGCTCCTGCTTGACTTCTTATCAGGGTCCTTCACTTGACTTTTGGCTAACTACTTTAGCATAGTAGTTTTTGTTAGTATACATTTGAGATAGAGACTCCTTGATGTATACTTATTCTTTTGTCTAGCACTTGTATCTATTCTTTTGCGATGTAGTGGATCTAGTTTGACCACTATTTTGATGTACACTTTTATGTGTTATATTCATATCTGTTTTCGCCTTTGTGATATGAATATTTGTGACTGATTTGTGTTATGTTTATTTCTATATTTGTTTTCGAAGTCCACATAGCCACTGTGTGATAGCTTTGAGTTTGTATTTGATATGTCGGATTTCATCTTGAAATGAAATGTAAGCTATATTATCTGACATATTAGTACTCGCACAAAGTAATTACACAGATGGTCGCTCCTCAACAGCCTTATTCTTCGTGCTAGTTGACGGCATTACCCCGTAGTGTCCTTGGCTAGCGTGAGTATAGAGGTGGGGCGTCACAGCTTGCAACATCATTCCAAAATAATGTTAAATTTTAACATTTTACAACAAATTTTATTGTTATGCACTTCCAACTTTTCCACAATAAAACTTAACTACATATTAAGGAATATGGCTTTGAAAATGCTTAGGCTATCGCATGTCTAGTTATTGTGCATCTAAGAGTAAGCTATTTCATATCTAAGCTATTGAGCATCTAATAGTATACTATCACATCTCTAAGCTATCGAGCGTCTAAAATTAGCTATCGCACATCTAAGCTATCAAGCCTCCAAAATAGTTGTTGAAGGTTTAACATAGGTTATCGAAGGTTCAGACTATCTAGCCTTTAAAATAGCCACTCAATATTTAACATAGGCTTTCAGAGGTTTAGTCTACCTCTAAAATAACCATTGATGGTTTAACATAGGCTATCAAAGGTTTAGGCTACTGAGCCTCCAAGAAGCCATCGATGGTTTAAAATTGGCTATCAAGCCACTATAGCTATTGAAGTTTTACATAGGATATCGATGGTTTAACATGACCTATCGCATATCTAATCCATCATTTTTGTAAGCTATCACATATGTTAGTTAAGGCTACCGAGCCTACAGAAAGTGCTATCGAAGATGTATCCTAAAGCTATCGAGGGTCTAGCTATCACCCATCTAAAATGAAAAATCTATAACTAAGTAGGAAATTGATATTTTCCTTAATAAAGTAACTACTTTTTGACTAATTCTTCACATGTCATTTGCTAATTCATTAGTTTTATATTATAATAGAAATCTCAGCACCTAGTCATGATTTATTCCTTTAATTACTCTGTAATTAATCTATTTCTTTAATTATTTCATTATTTAGAGATATTTTCTACCTTACCATTTTATTCATATTAATTCAAAAACTAAATGAAAAATTCCTAAAAATTCATGGAAAATCTATAACACTTTCCTTTATCTTTGGTACAAATTTCATATCAAAATATTTAATTTTAATCTTTTTAAATATTAATTTATAGCCAAAAATACCTATTTTCATCTTGAAAAATTTATAATAAATTATTCCTTATCCGAAGATTATTAATTTTAAAAGTCATTATGGATTTAATATTATAAACATCATATAAAAATTCCAATCCATTTAGAGATGATTAAATTCATGTTACATTATTAAAAATATCATAACCATGTCATTTAATAATCAAAGTTATATAGGATTAATTTATTATTGTTAAAACATGATTATTATCATTTAAAAAAACAAAATACATAAAATCAGAATCTAATCAAATTTGGATATAAAATAGAGTTAGAATTACTCATCTAAATTAAAAGCATGAACTAAATCTCTTTTTTCTCTTTGAAATGAGTGCTTATGTTTGTCCATGGTAGATTTCTTTCTCTTTCCTATGGCATACTATCTTTATAGTTATATTTTATTTTGATAAAGAACACAAAGATAAGGAGAAAATGGGTGTAAAAGTTAAATGTTTGGGCTTGGGCTAAAATCCCTTTAAAGCTTTATCTTATTGATTCCTTAACCCCTATATCATAACATTCCTTTTATTCAATTAACTTCTTTATGATAAAATTTATCCTTATAATTATCTTCTAATTAATATTATTATTAATTAACCCCATATTATGACACTCTAAAATATAGGATGTTGTAGTTGAGGCCACCATAGGTTATGTACTTGTAATTGTTTCAAAAACATACATAATGACCCATGGAGAGTCCTCTAAATGGGAGCAACAACCATCTTAGGTTTAGGATACAAACTCTCATGTCGAAGAGCCTTCTCCATCAACCTCTCAAAGGTCTCATCAATATGTCCTACTAGCTTCTCTCCAAGATAATCATCCAAACCCATGATTCATTCTTCTTGAGTGGAGTATCGATAAAAGATAGGCCATACTTCAATAGTGTGTTGAACTCATCCATATACTGCATCATAGAAATATCCTCCTGTCTTAAGTCAGTAAACCTTCCGAAGAGCACCGACTTTTACGCGGTCGGTATATACTTCTATTCAAATCTCACTGTAAACTACTCCCAAGTAATCCTGTCCTCAAGAGCAGTAATCTTAATGGTGTTGCACCATCCCATAGCTTGTCTCTGAAGTTGTTTGGAGGTCAGCTTCCTATTTGTCGCATCCTCTAACTCCATATCCTGAAAGATGTGTTCTCATGTGTCTAACCAATCCTGTACTACAATGGTTGATTCCATTCCAAGAAACTGTTGGCCTTCCAAAGTAGAATAATCCTTGTTCGGTTTAGCAAACTCAGCCCTCAGCGCTTGAACTAGAGCACCACCACCAATTGCCACAATAGGAGAAACTTGTGCATTTTGAAATATGTTTTGCACCATCTCAATGAACATGTTCAGCAAGTTGAGGTTAGCAGCCCTCGATCCCGCCCCATTTTCAACTCTAGAAATGGAGTTACTAGCAGCATTCCCCGTTAGCCAGCTCATTCTTACAAGTTGTAATAAGAATGATCAGTCTCTTTAAAAGGACTAAGTGGTATCCAAGAATGTAATGCGACTTATATACTATATATATATATATATATATATATATATATATATATACACCACTACATATTTTTGGAAACCAAAATATAACAAGTACACTCACTCATATATCGCTGGATCCATTCTATAGTGATAGCTTCTTCCTTATCTCTAATGGTTCAAAGTATTAACTAAGGTTGTCTGTGCAATCTAAGCTCTGATACCAAATGTGACGATCGTCCTACACCTCTGGTACCCAATATGTCTATATGATTTGCTGTAGAGGTACCCGGCCTATGCAAGACGGTGGCCAAGAATATAAAGTAGAGGAAAATCCAAACACAGGACTCGTGGAACATCTCACAGGGGCATAGACAAAATATAATATAATAACATAAATGTAAAACATGCGAGACAGTGATATAATCAAGCGAACCATAATAAAACATTAGAGTGCATCAGGTTCACAGACTATACAAAAACTGAAATAATGAGTTTATACATCCCATATCTCCAAAATAAACTCTATAAATGTCTATCAAAATACAAGTACTAACATAGCTCCACAGTACTGCGCAGCGGAATATAAGCGATAATAAGCTCCAAATATAGATATATGAAAGTGCAACCTCCTGCTCATAATCCGTACAGCTCCATGCGCTATCCAAACTTGTTATCCCTAATCTACTCATTTAAGAGTACTCAATATAATAAAAAGCAAAGAATAAAACCTCGAGTTAGACAATAGTCCGGTGTGAGAGATACATCATCTCAAAAGTACTATAAAAATCGCATATAGTAAATAAGGGCATAGGGTATGAAGAACCATATCGGACATGTCTCTACATCCAAAGAGTTAGCATATATCAGTCTATATATGCTAGCCCACTATCACAACAATATAAGTTTACTATAATCAAGTACAATGTCCAATGTCTAGGTATACAGTCGAAAATACCTACATCGCGTGATACCCTAGAGTGAGAACAACCATAACAAACATAACATCCATCAAATAATCATCATCATCACTCGTGTGCGTTGGATATATGGTAACTCATATGACACAATCGCAAACCAAGGACCCAATCATAATCCCGGCTCCATTGGTGCTCGAATCCATGCTACTTCGAAAGGCTAGGAACCAGGTCCGTAATCGCAAAAGCCCAGGGTAATCTACTATTACACGATCCGGACACGAACGCAAATCTAGGTGGGCATCTCCACTTACCCCTTCTTTACGAGCACACTAGAAGCCTCTGAGCTATCAACAATCCCTTTGCACGTGTCTCCATAATGGAACTCAATTGTTATTCTATCATGGCTATTTCCACAGTAGGACATAGCATTAAATCCTACTCGCAAGCCCCTATCATTGAACTTTCCATCGTGGATCATTGTCACAACTCCAATTGTCAAGTCGTCATCTTCGGAATGCCTTTAGACACTCGTTGCAAGTCGTAGAGCCATCGTATCGAAGTTCCAAAGTCGTTACCATCATTGTCGGGGTCATTGAATCGAAGCAATACGCTAACGCTCCATATTTAACCAAGGGTACCCGTGCCTATATGTATAATGAACTAAGGAAATAAGATGGGGATAAGTGCTAGGAAATAAGTAAGGGCTAAAATAGGAATGTGGGAATTTTAATACCCTAAACCATAGCCGCGAATCCTCACTTTCACTCATTTGCAAAAATTAAATTAAGAGAGGTCGGCCACCATTTTAAATCTCAAGAGAAGATAAAGCTAGGATTTTCAAGAGGAAGAAGTAAATCAATATAATCAAGGTCAATTCTCACATCTTTAATCACAAAGCTAAGGTGAATGGTTACTACATCCCATTTTTCTTATATTTTTTTGTTTTAAGGATAACCCAAAATGATTTTGCATGATAATGCCATGTTTTGAATGATTAAAAGTTTATATATGCTTGTTGATGATTTATGCATGTTCATATAAGTTTTTATGATATGTTTGGTATGAAAACCCTATTAATTATATCCAAATGCCTTGAAAATTTAAATGTAGATCAGCAATGATATTTTAGAGATAGGTTTCAATTTTAATAATTTTCTGAATTAATGTGGATCTTATATTAACTTTCTAGTGAAGAAAATGATTTATTGGGTTATAAATTATTTACGGCTAAATAATTAATAATTTGGGTCTAAAATTATATATGTTAAAACACATATTGAAAAGGATTTTTTGGAATTTTTATAGAATTTTCCTAAGTGTTTTGATGAATATATAAAATTATTTAAGGTATGGGACTTAAATGTTTTATATATTTAAATAAGGAGAAGCAGTATTTTGTAAAATAAAATTATAGTTTAATTCTGAAAATATTGGCAGCACTTTTGAAAAAGGTATTTAGCAACCAATAAAATTTTGACAAACAATAGCAGGTTAGTTAAAAAGTTTCTCTTATAAGTTAAAAACAAAATAACATGTTTTTAGTGTGTTCCGCCACTTTCGGCACAGGGGGTTCTGACCCAGACCTTTCGTCACCTTGGTTTCGAAACCAATGTGCAAGGTATCAAGCTACTTGATACGTAGCACATTGGATAAAGGCGAATGGTACTTAGTCAAAATGCTAGGTTCCGAAGGGGTTGAAGTATGCCTTGTTTTAAAATTAAAGGTAGCGCCTTCTTTGCTTTCGAAAAGTTAGGTTTCGAATCAATAGGGTTTCGACTGGGTCAAATATTTTAAAGAGAAAGGTTTCAAATGGGTTGCACTCTTTTATTTTAAGTAATGCTTTCGAAGGGGTCGAAACCCCTAGCTGTCGCCTTTCTACCTTTCGAAGTCAATGGCTTCGGAAGGCATACTTTGTTTTAAAAATTAACCACTTCTCCAATGCTTTCGAAGGGATGGTTTCGACACCATCAGTTCATCACTTAGGAATAGGTTTCAAAAGGAAGGCTTTCGACTTAGATGTTTTTAAATGACCCTTTTGTTCTATTGAGGTATAACTCAATGGTTTCGACTTAAACGGTTTCGAAAGGTCAATGTTTTTCCACATGTTTTAAATTGAACCCAAATGTTTTGAAAGGCTTGAGTTTCTAAAGGTTTGATGCTTTCGAAAGGTATTTAAAATGGTTTCGAAGGGGTGGTTCCTCAAAGAGTTTCGAAGGAGTTGAAAAGTATTGTTTTTCTGATGGTTTCGAAAGGGTTGAAATGGAAGGTTTTTTCAAGGATTTTTAAAGGTAATGTTTTGAAGTTTTTTAAGATATGATGTCTAAGGTTTTAAAGCTTTCGAAAGGAAGGTTTTCAAGGGTTTCGAAAGGGTTTGAAGAATGGTTCGAAAGGGATGTTTTGGCCTTTCGACCTAGATAAATAAAGGGTTTTACTTGGTTTCGAAAGAGATGCTTTCAATAGAATCAAAAGGGGTACTTTCAAGTGTTTAAATGTTTTCATCAACTAAGGTTTGAGTAAAGTGTATGCGTATATATATATATATGTTTGATGCGTGTTTATTGTTTGATGATAACAAAATATATATCGATTTTTAGATGTGTTTGCAGATTGTACACATATAGAAATAAATGTTGAATATTAATATTATTGCACAGAATTTGACAAATTCAATCAGCATTTTTATTCAATATAATATTTTATATAATACAATGTTTTCAGTTCACACACTAATTTCATACATTTCATAATTGCATACATTACACTGATTTCATACATTGCACATTTACATTTGTTTCCTCACTACATCACCCATACACTCAGTCTTCTGCACATCTGCACTGTCCAACCCCAGTATTTGTCCTGTCTCATATGTACCTGTATAATTAACAACTACAACAGTAATCTGAAAAGAAACAAATTTTAATTTGCAAAAATATAAAATTTGTTTTTAAAGCTGTCTCAGATATATGGGTTATCGTCATCATCTTTGATTGTGTAATATCTATGCATATCAGTATTCATATCAGGGACAGGAAATTACAAGTGGCTGCAGTACACACGTATACACGTGTGCACTGCCTTGCCAACTCGTGTGCACAAGGTCAAATCAAAATCAGATTCAACACAAGTGCAAATGGCCTCGACCAAAATATCAATGATCACTGCAACAATGAAATGTGCATGTACACAACAACATGATCAAGTACATCAACCCAGATTCAATAGAAATGATTAGTAGTAACAGAGGTGATCATTAGATGCTCAAGTGAAGTTCAAGCAACTGGAAATGACCAGTGCAACTAAAAAATGGCAACAAGTGAGTAAAGCATGTACACATGGAAACAACTAAAACATGAACCAACTCAAGTTAGTTCAACATGCAAATGAAACTGTACATGAAGCATAACCACAGTAACTCAAATGACAAGACTAGATGTGCAATATCATACAAGGCAATGCATCAGAAAACTCAAGTGAAGCTACAGATAATCAACACTTCAAAGACCAAAGGAATGCAACACAGTGAACTGGAGGAAGTATGCATATTCGACCAGTGAGACCAGACTACAGCAGTTCAAGAGAAACGAAGACCATCAATACAAAAGTCAACAGTATCAATAACAAGTCCAGTAGCTACAACTTCAACCAGCAAGACCATCAGCATGAAAACAATAACAAAAGCATGCAACATAGGTGAAACAGAAGTGAGTGCAAACATCAATAGCAGTGAAGATCAAGTTAAAGTGATGAAGCACTATTTCAACTGACTCAAGTACACTAGTGCACAACAGTAGCATTGGATATCTACATGAATGGTAACAAGTTCAAGTCGAGTTACAACTGCAACCAAGATCAAGTGCATCAAAACTGAATGACAAACCAGACAGTGGAACATCAGAGTACAAATGAAACAGTGCAACAGAGCATGTGCAAGATCAGTGAAGTCAACGAACACAAGAAATGAACAATGAAGCAGTGCAGTACAACAGAGATGTACAGGTCAGAGACAAGATCAAAGTCAGGTGATATCAGAAAATATGTACAGTAAACAAATGTCAAAGCTGTGATCATCAACAGTGAACAAGTGAAGGCCGTGATCAAAGAAAAAAACAATCAGAGACGTGGTAAAGAAAAAAAATATCACAAATTCTAAACCGTATGATCACAAATTGAAACAGTCAAAGAATTATAATAGGAAAGTTTCGACTGTATCAAATCAAAATGATCGAACGATCAAAATTGAAAACCGTGGGTACAACGTTCTTTCCCAAAATATCACCGCATAAAAAAGGAAAGAATCAACAACGTGAATATCACGTAAATCAAATCAGATGTGTATATAAACCCCCGATATCATCATTGACTAAGTGGGGAAGAAGAGCAGCAAAAATAGAAAACCCAAATCATCATCAACAGAGAACAATCAAGTTCAATCAAAACAACGAAGAAATCACATACCAATTCCAGATTCAAGAAGCCGTAGCCCCAAACCAGAATCGCCAAACAACAGGGCAAAGCCCTAATTCCAGACTCGAGGCAAGGAGCAACGAATTCGAGCGACCTCTTCCAAACATCAATCAGAAGTCCAAATTACAGAGAAACAACGAAGAGCCAAAGCCTAATTCAATTTCACAGAAGAACGAGCCAAAGCCTAATTCAGAACAACAGAAAATCGCCACAGAGCCGAAGTCCTAGTTCTTTTTGATTCGCCATTATCTCAACAAAAAAGAAAGCGGGCCGGAGCAAATAGAAGAAATAGTGGGCCGATAAAATAATAAAGGGGGATGGTCTTAATCTAATTAGGGTTTTTTTAGTTTTCTTTGGGTCGGGTTATTTTTAGGAGCAAAAGTGGTTTAAACTTTCAATTTAATTTTTGCTCCTTGTTTTACTTTGGATTTTTTAAGTTTGTATTTTTCAACTCAAAACAGGGTAAATCACCACCTAGGGTTTAGGTAGTGTCAGATTGTCTAGTTAGGGTTAGTTCAGTAAGCAGGGTGTTCGAGTTTACGAAACTCTATAGACGGAGCAGGGTGTGCGAGTCTGTTAGAGTGTTTGTAAGCGGGATACTGTTTAATCCTAATAGAAATCTGGGAATGCAGCAGTAGGCAGGGGTTGCCGAAGCTGGGTAAAATTTGTGTGTGATTTACTTTTCAGCATATTTATTTATCTCCAGTTTGATTTCGCGTTTAATTCGAGAAAATTTGCGATAACCCTATTCACCCCCCCCCCCCTCTAGGGTTAATCTAGATCCTACAATATATATAACATGGCAAGATGATTTAAGTAAAGCATAGAGTATATGTATTTTCCTTGTGTGAGTTTGATTTAAAGGTCTTAAATCATTTGAAAAATGTTTTCAAGGAAAATTATGGGAAGGGATCCCTAAGCCAATTGACTCAAATATTAGAATACCAGATGAGACTAGTATAGGGTCGCACTCTATACATTAGCTATTGGCCCTAACTAATTTAGTCTAAAATTCTAGTGTGTAGGGCTTTGTCATAGGTAAGACTAAAATTATGATTACACATAGAAGGGAATATATATTTGTATACAGATAGGTTATTAGTGAGCCTGCAAAACCATTAGGATCAGATGACCCTAGGAGATGTTAAGTTAGGGACAGACCGTCCAGAAGAGAAGTATTTAACAGATAGTTAAGGACAGACCATCTAGAAAAGAGTGTCTAACAGATGTTAGATTATTTTTTTAATTTGTCTAGTAGGCTCGAGTCAGCCAAAGGTTAATAGTCAGCCAAACAAAACTAAAGTGTTTGAACAGCTAGTTCTTTTATTACCTGATATGTATGTTTACATAATGATGCTTTACAGTATTTAACCAGTTTTGGTTGCAGGAAAAGATTTGAAAAAGATATGTTTTAAAGGGATGTTAATGAGGGGAAAACCGATCCGCTAAGCGGCATGGTCTCACTTAACATTAATAACAGGGATGTATAGTATTATTCACACCAGGCTTTATGTCTGACTCGAAGTTTATGTTTTCCCCTTAAACTCTTGGGTGCTCAAAATTGATTTGAGTAGGCTGAGGTTTGAGGTTCTTTCAAGTTTTTAGTAGGATGACGAATAAAGCTATCGGAGGCAAGTAGGAGGCTAATAGATAACTATTTAGGAGTGGCTGTTCTTTGTTTTGTGTTTATTTCCGTTGTGTATGTGTTAAGTCATTTATGAGTATATGACACTGATCATCCAAGGGAGTATATTCATATGTCGCTCTTGGCGTATTTTGTAATAAGTATATTTTATCATTGCTTGGGAAACGTTTTGGGATTATGTAATCTGAATATGGAACATCTGTTTCGAAATGTAATGTAAAAATGTTGTTTTGAAATCTGTGATTTGTTTCATATTCAAGTGCTTCTGATATTATAGATACAATTAACATAGCCGTATTTAGTCATCGGAAGTTAATACTATAGATGACTGCAGCATCTGTAGTGCTTACCTTTGGGCCTCTAGATAGGGGATGTTACAGTCGTTGAGTTGAAGCACTACGCCAACGCTCCTCAGTAGTCACACGAAATCCAAGGTCATCGCGAGTTGTTTGGAGTTTCCAACTTAACTCCACATCACCCCAAGGTCCCTGGAACATGCCAAGAAGAAATCGTCCAAGTATCACCCTACAACGGCGAAAATCTCCCGACTTCCCAACTCTGTTTGGGTTTGCCCTTGAGTTAGGCAAAAGTAGCTACACCATTTCCCTGAGTCGAGTCTAAAGCACCTTCCCCGAACAGAAGTTTTTGTGTGGCTTTGAGGCAAACGTTAACCGAGCCCGAGCCAATACCCCAAAATAGAAATCCTTATCCCGCTCTGAGCCAAAACTTCATTGAACCTGAGCCAAAACCGAGCCAACACCCCCAAACAGAAATCCTTATCCAACTCTAAGCCAAACCTTTACCGTACCCAACCCGAACTCGAGCCAACACCCTCAAACAGAATTCCTTGTCCATCTCTAAGCCAAACCTTCACCGAACCCAAGCCAAACCCAAGCCAACACCTCCAAATAGAAATTCTTGATCAGCTCTGAGCCAAATCTTCACCGAACCGTAGCCGCGCCTAACACTGATAAGAATCCCACTAAACCAAAATATTGTCGAGTCTCCGAATCCAAATTTCATGTCATTGCCACTGCTAGGCTCGATTCTTCGACCTATATGCCTTCCATATGCATTGATACAACTCCTAACCTCTTCGAGTCTATTCATTGAAGTGTAATTTCACGGTTCCTACCTCAAAGTCGCTCCGACGAGCATTTTCAACCATACAAGTAAACACCACACATGCACCAAAAAACATTCAAACATATAATAATTCGTGGAAAATCATCCAATAATATGTCTCTAACATAGCTAACACATATCGAGGCAATCGTACATCAATTTTTTTGAGAGAAATGTATGATCCTCTAAAGTAGAGGAGAACACACATTTACATTTATATATATATATATATATATATATATATATATATCACCAAAAGTGAAAGAGCTACCAACAAGCCTGGCAGGTAGCAAAAAAAACCCCATACAAAAGGAAAAAAAATAAAACCCTTCCAAAAGCTTATGAAACTAAAAATCCCCATAAACAAACTACTCTAACAAGAATCTAAAACTAGAAACGACTCCAAGAATTGAGCAACCTACTAAAACAACTCCAACAACCTCACCGACCAAACCTGATAAAACCTCCAAATAACATACCGCAACTGCTCCAGGCACATATAGTCACCAAAGCAACAATCACCATAAAAACTCCACCAAAAGCCATCAGCCCTCATCCATAAGACAAAGAAGCTTTTAAGTTTCAATCGAGGACTTCTTCTAATGTTTACTATTGACGAACTCCTATTAAATCATTTACCAGCTTTGGGTGTATGAGTAGAAACGCAAACATGGATAGTAGATGGCGAAGATCTTCTTAGAGATGCAAGGCAACAATACAAAATTAATCTAAAACCCCTAGTATTATGAAAAACAAACCTATCAAAATTGCATTCGCTATCATTAATAGTAGATATTCTAGGTGAAACAAAAGAATCCGCAGCAATATCGTTAACTTTCATAACTGATTTGAATCTCTCAACCAAAGAACCGATTCCAATCTTAGTTTGAATCACTGAATTAACTGCTGGAGAACTTTAAGCACACAGTGGAAAATCTCTTGTCACAACAAAGTCACCTCCACTCTCATTTTGGAATTCTAAAAATGCTGCAGAAGGATTACGTGCACATTGTGATATATCACCAGCCTCATAACCACCTATTCTAATCTCATTATGGATCCCCTTATTCGCTGTTAAAGAAATTTGAGCACACTGTGATATATTACAAGCCTTATAAACACCATCTGCAAATACATCACTTCCAATTTCTTCCTGAATCACTGCATTTATAATAGAAGTATCTTGTGCACACTGAGATATATCAATACCACCATCTGTAAAAACAACACCACTTCCATTCGCTGATAGAAACATGTCCTGTGCATATTGAGAAACAAATTCTGCCACATAACCACTAACAGATAATACAACACCACCTCCAAACATAAAAGCAAGAACATCATTATTTGATGGTTTTCTATCTTCTAACTCATCAAACCAATGATCATCGACAATAATGCCCTCCACAGCCTGAACCACTTCTGAACTCATAGAATTTGAATCTTTCATTGAAACCACGGATTTAGAGTTTGATAATCTTCCCACAGTCACTCCATCATCTCCCTCCAAAACAATATCAAAGCATGATCTTCCTCTCTCGACCATTTTGTCAAAATCTCCTTCCAGACCACAGAGACGATCAACATCCAAAATAGCCAAACTGCTGGAGATAATATCATTTGCCTTATATATAACAGCACCTAATTCTTCTACTATCTCATGAAAATCATCACCTAAAACATCACTTGGTTTGAAGTGCACATTTTCACTTTCCAGATTGTCAGATACAAAATACAAGGCACCAGATTCATGACAGTCAGCAACCTGATTGTTCTTACTGTATCTATCAGTATCCGCTGCACTAAAGTCAGTCACTTTATAAACATCACCACCATCAAAATCATCTAACAGGCTGTCAGAAGCAACACTGCATTTCACAAGTCTGTTTTCGAATACTAGAGATTCAGGATCTGTGAAGCTATCACTCTCACCTTGCACCATATCTTCATTCAATGAGATATTATCATCTTGATCAAACCATTTCTCTAGATTAACGCAATCTGAAGTTGCTTCTTGACAATGGAATTCTAAAATGAAACTCATAATAATTGGGTCCAAGAGCATTGAGTCAACATGTGAGTGATCCTCAGAATTCATCCTCAAGACATTAGAATTGATATCCAACTGCCCATCCAAACTTACATCATTCAATTTAAACTTAGAAAACTCTAAAACTTTGAAACTCATCAACTGAATTAACAATAGGATCACAAAATTTTGCATTATAATTCATACCAATATTGACAGAATTAACATCAGCAAA
Source organism: Allium fistulosum (assembly GCA_030737815.1). Lineage (NCBI taxonomy): Eukaryota > Viridiplantae > Streptophyta > Magnoliopsida > Asparagales > Amaryllidaceae > Allium > Allium fistulosum. The sequence continues at coordinate 1,029,243,790 of CM060905.1, read as the reverse complement.
ATGTTTAGAAAGATCTTCCAAAAGCTTGATACCCTTAAATCTTTGAATCCATAAATGATCTAGAAGAATACGCTTAAGCTTCATGCATTTCAGTACAAAATGGAAACCATGATCAGATATACTTAGCTTTTTCTAGCTTCCTACAACTGAATCCTTGAAAATCCCTAAACAACGATTCCTCTTGTGACCGAAAAGTCCACGTCTAAAGCAATGAATAGGGGCGCGAAAATCTCTAACAAAGTGCGAAACATCCCCATATCTAAAACAAGAATTTTATTTCCATTCGAAGTGCTCCAATCTTTGAACTTTTGATTGACGATTTGGGGGAAAATCTTCTTTTTTTAACGCGAAAGAAAGGTTTTGCGAATTGAATTTGGGATCGGCAATCTTAGAGGAAGGATGCGAAGCAGAAGAAGAAGGAAAGGAATAAAAATTTCTTGAGGAAGGAGAACAAGTGGAATAGCAGCAAGCCGCCATTTTTTCCTATTTGTATAGGAATTTATCATGTCTATTATTATCAAATTAACATGATTAGAACATTTTAAGTTCATTTTTACCTCAGATTTTACTTTAAAACGGACCCAAAACATGATTTTGACTTTAAAAATGAGTTTAAAATATGCTAAAACCTATAGATGCATATTTAATAGCGTGGGAGATGGTAAATCACTCACCAAAACCTCCAAAATCCATGGTTTACGCACAAATCGAGGTAGATCCAAAAATGAACAGCAAAGATCTACTTTTTCCCACCCCAAAAATGCAAATTTGAAGATCTATAGTGAATCTCTTTGCCAACCTACTCTTAATCTATGATTTACAGTTGATTTAGAGGAGAAAGAGAAGGTTTTGGGCAAAGAATGAGTAAATGGGTGCTTAGATCTATTTGAAAAGTGGTAAAAAATGGTTTGAGAAAGATGGTTCAGCCTAATATAGTCTCTAAACCTAAAATGAGTTAGTCGGCTTGTCCACAAACTCGGTAACTATCCACTAATCTACGCCAAAAACTTCCAATCTTCAAATAGCCATACCGCGTAGTCAAAAAGTCCAAATCGCTATTTTGATCACTCTACGGAAAGAGAAACCATCTATATTTCCACAGAAGTGGTCTCGGATGCTAATTCGGCTTCTATCAAAAGCTATAGCCGTTACAAGAATTCCAGGTTAAAAATTCTAAAGATATTAAATGACAGTAATAGGCATTTCCTAAAGTTATAGAGTCATATGACATTATATGAATTTAAAAATAATAGTTTACGATCCTCTCATACGTATAATACGGGTAGTTATGCTCTCACTCTTTAGGAATTTTGCCCTTGAAATTTCAACAGAAACAAGATAAAATCAAGCATATGTACCCCGCATGCCTAACACCCATGAGCAAACATATCAAACATGAAACATGCACACAAAAGCAAGAAATGATATCTACGCCTAACCTAGCATGCATTAAACTATCCTATATGATATCGTAAGTGAAAGTAAATGCGTTAAATAGAAAATATCACCAAGTGAAGACCTCTGGATAAGCGGTCCTCACGCTCTCCTTGGTCTCCTAAATGCAATCGCCTTCTCTCTCACTCCACCGAACCTTCACCAGCTATACCGTCTTCCTCTTTATCTGCTTCGTATCACGTCCGACAATATGAATAAACCTACGAGGTCTTGAAGCTTTCGGTTCAATCTCGACATCATCAAGCTGATTCGATTGAAAAATTACACCTGAGATTTGCACAAACTTCTGCAAGTGAGAGACATAGAACATATTGTGCACACCCACCATCTTTCAAGGCTAGATTCCCGATCCTCTCAAGTATCAAAAAAGGACCAACGAATCTCGATGCCAACTTCCTCTTGTACTGAATCGAACAACATTCTTCAGTAGAGAGATCTTGACGAATACCATATCACCGATGGAGAACTCTAAATCATGTCTCCTTCTATCATCGTAGCTCTTTTATCTATACTAAGCATCTTTTATTTGTTGCCGAATGATCTTAATCTTATCCGAAGTCTCTCTAATCATATTTGGCTCAAGTATTAGTTTCTCGCATGCTTTCCACCAACAATAAAAAAAGTGTTGCACAGTCGGTCATATAATGCCTCAAATGTTGTCGTACGCCCATACCAATGTTGGACTGATAACTATTGTTGTATGTGAAATCTACTAAGTGTAAATGATCGTCCCACGAGCCACCGAAATAAATAATGCAAGATCACAAGAAATCCTCCAAGATACGGTTCACCCTCTTGATCTCCCCATTAGTTTGTGGGTGATAAGCTATACTAAGATGTAGCTCTATCCCCAATGCCTCTTGTAAGCTCTTCCAAAACCGGCTAGTGAACAAAAAGTCTCGGTCGCTCATATTGCTCTTCGGCACACTATGGAATCGCACAACCCATTTTATATATAACTCGGCGAGTTTGATTGCCGTTCTACAAGACTTGATGGGTATAAATTTGGCACTCTTGTCAATATATTAACTATGACCCAAATACTATCGTACCCTCCTCTAATCCATGGTAATCCATCGATGAAGTCCATCAAAACTTGTTTCCATTTCCACTTGAGAATTCCGGGTGGTTGCAACAAACCACTTGGCTTCTTCTGCTCTGCCTTTACCAACTGACAGCTCATGCATTTCGAGGTGAATGCCCCAACGTCCTTCTTCATCCCTTTCCAATAAAATTTCTACCTCATATTTCGGTACATTTTATTACAACAAAAACGTATAGCCAATCTCGAATGACAACACTCACGTAGCACCTCATCCCTTAACCCATTGACATCAGGAACAATATCCTTATGGAGCCACCATCATGATCGATCATGTACTGCTTCATCTCCTCAGACTCTACCACTTCCTCTATCTTTGCCATAATCTTCGCCAGTCTAGCATCTTACCTCTGACTAGTATCGATCTGCTCGATCAAGGTAGGTCTGATCGTCGGCCAAGCCTACACTTTCGGCTCTAGCTCACATCAAGGTCTAAAATCATAGCCAGTGATAAAATTCAACTACTTCCACTCTAGGAACATCACTCCCAAGCAAGTAATGCCTTCATATCTTCAAAGCGAATACTATCATCACCAACTCCAAATCGTGAGTCAGATGCTTCCTCTCGTGAGGTTTCAGTTGTTAACTAGCATGGGTGACAACCTTTCCATCTACATCAACACCGCACCAAGTCCAGTACCACATGCGTCTATGTATACTATTAGTTCCTCATTCCCGCTTGGAATGACTAACATCGGTGCGCTCGCAACCTCTTCTTTAGACTCATGAACACGTGCCCGCACCTTGCATCTCAAATAAAAGTCCAATTTTCTTCGTCAAATTGGTTAATGGCGCTGCTACCTTAGAGAAGTCATTGATAAAACGACTATAGTATCGCACTAAGCCAAGGAAACTCTCACGTCTGTAGCAATCTTGGATCAATCCCAGTCCTGTATTGCCGCCACCTTTGTAGGATCTGCAGTAATACCCTTGTAACAACCCTGGTTACTATGTCGTAGTAATAAATAAATTTAAGTTAACTGAAATTGTTCGAATTCGATATTTGATAATTATTATTTTGAAAACAAAAATTTATTTAATTGAAGGCTATTTAATAAAAGATTTGTTTTAAAAATTGAAATAAATTAATAAATTCTTTTTTGATAATTATTGAAATCGAATAAATTATATTAATTGAATATAAAATATCTTGAAGTATAAATATATTTAAATGGGATCGTACTATACTTATAAAACAAATGATGATAATTAGTAATTAAATTTTAATTGAAAAGGAAATTGGGTAATTATCGAAATATGACTTGTAAAATGGAATATAGATCAATTTAAATTGGATCAATATGTATATTTATAAAATATATGGCAATGGTTAGTATTTAATATTCTAATGCAGAAGAAAATAATCAAAGAAAAATTGATTTATATCAAGGCCTAAAACAATTTCACCCCAAGCACAAATCAATTTCCATTCTCTGAAAAATTCTCCCTACTTCTACACTCCAACCCAATAACCCGTATACTCCCCCATTACAATTTTTCTGCTTGAACTCTCGAAAATGAAAAATCGCGATTCATGTAAAAGAAAAAAAATTGAACGCGCGAGTGATCTTGAGGTGCGACGTTGAAGGTGGAGGCGACTCGAGCGGTGAGCGCGATTGTTGGGTAGAGGAAGGACTATGCGATTTTGGGTCTTGATTTGAGGATGATTGGGTTGCTGTCAAGGTTGGGCGTGTGTGATAAAGTGGTAGACGATGTGTTGTGTCAGGTCGATGGGGTGTTGAGCGGGTTTGGGTGAAACGGAGCGTGAGTGTACTAGCGATGGTCGCATGGTTAAAGGAGATGGTGGTGACGATGATCAACTTAGAGAGACTGGGTGCATTTGCAAGGTGAAGCTGCAATTTTAGCTGTGCATTCAAGGAGACAAGTAGTGCTTCAATGGCTAATTTTAGCCGTGTGTGATGGTTATCGTCGATTGGTGAACTTCGAGCGTTGTTTGGTGGGTTTCTACTCACAATCATATCTAAGTTTTATTGCTTATATATATACCGATATTGGTTGACTTGTTTGTTGCGACAGTAATTGTTTATGTTTGACGGAAGTGTCAATTTGCAAACGGAACTCCGTCCGATTGTGAATTAAACTACACACACACGAGCGTTACGGCACGTGCTTCGCTCGTGATGGAGAAAGCCGAATTGTTTTTCTACAAATTGTATTTATTTAATACGTTAAGAAGAAAATGATTTCCACATATATTTAGTCATATTTTTGCGTTAAATCATACGTAGGTAATTTGAATTTTATTTCTAAGTTGCAATATCTAGTTTCTTGTGAGTTTAAATTTTTATTTATATTATTAATTAATAAAAAACAAATTTGTAAAGTAGTTTATTTGCTAGATCCTATTTTTAAGTGATATTAAGAATTAGTAAATATTTGTAGAAGTAATTTTGAATTTGTAAAAGAAGCTTAATTGTCAGATCCTAATTTTAATAATATTTGTAGAAAGGCATTTTTGGTATTTCATGCTAATACCAAAAAAGTATAACATCAACTGTATAAAGATATAAAGGGCAATTTTGGAAGTTGGCGGTCGGACCAAAAGTTTGCGCTCAAATTCACTGACTTGAATACAATATCCAGAATTAAATTGTTATGGAAGCTATTAACATCCGACTGTTTATGGTCTTCTTGGATGCGAGCCAAATTTATTAAAGCAAACTTTTGGACCATCCCTATAAAACAATTTTTCAGGAACGATGAAATCCATTTTACGACAGCGCGATGTGGCAGCTAAAATTATGTCCAAATTAATTGTTAGTGGGGAGCAGACAAATTTATGGTATGATCCATGGATCAACCATAAATCCCTAGTGGACTTAATTGGGTGGAGCAGAGTTTTCATTAGTAATACTACAAATATCAAGGTCAGTTGTATTGTCAGAAATGGACAGTTGCAACCACATTTGTTACCAGAGACCAGGGAGGCGACGTCACATATTATGCAGTTAAATTATCTTCTCAGCAGCCAAAAGACTACTGGACCATTGCCAACCAAGAACAATTTAAGTTTTCTAATGTGTGGAATGAAATTAGATTGTAAGAACAAAAGGACGATACATTTAAACTTATATGGTATAATAAAACTGCGAGAAAGTTCTGTTATACAACATACATGGCATACATGTATCTTTTTCCAACATCTGACCGGCTTCTTGCGTGGGGAATAGACATTGATTCGAATTGTAATTTATGCAACACATAAATTGAGACGCACAACCATTTATTCATAGAATGTGAGTATAGTACTTATCTTTGGAAAGCTTTGCTGAACAAATTGTATCTAATTTCCACAGTTGAAAGCTCACTGCAACATCAGTTACGAGGTCTTCGATCTACTTTTGCAACTAAATCGAAAGCTCAGCAACTGGCGTATGTCGCGGCGGCCACCACTACCCACCACATCTGGATGGAATGGGTAAGATGGCGATTTGAAGGGAAAAAGTGCTTGAAGGAGCAAAGAGGCAAGTTGATTGAAATAGATGTCAGACTGTAGATTTAGAGAAGAGTTTATCATCGACATGTATCGACAGCTGATAAAAGTAAATTTCTTAGGTGGGGTATTGAGCTTGGAGACAAGGGGTGCGTTGGTGGCTTCAAAGTAGGGTTTACTTTAGGGTTGTTCGTGTGTGAGTTATGGGTCGGATCGGTTCGTTTTAATTGGAAGCGGTGGAATGCTACCCTTATGGGTTGGGCTTTTATTTGTTTTTATTATTAGTTGGGTCTTGTATTTATTATTTGTGTGATTTGTTTCTTCTGTATTAGAGATGTTTAATACAGAATGTCGTTCTCTTTTTCCTTGCCACAATGGCAAGGTTTTTTAAGAAGGTGAATCCTGGTATTGTATGGTTCTTATAGTTATTAATAATAGAACATTTTTACTTCAATATATATATATATATATATATATATATATATGTGTGTGTGTGTGTGTGTGTGTGTTTGTTTGTTGATACATGTGCATTTTATAGATGGACGAAATTCGATGGAATTTGACTCGGCCATGCAATATAAATGGTATTGATGTTTAGTTGAGCTGTCGTGGAGTTATTTTACTCCATAATTTATAGAGTCGGAAATTTATTCGCTTTCTTATTTTAAAAAGGTTGTTTGAAAAGATTATGGTTTTGGAATATTATTTAAGTATTTTATAAATAATGTATCAAAATATTATATAATTTATCGTTTTCTTATTTAAAATTATATTTTTAGTTATAAGTATAAATGCAGTTTTCTTTTGGTTATAAAATTCTTTTTTATAATTAATATTATAATATATTATAAGTCCGGAATTTTTTGAAGGAAAAAATATAATATATTGTGATTTTATAAAATGTATTTCGAAATATATAATATTAGTTTTAAGTGATATTTTATTATAAAAGTTATTTAAATATATATATATATATATATATATATATATATATATAAGCAGAGATTTGGAAATAAATTTTGATATTCAAATCTTTGTTTTGGAATTATAGAAATAAAGTTAAGGTACTATTTACTATATAATAAGTTTTTAAGGTTGTTATTCATTTCAGAATATGAAAATGAATAAAGTAGTGTTATTTGATTTATTGATTTATTGAAGAGAGACACTTATATTTTTATTTTAATTAACCATTTAAAAGGTTATTAAATTATGAAAATATGAAATATTTTTCGACTAATATTTCAGGTATTTTAAAGTGTGTTTCACTAATAGTAAGGTTACTTGTGAATTATTAAAGTGTGTTATATATATACATATATTTGAATACTCGATCGAATTGTTTAAAAGAAAGACTTTGTTCAAATTTATTATTATTACGTTTCTGAATTAAATTGGGATTTCTATGGATGATTTCTATATTTTTTGATTTCTCATTTTCTATATTGATTTCGATACCATGAATGACTCACCGTTGTTATTGATTTGAGTTACTTTTTTAAGATAATACGGTGAAGACATCTTTCTATTTGATTTATTGATATTTATATTGTATGATGAGAAATCTGAATGAACAGATTAGTGATACCATTTGGTATATGACTTTGGGTAACACTTTTTCGATTATTCTTCGGACTCTGTATATAGAATGGAGAAGGGTGAGTGTGATGTGTGAGCACTGAATAAACGGGCTAGTAACTAGCGGTGGTATGGGACGTCCTTCTAATATTTATTCAGTTATTCTTTTGCTTATGGATGACACTTAATACGGGGTTATGTTTTATGTGATACTTGTTGCGTTGAGTATTTGATAGTCACGTGGTGACTTATATGTAGAGCCATGTGACTGCCATTGTATATATTCTATGTATCTGTCTACCTTTGTCTAGCTCCCTTTATGGTTCGGAAGTAAACCAGCTTGGCCAGTATCCACCCTATCGGCCAAATCGTGGGGTCGCACCCTAGATCCACGAAACCATTTATGTATATTATATTAGATGTGCGTCATAGTAGATGGGTAGGTTCTCATTGCCCCTAGTGTCGCTTAGGCTAACAGTATGTTACCTATAGAGGAAAAGCAGGGTCATGACCGAGGGTATGTGTTGACGATCCATTGGTGGACATGTGTCACGATGTCTGTCGATGTAACTAAGGCTATATGAACAAATTCGGCTACACACATATGGCTAGTAGACCCTAGGTTCCTGAAGCGGCATACGATCATCAATCTCCCGTAGTTTCGGTTTACGTGTGATAGATAGGCATACATGAAATGAGATTATACTTGTGAATGTGTCCAGAGTACGGTTAACCCCGTATCTTTCCTTGGCAGACGACTTACTTATTATTGATTATATTCGGATATTGTTATGAGCTGGCTCAAATCTTTCTTATTGATTTTAGTGATATGATGATGTATTTTATAATATGAGATTGAGAGATATTGTGGTCATTGTTTTGTCATTGCTTGACTTTACTTGAGGATATCTCAATATTGATGGTTTATGGATTTGATGGTGATTTCAAGGTATTAATGATTCACCCATTTGATGGTGATTTTCTTGACTCTGACTTGATGTGTTTTACATGGGTGATGATGCTTTCCTGTTGGGTTTGTTAAGAATGTTGTTTTGAGATATTTTAAGACTGTAGTGCTATTCTTATTATACTTTCTATATTATCACTGTATATTATATTGCACCTATCATTGCAGACATAGTATGACCCATATGTTATTTATAGTACTCAGGTCAGTCCGAGATATTTCAGGTTCAAGGAGATGATGACCATTTTGTAGATGTTGGACATAGATGGAGGATATGATATAATTATATCTATAGTCATCGTATATTATTGAGATGTATTTAGATTCATGTTTTGGATGTTTTAATGGCAGTGTATATTTGATGTATATTGGATTTATATATACTTATCTGTTATATATTATCGTTTCAATTCTGACTCAGTGTTTAATCTGTATTTATTACGTATTGTGTATTGTTATGTTCTGGAGGCACATGTGTTTATTGCTTTGTGCTAATACTATGTACCTGTGTTGGTGAGTTATATTCGATGTTTAAATATGTACTAGTATTAGCACAAGGGAATATTCATGTATGCCCCATATCATCTTATTCTTTGTATCATCTAGTAGTACTCTTAGATAGTATGAGTATAGAGATGGGGGTGTCTACATTTGGTATCAGAGCATGGTTCAGAACAATACATCATATATAAGAGACACGAGTCAAGACCTTAGAGTGACTTAGAGTCCCTGTCTCCTTGGGTGTGTTTGGTAGTTACCTTATATTAAAGGGATGGTAGGAGTATACGGTGATTACTGTGGTAATCATTTGGGGATGTACCTGTTACTTTTCCTGTACTATATATTATTTTTCTACTATATATATTATTTTTTCCGAATCATTTTGGTGTGTCAATTTTTTTGTGGAATCTAATTGTCGATGGAGGTTGTGAAATAAAGAATTGTTAGTCAGACTAGTAGTGTCGACATTAGTGAAGGTGAATAAACCTCTATATGGCTTTGAATAGAATAATCTAATCCAGTAGTGACCAGAATGCGCAGTGGATGCTAATAAATAGCTTTCCGCTAAAGGCGTTTGTTGCTTGTTTTAGAGGTGTATTGTTGTGCAATGCCTATTTATATGGATTGATGTTGTATGATAATTACATTGTTGATGAATTTAATATATATATATACAAATTTTGGAAATAAATATTTTATTCAAGTAAGCATATAATTTAATAAAATATGAAATTAATTTTTTATAAAGTAATCGAAAATAATTTAGCAGTTTATTCTGGTGTTAATTTGTCCGTCGAGTGATATAAGAATTCTAGTCGATGCGTCTGACCAATGTTATCAATAGGGATTCCTAAACACTAGGACGAGACATTTTGACATAATACTTTGGAAATGAATACGAAGTATTGAAAGAATATTATATATATAGTATGAAATTATATTTGTGGGAAAAAAATCTCAAAGCATATGTATAGAAATTAAATAAAATTGAAAAGTACGATTATATTATATAATATATATAATGTTGAAAACAAAATATTGTAATTAATGAATCCTAAATTAAATTGAAGGCAAAAACTAGGATTGTGAAGTGTGGTTTTATAAAAGCTAAAAAAATTAAAAATAGAAATAAAATATAAAATATAAAAACTACTGTAATTATCAACTGAATTGAACTTGCACATAATTTGTTAGTTAAATGATGAATGCATCCTTCTAACCAAATAGGCAACAGTATTAACAAAATAAAATCTTTGCACTTCCAGAAATAGTTTTGGTTATGCTTATCGACAAATTTTAATAGATTAGCATTTGCAGTCATTATCTATATAAGAAATTTAGTTACCTCTACACTCAAACTAAGTTTGCATTGTTAATACTTAGATGTTGTCAATATCAAGATGTAGCTATCATTTGTATAAGATGATTATAAAATAATAAATGACTTTGCTGATGAGTTAACTATTAATTTACGCTTTAAACACTTCTGTGTTTATTTATTGAGCTTGGTCAAAATGAATCTGGATTATTTCTTTGTCGTTGTATGAAAATAATATTCAGTTACACTCAATTCTTTCTTTATAATTTTCATCACCACCTGTTTTCTTTTTTCCGTTTTATATATGAATATTACATTTTCTTAAGATAACACTATATACACATTGCCAATTGTATTATCGTTGTTATCAAAAGTGACAAAAATTAAACATCAATGTAATTATGTCCTATTTACTATATGTTCGGTTTCCACGTCATTGGTCTTTTCATTTAACATAATGCCCCAGTTACTACTATATACCTATAGAAACAACAACAATAATGACCATGATATTACATAATTATGGAGATATAAGACCTTATGATATGCATGGGTTTCTACAAAATATAATATCAACATGTTTATTAGCACATGACTAAAGACTTTTCATTATCTTCATTCAAAAAAAATTTTAATCCCCTAAGTTAAAAGTGAACATAAAGAGTTACATATGTAGTGAAAAAATTCGTTTTTTTCACTAATGCGGAATAATCTAACGCCAAGATCTAGATTTCCTGATTGAACACCTCTCAATCCAATAGCAATTATTTACTACTCAACAATAAATAAACAAAAAAGAAATTAAAGGGAGACGATATAATTTAACGTGGTTCGGTCTGATTAACCTACATCCACAAACCTAACAACTCACTATAATTTGAAGAGAGTACAAGAGATTTACTTATTATTGGATTATAGCTACCAAAGTGATGCAAACAAAACTATAATTTCTGTAAAAAAAAATAAAAGAGATAATTTTTAATGATGATAAAATGGTTGCAATTCCACTGCTTTTATATAGGTGCTGATGGAGCATATATTTAGGATATGCAAACTTCTTCCAAAGCAAAATATGTGGTTGCTTTTGATTTTGATTGGATTAGCATATCTAATATATCTCCACATCACAAGCTTTTGATATTTTCCAATATCAGCTTTGACTTTGTATGCTGTAGCAACTTTTGAAATAAATAAATTTATTTATTTATTTCAAAACACGAATTTACTTGTAACTTTCACATATGAACTCCTTTTTGCAAACCATCTTCTTCATCCCATCCCACATTATCTCCTCATCAAAATGAGTATAATATTGTATCGCTTATTTTCAACACTCCACCTCGATACAATATTATTACATCTCTTTTAATCTCGAATCAACTAGTGACTACTAATTGCTGGGTCAGCGCTCCATGGCGCTAACTAGCTATATACAAACTAATTAAGTTTGAGCAATGCTCAAACTTATCTTTAGGAAGTGACTTTGTTATCATATTTGAAGGATTATCCATAGTATTCATTTTAACCAACTTAATCTTGCTTCATTCTTTCTCCAGCATAAGAAAGAATCCTCTGACATCAATGTGCTTCGTCCGAGAAATATAGGCTTGATTTTCTACAAGATGAATTGCGCTCTGACTGTCTGAAAATAGCTCTACTGTCCGCTGCACCACCGAAAGATCATGCAACAACTGAAGTAAATAAAATCCCTCCTCAGTCGCTTCCACAATCAATATCAACTCGGTCTCGGTAGTCGACAAAGCTACTATAGATTGCGGCTTTGATCTCCATGAAATCGAGCCTATGCCAAGTGTAAACACATAGCCCGACACCGACTTCCGCCCGTCTCTATCCCCAGTATAATCCGAATCACAGTAGCCTCTAAGAGAGATATCACCATTTACTACACCATACATTAAGCCAACTAAAGAAGTGCCTCGAAGATATCTGAGAATCCACTTCACTGCTTGCCAATGCTCTTTGCCTGGGTTAGACATATATCTACTCACAACACCTACTGCATGTGCCAAATCTGGTCTTGTGATACCATAGTATACATGAGACTACCAATAGAACTAAAATAAGGTATATCAACCATATACCTCTTGTCTTCATCCGATGAAGGAGATAAGTCTTTCGACGACTTAAAATGATAGCCTAATGGAGTGCCAATCGGTTTAGCTTTTTCCATACCAAATCGAGCAAGGACCTTCTCAATGTACTGCACCTGAGTCAGTCTCAAATCTTTCCACTTCCTATCTCTGAATATCTCCATTCCCAAAATTCTTTGTGCTTTTCCCTAATCCTTCATATCAAACTCCTTGCTGAGCTCCGCTTTCAACTCCTTAATTCCGACCATACTCCGAGATGCAATCAACATATTATCAACAGATAACAAAAGATATATCATATCTCCATCTCACGTCCTAAAATAAACATACTGGTCTTTGAAGCTTCTAGAAACTCCCTGTGAAAGCATAAACTTATCAAATATCTTATACGATAGTATAGGAGACTGTTTCAGTCCATATAGAGATTTGTTAAGTTTACAAACATAATCCAGCCTGCTACTATCAATGAACCCCTTTGGCTGCTTCAAATAAATCTCCTTATCCAGATCACCATACAAGAATGCAGTATCGACATCTAGTTGCTCAAGTTCCATATCACAATAAGCAACTAATGCTAAGAGAATACGAATGGAAGTATGCCTAACAACTGGAGCAAAAATATCATGATACTCTACTCCTTTCTTCTAAACATAGCTTTTTGCTACTAACCTTGCTTTATATCTAAAATCTCCATTGCTGCCTCTTTCACTATATAGATCCATTAACATCCAGTAGCTCTCTTGTCGGTGGGAAGAGGCACCAAATCCCAAGTATGATTTTTCAGCACAGATTCAACCTCCTCCTGCATAGCAATTAACCAACTGGAACTGTCAACTGATGCAATAGCTTATCTACAATCACTAGGCTCACCATGGACAACATTCAATGCATATGTTGTCATATCATCGAAGTCAATTTCTTCGATGCTCAATCCAACAAACCCATCAAGACACTTAGGCTTCCTTCTCTATCTAACAGGCCTAGTTTCTGAATGAGCTCCACCTTGAGTCCGATCCTCTTTACTAACATCGGTACTATCCTCATCAACCATGGTGCCATCGGAAACACCATCTGAACCTCTACGAAAAGAATCTGAAGATGACTTACCTTGTGTTTGGTATTCTGAATTTGTCCTCAGATTGTCATCTGACGAGGAAGACTCTACCTTCAACATAGCTTTCTCGTCAAAAGCCACATGCCTGCTGATAATAATCTTCTTGCTAATAGGACACCACAACCTATATCCCCTCACTCCTCTTCTATAACCTAGAAAGATACACTTGCGAGCTCTAGGTTCTAACTTTCCTTTGCTCTCATATAGATAAGCTGGACATCCAAACACTTTGAAAAATGAATCGCTAACAGGCTCTCCTTTCCATACTTCTTCAGGAATTTTCGTATCTATGGCAGTAGAAGGTGTGCGGTTGATGAGGAAAGCCGCCATAGATAAGGCTTCAGTACAAAATCCCTTCTTCAACTTAACAGTCAATCTGAGGCAACAAGTTATCTCCAACAATGTTCGCCTTTTAGCAACTCCATTAGACCAAGGGTCGTCAAGTGTGGTGTAATGCCTCTTAATGCCTTCGGACTCACAATAATCGATGAATTCCTATGATATAAATTCACCGCCATTATTCGAACAGAGAACTTTCAAATTCTTCTCTAACTGCTTCTCGATCATAGATTTCCACTTTTGAAACCTGGTAAAGGTTTCACTCTTAGACTGTAGGAAGTATACCCATACTTTGCGAGAGTAATCATCTATAAATGAAACGAAATACCTGGCTCCACCTAAGGATGGACAAGGGGAGGGACCCCAAACGTCTGTGTGAACATACTCTAAGACAGCCTTTGCTTTATGCTCTCCTATACCAAAAGAAATCTTTGTCTGCTTTTTAAGAACACATTCTTCACAAAAGTCGAGCTTTGAATGCCGTACTCCATCAATCAAACCTCGCTTTCTCAACTCATCCAAACTATGTTCGTCGATGTGACCCATCCGCAAGTGCCATAATCTGGAAGAATCTGAATAAACAAAAGTAACTGAAGCTGATTCACCAACTATAGTAGTGCCCTTCAACCGATAAAGATTTACTGCCCTCACTCCTTTCATTACAATCATGGAACCCTTCGATATCTTCATTTTCTCTCCGTCAACTACAATCTTCAAACCAAGCCTACTCATAGCCCCAACTGAAATTAAGCTCCTTCTCAAATTAGGTACATGCCTAACATCAGTAATATTACGAACAACACCATCAAACATTCTGACCTTCATACGACCAACACCAACCATAAGTCAAAAAGCATCATTTCCCATTAGAACTTCTCCTCCATCAATCTTACGGTAATTGGAAAAGCAGTTCCTATCAGATGTAATATGATAGGATGTGCCAGAATCAATCAGCCATAAGTTGCTCTTCCCTGAAGAGCTAAAAGCTATAAATACATCGGTATCACTCTCTGTATCTGATTTCTCTGTAGTTGGTGTTAAAGCTTGCTTTGGGTCTTTTCTTCTTCCTTTGAGCTTGGGACATTGAATTATAAAATGCCCTGGCTTCTTACAATAATGGCAAGTCGATCGCTTAGGCCCCTTAGACCTAGACCTTGAATACTTTGACCTCCACCATTCTTTGACTTGCTTTGGCTTCTACCTCTCTATACATATAAGCCCTCTGTATCACTATCCAAACTAGTGCTCACCAATCTACCTCTTAGAACTTCATTATGAAGACCAGCCTTTACGTCAGATAGGCTAATCTTACTGCAACCATATATCATGGAATTAACAAAAGCAGTATACTCCTTAGGCAAGGAATATAAGAGGATCACTGCTTGAGCCTCATCAGTAATATCAACTTATGCTGCCTTCAGGTTCATAATCAAAGTTGTCAAAGCATTTACATGCTCCATAAGATCGGGTCTAGGCTTCATCTTAAACTAATAGAATTATTGCTGAAGAACAATCCGATTAGTGAAAGACTTGTCTTGATTTACATCAGATAATGCATCCCACAATTCCTTCGCTGTCTTCTTCTAAGAGAATTCTCTTAGAACTTCATTTGAAAGACTCAACTGGATTGTTGTAAGAGCTTCTTCTTTCATCTCTTCCAAAACATTCCTCTCTAGATCTTTTAGTTTATCCGGCTCAGAAACAATCTTAAAAGTCTTATATTTTTTTAGTACGGTCTCCATCTTTATCTTCCATGTGCCAAACCACCTTTTCCACCAAAAAGTTAACAACATAATCACTATGGGATCTACCTATCTTCCCTGAAGCCATATATGCTTAAATCTAAAACAAATCGACTAGCTCTAATACCAATCTATAGTGAAATTTATTTTTGACTAATGCAGAATAATCTAACGCCAAGATCTAGATTTGCCGATTGAACACCTCTCAATCCAATAGAAATTATTTACTACTCAACAATACATAATCAAAACAGAAAATAAAAGGAGACAATATAATTTAATGTGATTCGGTCTAATTGACCTACATCCATGGACCCAACAACTCACTATAATTTGAAGAGAGTACAAGAGATTTTCTTATTACATGATTATCGCTACCAAAGTAGAGCAAACAAAACTATAATCTCTGTAAAAAACTAAAAGAGATAATTTTTTATGATGATAAAATGGTTGAGATTCCACTGCCTTTATATAGGTGCTGATGGAGCATATATTTAGGATATGCAAACTTCTTCCTAAGCAAAATATGTGGTTGCTTTTGATTTTGATTGGATTACCATATCTAATATATCTCCACATCAAAAGCTTTTGATATTTTTCAATATTAGCTTTGACTTTGTATGCAGCAACAACTTTTGAAATTTATTTATTTATTTATTTATTTCAAAACATTAATTTGCTTGTAACTTTCATATATGAACTCCTTTTTGCAAATCGTCTTCTTTATCGCATGCCACGTCATCTCCTCATCAAAATGAGTGTAATATTGTATCGCTTATTTTCAACCACATATAAATATATAAGTTTCTAATTAGTCTCAAAATGCACATAAGTTAAAATACCTGTATCCATTTTCTTAAATTCTAAGATATAAAGTAAGTTCGGTTGCTTTGGTTATAAAGAAAGTCAAGTTTAAGAAGGATGTGTGGTCCTTCTATTACACCTCTAATATGATTGCATTTCAGCTCTGGATATTGTTGAACTAAAACTTGCACCATGTGTGCAGCCTCAACTACTTAACTTGGTGGAATATTGCAAGCAACCATTGCACATGATGTTGCAACATTTATGGTTGATTATGGATTAACATAACATACTGTTAATAGTGTTTTGAAAGAGAAATTTGGTCGTAGTGTTGTTTCGACTGAGTATTATATTCAAATTTGCATCATAACACCTGTAGCATGTTCAGTGTTGCTAACCTGCTGCAACCGAAGATGTTTACATAGAGTTGTTAATATGGTAACATTCGGTGGTGTTGTTTTGGGAACTAGTAAATCAAGTAGAGACTGAATTTAGTTGTATATCTTCTTATTGTAAATGTATGTAAGGTTTTGGCAATTTCATTTGTAGACAAAGAACAAATGCATAATGTTCTGTAATAGTATAAAAAAGTAAGGGAGGGAGGGAGAGGAGAAGAGGAGGAGGAGGGGGGAGGAGGAGGAGGAGGAGGAGGGGAGAAGAAGATAAGAATAAAGTTTAGAAATTTCATTTTAAAGTTCTGTATGAAAATAATCATAACTTTTGATTTTTCTTATCCGGTTTAGATGAATCTTCTTTCATTTGAAAGATATTTTAATATGAAACAATTTTCATGTTTGTCACTTTTCAGAATTTTGAAGTTTAATAGTGTTTAAACGTGTTTGAAAGTAGGTTTTAAAATCGGGCCTGAGTTTATATTTATTGAAATTTGACGCTATGTTTGTTTAGCAATAACTTTCAAACTGTTTATCCGATTTCGAAAATTTTACTCATTCTGGAAAGCTAAGAACTTAAGAAACAACTTTTATTTAAAGTTTTCCATAAAATTTTGATCTTCCCCAGGCTAAAAACATGAATTGAATAGGTGGGCCTGCACACACATATATGAAACCTGATTTGCCTATTTTTAGTAAATCCCTTCTAACTCATGTTGTAATTCATATTTTTTCAATCTGAAAGTTTCTTTCGAAAGTTAATTTACTATGTAACAATTCGTTCTTTGAAACCGTTACCTAATTTTGTGTTTTTACCTATAAAATTTTGTTGGAAAGTGGTTTAGATGAGAATGTGATGTTGTTTTTTATATTAAATGAACGTATACTTCTTATAACTCTTTATATGCATCTAATATTCAAATTGAGTTAAGTATAGATATATGAAAACTTTATGGGCTAAATGTTTGGCTTAATTGCAAATAAATTAAGCCAACTCGCTTAATAACACTAAATAAGGTACGTTTTACTTATAAGAGTGATATATATTCTGTAATAGATGTCGTGTATCAAGATTTTTGTATATATATTGTTTCTGACCATGCTTTGGTCCATGTATATCTATATTATCATACCGTGATTTTTTGAAACGCTCTCCATACAAAGAAGTCTCTCCCAAAAATTTTCTAAATTTTTAGCACTTAGAAATTTTTTTCACAAAATATTTATCGTATGCGAAAATAGAAAGTCGATAAATTGAATTTATTTAAATGGTAGCATATGGTAAGAGAATTGGAGAAAGAGCCACATAGAGGATTGAGTAATTTAAATTTGATAGAAGAGCATAGATACGAAGAAAGTCAGGGTATGAGTTGTTTGACGTCTCCCTATTAGAAATTGCGAAGACGCAATTTTATTAAGGGAGGAGTCTTTAACAACCCTGCTTTCTAGGCTGTAATAATAAATAAATTTAAATTTAAATAAAATTATCAAATTCGATATTTGATGATTATTCTTTTGAAAGTAAATATTAATTTAATTGAATGCTATCTAATAAAATATATTTTTTAATAAATTAACAAATTCTTTTTGAATAATTTATAGAAATCGAATGAATTGTTTTAATTAATATAAAATATTTTGAAGTGTAAATATATTTAAATGGGATTGAAGTATATTTATAAACAAATGATAATAATTAATATTTAAATTTAAATTGTGAAGGAAATGGGTAATTATCAAAATATAACATGTAAAATGGAATTTAAATCAATTTCAATTGGACTGATATGTATATTCAGAAAATATATTGCAATGATTAATATTTAAACTTTTAATGCAAAAGAAAATAATCAAAGAAAAATTGATTTAAATCAAGGCCCAAAACTACTTCACCCAAGCCTAAATAAATTTATATTCCCGGGAAAATTCTCCGCACTTCTACACTCCAGCCCAATAGCCCTTTTACTCCCCCGATTTCAATTTATCTGCCCGAACTTTCGGAAAAGAAAAATTGCGAGTCATGTATAAAAAAGAAGAAATTGAACAGGTGAGCGATCTAAAGGCACGACGGTGAAGGTAAAGGCGAATGAGAGGTGAGTGCGATTGTTGGGCGAAGGAAGGACGATGCAATTTGGGGTCTTGATCTGGGGGCGTTTGGGTTGCTATCAAGGTTAGGCATGCATGACAGAGTGGGAGACAATGTGTTGTGTCAGGTAGATGGGGTGCTGAGTGGATTTGGGTAATATGGAGCATGAGCGTGCTAGCGATGGTCGCACGGTTGAAGGAGATGGTGGTGACGATGATCAACTTGGAGAGACTAGGTGCGTTTGCGAGATGAAGCTATGATTTTAGCAGTGCATTCGAGGAGGCACAAGGTGCTTCACGGCTGAGTTTTGATGTATGTCATTGTTATTGTCGATTGGTGAACTTCAAGGTTGTTTTGTGAGTTTCTACTCACAACTATATCTACATTTTATTGCTTATATATATATATATAAATTCTGATATTGTTTGATTTGTTTGTTGGTATAAACTTGATTTGTTTAGGCAGAAGTGTTAATTTGCAAGCGGAACTCTGTTTGATTGCGAATTAAACTATATAAATATATATTTGTTTGTTTTTGATACATGTTTATGTTATAGATGACCAGAATTCGATGGAATTTGACCAAGCCACGCAATATAAGTGGTATTGATGTTTGGTTGAGATGTTATGGAGTAAATTTACTCCATAATTTATATATTTAGATGTTCATTTACTTTCCTATTTTAAAACAGTTGTTTGAATTTTTTTAAAGAATTATCTAATTGTTTTTGAATTTTATTTAAGTATCCTATAAATAATTTATCGAGATATTATATAATTTAGCCTTTTCCCATTTAAAATATATTTTAATAGTATAAATGCAGTTTTCTTTTAGTTATAATTTTTTTTAATTAATGTTATAATATATTATAAGTTTATAATCATTTTAAGGAAAAATATAATATATTCGGATTTCATAAAATGTATTATGAAAATTGGAATATTACTTTTAAGTAATATTTCATTATAGAAATTATTTAAATATATATAAGTAGAGATTTGGAAATGAATTTTGAAATTTAAGTCTTTATTTTGGAATTATAGAAATAAAGTTATAGTACTATTTGCTATATAACATATTTTTATTTTTTTATGCATTTTAGAATATGAAATTGAATTAAGAAGTCTTATCTAAATTTATTGGTTTGTTGAAGAGAAACATTTATACTTTAGTTTTAATTAATTGTTTAAAAGATTATTTCACTAATAATATGGTTACTTGTGAATTATTAAATCGTGTTATATATATACATATATTTGAATACTCCATTTAGTTGTTCAAAAGAAAGATTTTGTTGAAATTTATTGCTATTACATTTTTGAATTAAATTGGGATTTCTAAGGATGATTTCTATATTTTCCGATTTCTCATTTTCTATATTGATTTCGATATCTTGAACGACTCACTATTGATATTGGTTTGAGTTGTATTATTAAGATGATATAGTGATGACATCTTTCTATTTGATGTATTGATATTTATTCTATATGACAAGAAATCTAAATAAACAGATTAGTGATACCATCTGGTATGGGACTTTATGTAACACTTTTTCAGTTATTCTTTGGACTCGTTATATAGATTAAAAAAGGGCGAGTGTGATGTGTGAGCTCTGAATAAACAGACTAGTAATATGCAGTGGTATGGGACGCCGTTGTGATATTTATCCGGTTATTCTTTTGCTCATGGATGACACTCAATACGGGGGTATGTTGTATGTGATACTCGCTGCATTGAGTATTTGATAGTAACGTGGTGACTTATATGTAGAACCATGCAACAGCTATTGTATATATTCTATGTGTTTGTCTACCTTTATCCAACTCCCCTCATGGTTCGGGAGTAAACCAGATTGGCCAGTATCGACCCTAACGCTCGGATCGTAGGGTCATTCCCCAGATCCACTACACCGTTGTTGTATATTATATCTGATGCACATCGTAGTAGATGGGTAGGTGCCCATAGCCGTAGTGTTGCTTAGGCCAGTAGTCCGTTACCGATAGGAGCAAAACATGGTCGTGACTGAGGCTACGCATTGGCAAGCCATTGGTGGATATGTGTCATGATGTCTGTTGAGGTAACTAAGGCTGTAGGAACAGATCCGTCTACACAACTTGCGGCTAATAGACCCTGGGTTTCTTAGACAGGCATATGGCCATCAGTCTCCTATCTGGTTTTGGTTTGCGTGTGGTAGATAGGCATATATAAGATGAGATTATACCTGAGACTATGTCCAGAGTATGATCAACCTTGTATCCTTCTTTGGCAGACTTCCTACTTATTATTGATTATATTCGGGCATTATTACGTGCCGACTCAAATATTTCTTATTGATTTTAGTGATTTGGTGAAGGTGTTTTATAATATGAGATTGGGAGGTATTATGGGCATTGCTTTGTCATTGCCTGACTTTACTTGAGGATATTCCAGTATTGATGATTTATGGATTTGATGGTGATTTCAAGATATGAATGATTCACCCATTCAAAGCTCCTTCAATGCAAAATGTCAATTCAAGATTGAAATCTCAATTCGTTTATGTCAAAATAATGGAAATTATGTAGATTTGCAGTTTTTATAATTTTACCTTCTATTCAACTCATTATTCTTTTTCTTTGAATTTGATTAAAGGATTTTGATTACATAATAGTGTGTAAAGTACGAATTTTATTCATAGTTTGCACTGTTGATTCCCTCAAATTAAATAGAGTTTATTTTTATATGAAATAGAAGTTTAATAGAGCATAAAAATTAGAATTGTAAGTTTCTATTAGCAATATAGTCCAATATTTTGAATAAGTTGAGTTTAAATTTTAATTGTATATGAGAATATTGATTGGAATTTTTGGATATGCATATTGGAATTTCGAAATGTGATTTGTAAAATTGTTTAAAGAGTTGACATATAAATGCTAGTTTAGGACGTATATTCCGCATGCTTATAAATTACTAGACACATACACACACATGGGAAGGTTCAATGGCACCCCTCTCATATCTTGAGCTATACTATTTCAAATGCAACAAATTTTTGTAGATATTCAATCCACATATAGAAGACCATCTCTGCAAAATTTTGGGTAATTTCGATATTTTTAGCTTTTTCAAAATCATAATTCAATTATTCACCTTTTAAACATTCATTTTAACCGTTAAATTTAAACATTAAATATATTATGCACCATATATCAAAATGAGCCCAAATTTTGTAGAGATGATCCTATAAACGTAGATTCAACATCTACAAAATTGTATATCATTTGGAATAGTGTAGCTTAAGGCATGACAGGGGTGTTAATGGGGTGCTCCAAAGCAGGGGTGCCATTGAACCTTTCTCATATATATACATATGTGTATGTGTTAGCATAATTAACATATAATTGCATAGTTAAAGTAATAGTTTCAGTAAATTCTCTTTAGGAAGGTAATTAATTTAAAGGCGAAATAAGACCGTGATTATGGAAATGGTGAGATGTGTGATAATATATGTAGAGTGTGATATAAATTATGACTAAATTATAGGGATGTGATGTCAGTCAAAAGCACATGGAAGTTTGCCTAGCTAATCTGGATACCAGCATTGTCACTTTGGGAATGATGTGAAACATCACCTATAATAAGTAACTGCGATTACACTAAGTTAGTCCCATATTCTGTAAGGTAAATCTACTCAGCTAATCTGGTTACCGGTACCTACGAATAGTCGGGCTAATGTGAGACGTCATCGTGGGGGTACAGGTCATAATATGAAGGATTTGCTTCACAGGTTGAAGGTATTAAGTGGTTATGTGAGGGTCCGCCTATTCTCTTTTAGGAAGTAGTAAATGGTTGGACTTATAGGCTAGGCATGGTAGATAGTTACTAGTGATGAGCTCGCTTTGGGATTCTAGGTAGTAAATGACGTGCACCTGCCTTAAATAAGGTATTAAATTGTAGAAGTCTGCCTAATTCCCATTAAAAGATATTAAGTGACTTGAGCACTATCTCTTACATTGATAATACATTATAGATGAAATATATGGGTCATTGGGTTGACAACAATGGAATTATATTCTACAATCCTTTTATTTAAGTTTGAGAATAATATTTAGGATTATATTTGAAAGGACTTATGATGTAGGTAGAAATCGTAAGACATTCCTATTTGAATAATACTTTCCCATGTACTAACATAGTAAGGCTCGGGATTTTTTTTGGCCAGACATATATTTTTCTGACTCCCTCCTCATTACAACACAGGTTAGAAAAGATGATGATGTTGAAGGCGAAGGCAATGAGAAAACTTGTGGCAGTTTACCTGTTTATCTAATTATGTTATTTTCTGATGTACATATTTAAGTATAGTGATGTATTTTGAAATGTTGTAATATAGACATGTATTGTGTTATGTATTTATGACATTTTGAAGTTGAATAAAATGGGTACTTTTGTTATTATATTTTATCCTTCTACCGTGACCGAATGTGTAGATATATAGCTCTATATTGTTCCTTTTACCAACCAATAGCCAGCTTCGAGATGGGTCTAACTTTCGATGGGTCTTTTCTAGGTCAGAATTTTAGGTCCGTTTCGGGCAGGTTGTTACGTTTGGTATTGGGTTTATGTTACCCAATCAACGGGGATAAGTATGCATATGAAAGGCGTACTTGTTATTTTAGAAAGTATTTTTGAAAAATCCTACTCTACAAGCTCTTATTTTAAATGTATGCAAAAACACTAGGCAAATATTTACCTCAGCATATAGTACTATCTTAGGAAATGTAGAAGGAAAGGATTGTAACTCCAAGGTTAATAAGGCAATAAATGTTCAATAAATAGGAAGCTACAAGAATTTAATAAGGATATAAATGGACCAATTAATTAGAATTTTAGGGTAAGTATGGAGAGATAAGGAAGGCATAATAGGTAAAATTTAAATGAATAAATAAATGTCTTTAAAAATTATCCAATTGACATTTATTGAATTAGCGAATGGATGTGTTAGATAGTAATTAAATATTACAAGATAGTATAATTGTCATTAGGGTAAATTATATAGACTTAATTATATAGATGAAGGTTAGTGGGCCTAGCCCAATACATAAAAGTAACTGGGAGATAAGAATATGTGTTGTAAATAACCGAAAGCAAGGAAATCCAGAATCTCATAATTTAAAAAAATTCGTTGAGTCAAAAGTTTTCGATTAAAAGGTTTTCGGTAAAAAGGATTTTTCATTTTTAAAGTTCTAGTTTAAAATTGGTTGAGTTAAAATGTTTTTGATTTTCGGAGAAAGGGATTCTTCGTTTTTCTAAAATAAATGTGAAATAGAGCGTAGGTTAGACTTCATCAATTTTCTTCAATTTCATAAATTCGAAAGTTATCTGTTTATCCTTTTTAAAAGGGGTGAATAAATGGAAATTGAACTTAGTTAAATTACGGTATAGAGAATAGAAGGATAAAAATAACTAGGATAGGAGGAGCATTTTTGTATAAGGAAAATACAAGGAAAAACAGCTAAAGAAGGAGCCAATTAGTGAGGAGAAATATAAATAGAGGCAATATTGGAAGATTAGGATAGAAATTACATTAGGAATTTATAGAACAAGATCGGTAATTTAATTAGAAATTAATATGTTAGAAGTTATCATTGTTTACTCCACTTTTCATTGTTTAAAGTTATAGAAAACATTTTTGAATTTTTTTTACTATTGGATGGAATTAAAAGATTATAACTAATAAATGGGATGGTGTAATTTCGTGAATGTTATAAGGAAAAGCATTTATGTGTGGAGGAGAATTTTATATATTCATTTTGGAATTCTTTTTAAAATGGTAATAAAAGGGACATAAATTATGAAGTGGAAATTAGCCACAAGGGACTCTTTAGCAAGTGGAATTAGTTTCTAGGACACACAACTGAAAAAATTACTTTCAAGGACAAAACGTAAAATAATTAGTTTCTAGGGCCTAAAAACCTATGAAATTATGTTCTTGAACGTAATTGGACTGCGGACTTTTTCCTTGAAAGTAATTATTCTGCTGATTTTGGCATTGAAAGTAATTTCTTTGAATGTGTGTCCTAGAAACTAATTGGACTGCAAAGTTTGTCCTTCTGGTGAAATGCCCCAATTAGGAATTTGGCATGCATATGAATAGATTGTAGTTTGAAGTCTACTTGTCTTGTAACTAGAAATATCTTTGAAATAAAAAATGACTAATAAAGAAAAATATATTATTTTGAAATGCTATCTTTGTAATAGGTTTAAAAGGGGTTAAATTTGGAAAATAACGGGGTCAATGAACTTTTCATAAGTATAGTCCATAATTTCATGGATTAGTAAATGTTGATTTCGAGTTTAATATAATAATTTTATTTGTATGAAAAAATTGATTGAAATTTATTTTGTACGTTGTAGAAAGTTTTTGAGAAGGGAAATTATTTTGCTCCTATATGGAATTAAGCAATTTTGGAATTTTTTATTTAGTATTGGTTTGGTTTGATAATTGAGTTTTAGACGTTTTGAATTAAAAGTCCAATATTTAAAGAAATAAATCTCTATTGTATAAAGTCCTTAAAAAGGATAAGTTGGTTAGAAAAAGGAAAAAATTTCATAGCGCATTTTGGGAACTATGCAATTTTTTAAAATTGACAAAAATGGTTTCCTGTTTTATATTTAATGATAAGGTTTTTGGATAAGGTACTTTATAACTGTGAAATTTTTGTTTTAAGGATGGTGAGAACTAAACACTTTTTTTTGGCGTAGATATGGACCACTACCTAAGTAAGGTAGTGTAAAGGTTTTAAGATATGAATAAAATCGGAATAGTATGTGCAACCTGATCTGGAAATTTTAAATCAGTCCAAGATATTTAATTCTAGAATTTGCTAAAGTTGTGAAGATATTCCAGGTTTATAATTGGGTTGTAAGTTAGTTGCCCTAGTTGACTTGAAATGTAAATTTCTATGCTTTGATTTATTTGGAGCGGTCTCCTGTAACTTCCATAAATTTTCCAATTGCAAAATATGTATAAAAGTGCGGCGTTTGAATTAATTAGGAAAATACCAAAGAGAGAAAGAGATATGTAAGATATAGATATTCTTTTCTATAGTTTACACTGTCTATTTCAATAAAATAAAAAGAAATAAATCCTTGTAATTTCAAATGAAGCAAAAATCTCACTTTGGTTAATTTATGGAAAATTATAACGATGATCCTTTCTAAAAGGATAGCTTTGATAAATTAAAATGTGGAAAGGACTATTTTAGTTTAAAAATTAATATATATACATACCTATACCGCGCTTAACATATAAAAAAAATAAAAATTATATAAATAACGTAATTTACAATGGTATTCGTATTAGTTATTTTAGGACTCAGATTTATGGATATTAATTATAGATTTAATAGGAAATAAATTTGTTATTAATAGAAAATTAAAAAGAATTAAATAGGGACGGATTAAGAAATTTAATAGGATGGAGGAACTGGGCCAGCTTAATAAATGGATTTTGAAACTAGTAACAAGTTTAAAGGAATTTAAATGAGGATTGAATAGAGATGGTCCAACTTTGACATTAATGATCAATTATTACAGTTATGTTAACTGAAGTAATACGTGGACCGCCTTTATTACAAACCAAGAAGAAGAATTGAGGAAGATAGAGAATTAAGTGGAGTAATATACAAAGGATGTTCATCTTAATTTAGTAAAGAGTATTAGGGCCCCAACATCAAGTTAATGATAAATGGAAACTTCTACCAAAATTTTCTTTTGGAGTTTTTGATTGCTATCACTAGTTTTCTCCCTTAGGCTATTGGAAAAGCGTATGATATGGTAAAGAGTTATGATATGGTAGAAATTTATTCATATTATATCATTGGGTTGATTTTATGGATGGGATTAGACCTCCAAATAAACACACACACAGATATATATATATATATATGTATGTATGTATGTATGTATGTAGAGG
The DNA here is from genome assembly GCA_030737815.1 of Allium fistulosum. Classification (NCBI taxonomy): domain Eukaryota; kingdom Viridiplantae; phylum Streptophyta; class Magnoliopsida; order Asparagales; family Amaryllidaceae; genus Allium; species Allium fistulosum. The sequence goes on along the minus strand of CM060905.1, from coordinate 1,029,216,869 downwards.
AACACCACAAATAAGAAAACTTCGTAAGAGCACTCAGCTAGCGTTAAACTTAGGTAAGACTGTAAGTTAATGATGAAATTAGGTTAGCAACTGGAAATAGAAGAATGCTTCAATCCCAAAAAAATTAGGAATTTGGGAAAATAAATTTTAGCTTACTAAGTGACACCTTCAAGGATGACCATTCACCCAAAGGAGATAAGATGAATATGGATATGAAGAGAATTTTCTATTGGACATGGATAATGAAGAAGGTGGCAGAATTTGCCACTCGATATTTGACGTGCCAGAACAAAAGTATAGAATTGATTAGGTAGCAAATGAAGGCCGCACAAGATCACCAGTAATCCTATGCGGACAAGCAAAAAAAAGAGTTAAAGTTTTAAGTTGAGGATATGGTATTTATCAAGGTTTCCCCTCTTAGAAAGGTCACGATATTTGGAATGTTGGGAGAGTAGGCACCAAAGATTTATTGGGACTTTTCCAATTTTATAAAGAATAAGAAGACTTGCTAACGCATGGAGCTGTCGGATAACTGGCAGGAGTCCATGACTTTTTTTTCATTTCACATTTGAGGAAATGTCTTTATGGCACAACTACTGTGCTAGAGCCTGATATATTGGGGGATATGGAGACAAAGCCAATAACATCCCATGCCACCACAAGCATTGTGGAGTACGAAACTTGGAAGCTCCACAACAAAGAAATTAGAACAGTTCGAGTATAATGGAGGGAAAATCCGATAGAGAGCTTGAGAACTTCTCAATCTAAGTTTTTCACTGGAAAACTTTTCTTTCCAAAATTTGGCTTTGGTTGCGTTGTGGTTGTTAGATTGAATGGTAGGAGATGGTTGTTACACCTTTACTATCACTTTTGCACTCCTATAGAACTTTTTGGATGTTTAGGATGTTTGCATACATACTTATATGTCACGATCATACACTCTTACTAGTATTAAGCTCTCTTATAGTATGTTTGCACACAAAAACACATTGCACTTTTGGTTGAGTAGATGGTTGTTTAGATAACTTGGCTATGTTACATGAATGTTTATTGTACATTACACTATTCGCCCCTGTAAAGATTTCGAGGACGAATCCTTTTAAGGAGGGAAGAATATAACACCTCATAAAATCAACTACAAATAAGTAAGTTGAATAAATCAACTTAAACAAGATAGGGATGAAAATGAAAAATTTGTAAAAGTCAAAATTTGACCATGAAAGTTATGTCATTATGTTCGTGGCGAAATTCTGATCGATTTCCATATATAATATGTTGAAAATGAAGCTCAAACGGAAAATTTATGGACGTTCAAAGTTTTTGGATTCAAAATAATTTAAATAGAATTCAAATTCAGATAATTAAATAGTTCCTAAATTTGAAATTCAAAAGTTAACAGTAATTAGACTTGGGGGTTAACTAAACATTAAAATTAATGTTAACGTTAAAGTATAATTAAGGAAGAAAATAAATATGTAAAACAATGGCATAATTCCTTCTAAAATAGATGAAGAGGTCGACCACTTGACCTTTACCGATCTACCGCTAGCGGTCGACCAATGGCATAGGGGCGGTCGATCGCTCCATATCAGGTGGCAGGTAGGGTTTTTATTTTTGGATGCTCTGGATTTAATTATTTAAATATGATGCTGGTGTTTTCTCACCACTATAAATAAGACCCTAACCCACTCACTTTTATTCACATAATATTTTAGGAACATTAGTGAAGCTCTTTAAGTCTGTCCCTTTAGGATTCAAAAAAACTCCATTAGGGTTTGAGGTAAGAAATCATTTAGATCTATCTTTGTATATTATTTATTTTCTCAACTTCTTCTCCTCCAAATCTTTAATTTTTTGAATCTAATGTATGTACAAATCTCTTGCTGTATATATGTATCAAAAAGAGGAGATCTAATGGAGATCGTCAAAAGGCATGTCAAATCCAAAGGAGGCAGAGTAAGGCTATATAATGAATGGAAATCTTAGCTTTTCTATTTTAGTTTATTAGTGTGATTTGGGTTTGAATATGCCTTAAGGAGTTTTGGTTTGCGGAAACATCATATTATAAACTCCCAAAACTCCTTCAATGTGAAATGTCAATTCTAGGTTGAAATCTCAATTTGTTTATGTCAAAATAATGGAAATTGTGTAGATTTGCAGTTTTTATAATGTTACCTTCTATTCCACTCCTTGTTCTTTCTATTTGAATTTGATTAAAGGAATTTAATCATGGAATAGTGTTTGAAGTATTAATTTTATTCGTAGTTTGCATTGCTGATTCCCTCAAATTAAATAGAAATTCCTTCGTTTATTTTCATGTGAAAAAAGAATTAGATGGAGCGTAAAAATTAGAATTATAAGTTTCTATTAGCAACATATTCCATTATTTTGATGTAATAAGTTGGGTTTAAATTTTAATTGTATACAAGTCTATTGACTGGAATCTTGGATATGAATATTGGAATTTTCGTACTATTGATAATATGGAACGAAACTTATATAATTATTTACTGAATTGACAGTTAAATGCTAGTTTACGGCGTATATTTCACATGCTTAGAAATTACTAGGTGCGTATTCATACACACACACATATGCATAATTAACATATAATTCTAACGTATAATTGCATAGTTAAATAGGTTATTAATTTTATTAAATCCCCCTTAGGAATGTAATTAATGTTAGAGGCAAATAAGAATGATTTCTTATAAGGCCTTGATTATGGGAACGATATGATGTGTGATAATATATGTAGAGTGTGATATAAGTTATGAATAAGTTATAGGGATGTGAGGTCAGTCAAAAGCACATGAAAGTCTGCCCAGCCATTCTGGCTACCAACAGTGTGACTTTGGGGCTGATATGAGACATCGCCTATAATAAGTAACTATGATGATGCAAGGTTAGTCCCAAATTCTATAGGATAAATCTATCTAGCTAATCTGGCTACCAGTACCTCCGAATAGTTGAACTAATGTGAAACCTCACCATAGGGTACGATTCATATTATGAAGGAACTAGTTCAAAGTTTGAAGGTATAAGTGGTTGTGCGAGGGCCTACCTCTTCTTTATGTAGGAAGTAGTAAATGGTCAGGGTTATGGGTTAGGCACGATAGAGGATATCTCGGAAAGGGCCCGCTTCAATAGGAAGTATTAAGTGATTGAAGAGATTCCATGCAATGTTAGCTAGATAGTTACTAGCGAGGAGTCCGCCTTGGGCTTATAAGTAGTAAATGACGTGGACCTACCTTCAATAAGGCACTAAATGGTCGGAGTCTGCCTAATTTCCATTAAAAGGTATTAAGTGACTTGAGTACTATCTCTTACATTGATAGAACATTATGGATGACAACTATAGGTTATTGGGTTGATAGTAGCGGGCTAATACTTGGAAAGCCTTTTATTTGAGTTTGAGAAAAGTCTTTGGGCTTATATTTGAAATGACTTATGATGTAGGTGGAAATCGTAAGACATATTCCTTTTGAATTATACTGGCCAAGTACTAATATAGTAAGACTCGAGATTTTTATTCATTGGACATATGTTATTCTGACTCCCTCCTCATTACAACACAGGTTCGGAAAGATGATGATGTTGAAGGTGAAGGTGTGGAGAAAACTTAAAGTAGTTACCTATTTATCTACTTATGTATTTTTTGATGTACCCATTGAAGTATAAAGATGTATTTTGAGAATGTTGTACTACAGATATGTATTATGTTATGTATTTTATAACATTTTGAAGTTGAATAAAATGGGCACGGTTGATATTATATTTTATCCTTCCGCTTTGAGAACTGAATGTGTAGATAAATAGCTATGTATTTTATTCTTTTTACTAATCAACAGCCAACTTCAAGATAGGTGTAAGTTTTGATGGGCTTTTTTTGGATCAGAATTTAGGTCCATTTCGAGGCGGTTGTTAGAATCTACAACCTACACCCATCATCCATCCCTATCGTCACTAATGGCCTCTCACAATCCACCACTATTCCATACTTCTACAGCCAGTCCATCCCTAGAATAATACCGAACCCAACAAACATGAAACAAAGCAATCAAAAGCAAACAAACATCCATGACTCGGTAAGGCTAAGTGACGAACCATGCAAAGGCTAGTCGATCCTCTACTGTGGTTTGTGACAATTAAAGGTCAGTCAACTATCTCAGGTGTCAATCCTAATCTATCTGCCAAATCACTAGATATAAAGGAATGTGAAGCCCCGATATTGAATAAAACACATACAGGTGTACTAGAAATAGAAAGCATACTTGTATAACTACACTCTTTTCCTTCTCCTTCATCGATGGAGCACTTGTTGAAGCTGGAACAATGTTCAAAGTGTAAGAAGATAGAACCTGCTTATTTCTCAGTGGATCCAAAAAATCCTTCTTGATGTGCCCTGACTTGTTGTAGTTGTAGCATTTGTGGAATTTTGCCGTGCAGTCTTTGACATGATGACCCTTCTCTCCACAATTATAGCAAGTAGGCTCTTAGTTGCCCTTCTTCTAACCACTCTTCTGAAACTTCTTCTTCTTGTTCTCCCACTTCCTCTTGCCTCCCCCGCCAGCTTGCAGCTTTGGCTCATCCTTGGGAGCAACAACCGCCTTAGGTTTAGGATACAAACTCTCACGTCGAAGAGACTTCTCCACCAGCCTCTCAAAGGTCTCATCAGTATTGTTAGTACTTTAGGTATTGGTTTTGATGATAATAACTATAGACATTATATAAAATATAGATACTATTGTTTTTTCAAGTTATATAATATATAATGCAGGATATTAGATAGGTGATGATTAAGAAGACTGTACAGTATCAAGATTAGATTCAAGATGCTGAATCAAGAGTAGATTCAGGATGTTGATACCAAGAGTAGATTCAAGATGATGATGATTGAAGACACATGAGTATTGAAGAGTTCAAGATTTCAAGATATTCCATATAAGTTATAGAGTCATAGAATTTTGTTAAAACCTTGATAGCACTTCCTTGATCTTTCTCTCTCTATTTCAAATAAGTTTTAAATATTTTTCAAATATTCTGGTTTTCAAAATAATCTTTTCAAACATCTATTCAAAATGTTTCTCAAAATGATTTTCAATCTCTTATACTTATAAAGATATTATTTTAGTGTTTTTAAGTTTACATATATATTGAATTTTTTATATACTTTAATAAGTTATAATTGTATTGATTTTATATATATTATTTACATTATATTGAATACTCTTATTAAATCTTTCAAAATTATTTTATAAAGTTTTATTAAGTTATATTTTTATTAAATATGTATAAACTATATTTAAATGATTGTACAAAGTATCAAATTATTTTACAGAACTTAATATTTTTATTAAGTGATTTTTCAAAATACAAATGGATATGTCGACATATCCTCTATAAGTATGTCAACATATAGGCTGGGAATTTCAAAATTCAAATTTGAATGGAAGTGTCTTTTCACCGTATCTCTTCGCGAATAGACATGACAGTTGTTTCCTATATATACAATACTTCCAAACGAATTATCTATATCTACTGTCTTATTCTTTTCACCTCTTTCCACTCTCTCATTTTCTAAATCAGTATATACCCAAACTCTACCAAAATTCAACCAGAATCAAATTCAATCATCACTAGTTTGATTCTCCTTCATCTACTCTCTAATTTCTCTCATCTCTCTCACTCAAACCAAGATCAAAGTGCTATTCAAGGGTTATAGATCAATTGTAATCAAGGTTGAAGAGCCAAGTGTATAAAACTCTATGAAATAATACTACTATACTTGTGTGTGATTATAGCCCGTAAAATCAATTGGTTGTGCTTAGTAGCCAGTAAATCTAGTAGTTGTGATTGTAGCCCGTAAAATCAGTTGGGTGTGCTTGTAACCCAAAAATCAAGTGATTATAGCCCGTAAAATTAATTGGCTGTGCTTGTAGCCCGGAAATCAAGTGGCTCTACCCAGAGGTCGAGATTCTGGAGGGTGTGTCTCGTAGCCTTGAAATTGAGATTCTATTTGCATTTACTAGTTAAGAAGAAACATGTACAAGGAATTGTGCGGGACTGGATGTAGGGTAACTCCGAACCAATATAAAATCCTAGTGTGTTCTTTCCTTTTTACTTTTACCGCATTTACTTTTATCTGCACTTTGATTCTATGATTCTTTCTGTGATTATTAATTACATCATTCCAAGTAGAATCTTAAATTATTTGAAAAATATTCATATGATCAATTAAACACTATTCACCCCCCTTTAGTGTTAATTTAGCCTTAAGGTCCCTATTCCGCTGACTCACATTTAGTATCAGAGCATAGGTTTTCAAATTATTCATAATATGATTTTAAAAAAAGTTTCAATGGCAATTTTTGATAATATTTTTAACACTATTTTCGAAAAGAAAATTTGGAAAATCATCATAATGTTGTTTCATAAATTTGCATCTATTCATTATAAAAAATCACGCGATCTTTAGAAAAGGCATGAATTGCAGGAAAAGATGTGTTACATGGCTTTTGATGAACAGACACCTAACGATCAAACTCTTCAAACCAAAAAGGATAAATGGATATTGGATAGTGGATGCTCAAGACACATGACTGGAAATCCACAGATTTTGAAAGATATATTTTAAAAAGATGGTGGATCAGTAAATTTTGGAGACAACTCCAATGGATATGTGATTGGCATCGGCAATGTCGGCAATTCTAAAATTCTCACTATTTATATTATTTTGTTAGTAAGGAATTTAAAGCATAATATGTTAAGTATTAGTCAATTGTGTGATAACAGTTTCAAAATTATATTCATAAAAGATAAATGTCACACTGAAGATAATGAGTCAAACGTTATCTTTGAAGGTATTAGGAAATGAAACATCTATACATTAAGTATGAAAATCTCAAATGATAATTTGTGTCTTTTAGCTGAAGCAAGTGATCATTGAATTTGGCATAAAAGATTTGGTCATTTGAATTTCAAACTAATATCTAAAATTGCTACAAATGATCTAGTTAGAGGTCTTCCCAAAGTGAATTTTAAAGTTAATAATTTATGCGATGCATGTCAATCAGGAAGACATGGAAAAAAATCTTTTAAATCAAAAGATATGATTTCTACCTCTCAGCCCCTTGAACTTCTTCACTTAGATCTTTTCGGTCCCTCACAGATACAATCTATAAATCACAGTAGATATGTATTTGTAATAGTAGATGACTATTCTAGGTTTACCTGGATGATTTTATTAAAACATAAAAGTAATCCTTTTGAAATGTTTAAAATCTTTGTTAAACGAATTCAAAATCAAATGACTAGTAAAATTAAAACTATTTGGAGTGATCACGGTGGAGAATTTGTAAACAAAATTTTTGAGAATTTTTGTAATAAGAAAGGTATAACTCATAAATTTTCATTTCCAAGAATAGCACAACAAAATGGAGTGGTAGAATGTAAAAATAGGATGATTCAAGAGTGTTCTAGAATTATGTTAAAGATAGTAATTTACCAAGAAAATTTTGGGCAGAAGCAGTTAGTACAGCATGTTATATATTAAATAGGATTTTAATAAGACCATTAACTAAGAAAACACCATATGAATTATTCTATAATAAAAAGCCTAAAGTATCACACTTTAAAGTTTTTGGTAGTAAATGTTTTATTTTAAATACTAAAGATAATTTGGATAAATTTGATGCTAAATCAGGTAAAGCAATTTTTATTGGTAATTCAAATAGAAGTAATGCTTATAGAGTTTTCAATACTAGAACTAATACCATTGAAGAGACATTACATGTCTCATTTGATGAAAATTTTAAAGTTTATAATCCAAATATTGATGAAGAAGAAAATATTGATAACGCAAACAAAATTAGTAATAATGAGATTACTAAGAATAAAAATAATAATAATTCAGAAAATTCACATCCAAATAAAAGAACAAGATACTTGAAAGATCATCCTATGGAAAATATACTTAGAAATATTGAATCTGATGTTAAAACTGGAAATCAACTATATAAAATGAGTAACGTTGCTTTTATTTCAACTATTGAGCCTAAAAATCCAAAGGAAGCATCAACTGATGATTCGTGGATTCTTGCTATGCAAGAGGAATTGAATCAATTTATAAGAAATGATGTATTGGAATTAGTCCCAAGACCTGAGGATAAGTCCATAATAGGTAATGGGTATATAGAAACAAAATGAATGAACAAGGAGAGGTTGTGAGAAATAAACTTTGATTAGTTGCATAAGGTTATTGTCAAGAAGAAAGAATAGATTTTGATGAAACCTTTGCACCGTAGCAAGATTAGAAGCTATACGAATTTTACTTGTTTCCGCCAATCATAATAATTTTAAGTTATATCAAATGGATGTTAAAATTGCATTTTTAAATGTTTTATTAAAGAAGATGTATATGTAGAACAAATCCCACTTTTTGAAGATGCAAAACCACCTAATCGTGTTTACAAATTAAAAAAGACTTTGTATTGTGAAATAGGCTCCAAGCGCTTGGTATGATAGACTAAAATCATATCTATTACAATCAAATTTTGAAATAGGCAAAGTAGATAGTACACATTTTATTAAAAGAGATAAAAATGATATTCAATTAATACAAATATATGTATATGATATCATTTTTGGATCTACCAACGATAAACTAAATAAGGAATTCTTAGAAATAACGACTAAAGAATTTGAAATGAGTCATATGAGAGAACTAAATTATTTTCTAGTAATATAAATAAAACAATTAAGTAATGGAATTTGTATTAGTCAAGAAAAATATGCTAAAGATTTAGTTAAAAAATTTGGTATGTCAAATACCAGTAGTAAACCAACTCCCATGGCAACTGATGAAAAATTAAATAAAGAAGAAAATTCAAAAGATGTAGATCAAAAGTTATATATATGAATGATTGGATCACTACTCTATATAACTGCTAGTAGACCTAATATAATGTATGGCGTTTGTCTCTGTGCAAGATATCAATCTCAACCTAAAAGAAACTCATTTAAAATCCATAAAATGAATTTTGAGATATGTAAACAACACATTAGACTATGGATTCTTTTACCCAAAATAAAACTCCTTTGAATTAATTTCATGTAGTGATGCTGACTATGCTGGTTGCAAATCAGATCAAAAAAGTACAAGTGGAACTTGTTACTTTTAGGGACACTCTCTAATTTCCTGGTTTAGTAAGAAGAAAAACTTTGTATCTCTGTATATGATAGAAGCAGAATATATTTCAGTAGCATTAGCCTGTTCACGGTTATCTATATGCAACAATCATTAAAAGATTTTGGTTTAAATTTTACTAAATCACCACTATGTATTGTGATAATACAAGTGCGATCAATCTATCTAAAAATCCAACTCATGATGCTAGAAATATATATACTGATATAAGACACCATTTTCTAAGAGATCATGTAAACAAAGAAATGATATCACTTGAATATATAAACACAGAAAATCAAGTAGCTGATATATTAACAAAACCATTGAATCAAACATCTTCTACTAAGTTAAGAAGAGAGTTAGGAATTTGTTCTCTATCGGAAATATAAAAATAATAAAGTAAAAATTACTAAATATAAATAAAAACAAAATAATTAAAATTATAACATATATGTCGACATATCCTATCCTCCTATGTTGACATATAACGGTAATTTCTATTTTCTAAATTTCCCTCTAAAATTCAAATTGGTGGTTATATAATAACAAAATTTTGACTATCTTCTTCATTTCTCTGTATTCTCTCTGTTTTAAGCTTCTAAAACAAATAAAACTATGGCCTCCTCTAATCCCAAACGTTCTAGAGAAGAAAATTCATCGTTTTCCTTCCCTTCTCCTACCCAAGGCCCCTTCCAACACACTACTATGGCCAAAGTTATTAAATTGGACGGAAAAATGAAGAATGCTCTAGAGATGTTGACTGAAATACAAGTTGTACAACTTCATATGTCCAAAGAACAACAGAAACAAAGTAGATTCTTTGTAATTTTCAAAAATATATATTGGATAATCCTATGAATCCATTAGTTATTGAAGATGATTTTGCAAATTTGGCCATTCATAACCCCATTCAAGGTAGCGATGACGAGGAAGAAGAAGAGGAGAAGGAGGAAGAAGAGGAAGAACACATGGAGGAAGATGATGAAGTCCGATGCGTTAGAGAAGTATATTTCGATCGAGATGGAAATCTCGTCGAAAAAAGGTGAACTTTTGCCTTCATTATCCTCATTGTTCTATTCATAAATCCCCGATCATTAGGAAATCACCATAGAATAGTACATGTTTTCGTTAATTTGATTGTGTGGTGTGTATATTTAATTTAGTTTTACATTTGTTTTACTTACTTGTATGTGCATTTTAATCTGTGACTGTATTATGGTGTGGTATTGAATGAATATATAGATTGGTTTGGTTACTGTTAATGATTTGTGTTATCACTTATCATTTCTTATATATCATTCTTATCATTTCCATTTCATGATCATCTCATTTTAAATATCAATTATTGTTCCTATATAAATCATTCTCATCATTATTATATGTCATTAGTCTATAATATTTTATTTCGGGGGAGTTAGAGTAAGAATTAGTGCTAGAGTTATAGTTTTAGGTGGTTATTTTTGTTGATGACAAAGGGGGAGATATATATAAAATCTAGGCATAGATTAAAGGGGAGTTTTGTAAACCAGAGGGAGTTATATTATATTTTATATACAGAGTTGTCATCATCAAAACGAGGGAGATTTTTAGTACCTTAGGTATTGGTTTTGAAGATAACAACTATAAACATTATATAAAAATATAGATACTAATGTTTTATCAAGTTATATATAGTATATAGTGAGGATATTAAACAGGTGTTGATTGAGAAGACTGTACAATATTAAAAGTAGATTGAAGATGCTAATATCAAGAGTAGATTCAAGATGCTGATATCAAGAATAGATTCAAGATGATGATAATTGAAGACTCATGAGTATTGAAGAGTTAGATTTCAAGATATTCCAAATAAGTTATAGATTCATAGAATTTTTGCTAACACCCTAATAGCACTTTCTTGATCCCTCTCTCTCTATTTCAAATAAGTTTTAAATATCCTGGTTGTCAAAATAATATTTTTAAACATCTGTTCAAAATATTTCTCAAAACGATTTTCAATCTTTTATACTTATAAAGATATTATTTTAGTGTTTTTATGTTTATATATATTAAAAAATTTATATACTTTAATAAGTAATAATTATATTGATTATATATATATATATATATTATTTACATTATGTTGAATACTCTTATTAAATCTTTCAAAATTATTTTATAAAGTTTTATTAAGTTATATTTTGATTAAAATGTGTGTATAAACTATATTTAAATGATTTAACAAAGTATCAAATTATTTTACAGAACTTAATATTTTCAAAACAATTTTTATTAAGCGATTTTCCAAAATACAAAGGGGTATGTTGACATGTCCTCTACAAGTATGTCGATATATAGGCTGGGAATTTCAAAATTCAAATTTTAATTGAAGTGTCTTTTTGTCGTATCTCTTCGTAAATAGACATGTCCGTTGTTTCCCTATATATACCAGACTTCCTAATGAATTATCTATATCTACTTTCTTATTCTTCTCTCCTCTTTCCACCCTCTTATTTTCTATATTAAAATATACCCAAACTTTGTCGAAATTCAACCAGAATCAAATTCAATCTCACTAGTTTGATTCTCCTTCATCCACTCTTTACAAATTCAATCTCACTAGTTTGATTCTCCTTCATCCACTCTTTGATTTCTCTCATCTCTCTCACTCAAACCAAGATCAAAGTTTTATTCAAGAGTTATAGGATCAATTGTAATCTAGGTTGAAGAGTCGAGTCTATAAAACTCTATCAAATCATACTACTATACTTGTGTGTGATTATAGCCCGTAAAATCAACTGGGTGTAGTAGCCCGTAAATCTAGTGATTATCGCCCGTAAAATCAATTGGGTGTGCATGTAGCCCGGAAATTAACTGACTCTACCCAAAGGTCGGGATTTTGCAGGTTGTATCTAATAGCCTTGAAATTGAGATTATATTTGCAGTTACTAGTTGAAAAAAAATTTGTTCAATGAATTATGCGGGACTAGATGTATGGTGACTCTGAGCTAGTATAAAATCCTGATGTGTTCTTTTTTTTTTTACTTTTACTTCATTTACTTTTATCTGCACTTTGATTATGTGATTGTTAATTACATCATTCCAAGTAGAATCTTAAAGAATTTGAAAATATCCATATAATCAATTAAACAGTATTCACCCCTTTATAGTGTTAATTTAACCTTAAGATCCCTATTCCGTCGACTCACAAATATGTCCTACTAGCTTCTCTCCAAGATAATCATCCAAACCCATGATAAACTTCTCATTCCTCTTGAGTGGAGTATCGATAAAAGATAGGCCATACTTTGACAGTTTGTCGAACTCAACCACTTACTCTGACTTAGACATATCCCCTGTCTTAAGTGAGAAAATCTTCGGAAGAGCATCGACTTCTGAGTGGCCAGTATATACTTCTATTTACAACTCGCCTTAAACTACTCCCAAGTAATCTTGTCCACATGAGTAGTAATCTTGATGGCATTTCACCACCCCATAGCTCGTCCCTGAAGCTGTCTAGTGGCTAGCTTCCTCTTCATCGCATCCTCTAACTCTGTATCCTTAAAGATGCTTTCACAAGTGTCTAACCTGTCATGTACATCTGTGGCTGGTTTCGCTCCAAGAAACGTTTTTTCTTCCAGAGAAGTAATTCTTCCTCAGTTTGGCAAAGTTGGCCCATAGTGCTTACACTGGAGCAGCACCACCAATAGCCGCAGCAGGAGCAACTTGGACATTTTGAACCATGTTTCGCACCATCTCAACTATCATGTTCTACAAGTCACGGATGGCAGCCCTCGATTATGCCCCCTCATTAACTCCAGAAATGGAGTTCCTAGCAGCATTTCTCGTTAGCTAGCCTATTCTTACAAGCTATAATAAGAATGATCAGTCTCTCTAAAGGGAATAAGTGGTGTCCATAATGAAATGCGACTTATATATTAAAAATATATGCTACTATACAGTTTTGAAAACCAAAATATAGCAAGTACGCTCTCTTATGTATCGCTGAATCCATTCTAAGGTGATAGCTACTTCTTTATCTCTAATGGATCCAAATATAAACTTAGGTAGTCTACGCAACCTAAGCTCGAATACTAAATGTGACGATTGTCCTACATCTTTGGTACCCAATATGTTTGTATAATGCATTGTGGAGATACCCGGCCGATGCAGAATGGTGGCCAAAAATATAAAGTAGAGAAAAATCCAAATGCAGGACCTGTAGAACATATCACAACGCATAGACAAAATATAATATAATAACATAACTGTAAAACAGGAGAGGCAGTGATATAATCAAATGAACCATAAATAAAACATCAGAGTGCACCATGTTCACAAACCATACAAAAACTAAAATAAAGAGTTTATATGACCCAAATCTCCAAAATAAACTCTACAAATGTCTCTCAAAATACAAGTACTAGCATAGCTCCACAGTACTGTAAAATGGAATATAAGCGATTGTAAGCTCCAAATATAGATATATGAAAGCGCAGCCTCCTGATCGTACTCTGTACAGCTCCATGTGCTATCCTGACATGTTATCCCTAATCTACATTGTTAAGAGTACCCAAGATAATAAGAAGCAAAGCATAAAACCTTGGGTCAGACAATAGTCTGGTGTAGGCGATACATCATCTCATAAGTACTCTAAAAATCACGTATAGTGAATAGAGACATAAGGTATGAAGAACCATTCCTGACCTGTCCCTGCAAAAGTCAGCACATAACCGTCAATATATGTTAATCTACTATCACAACAATATAAGTGTACTACAATCATAGTATAATGCCCAGCGTCTAGGTAATGGTCGAAAATACCGACATCGTGTGACACCCTAGAGTGAGAACAACCACAACAAACATAACATCCATCAAACAATCCTCACCATCACTCGTGTGCATTGGATATATGATAAGTATGGTAAATCACAAACCAAGAACCCAATTGTAATCCCGGCTCCATTGGTGCTCGAATCCATGCCACTCCGAAAGGATAAGAACCAAGCCCACTATCGCAAAGCCTAGGGTAATAGACTATCACAAGATCTAGACACAATCGCAAATCCATGTAGATGTCCTCATGTACCCCTCCTTTACGAGCACACTAGAAGCCTCCAAGTTATCAATGATCCCTTTGCATGTGTCTCTATAATGGAACTCAACCATTATTCCATCCTGGTATTTTCCACAGTAGGACATAGTCGTAAATCCCACTCGCAAGCCCCAATTGTTGAACTTTCCCTTGTGGATCACCGTCACGACTTCCATCGTTAAGTCATGATCTTCGTAACACCTCTAGAAACCCGTTGCAAGTTGTAGAGCCATCGTATCGATGTTCGAATGTCGTCACCATCGCCATCAAAGCGCCGTCAAGTCGAAGCGCTATGCTAACGGTTCCCTTATTATCGCATGAAATCCAAGTCGTCCCTAGTTGTTAGAGTTGCCAACTAAACCCCACACCATCCCTTAGGGCCCGGGAGCACGCCACAAAGAAATCACCAAAGTATCATCATGCCCGGACCAAAATCTCTCAACTTCCCAACTCTGTTCGGGTTTGCCCTCGAGTCATCCAGAAGCAGCCCACCATTTCCATGAGTCGAGCCTGAAGCACCTTGCCCGAATAGAAATTCTCATCCAGCTCCGAGCCAAACCTTAATCGAACCCGAGCCAATACCCCCAAATAGAAATCCATTTTCGGCTCTGAGCCAAAACCTTTACCAAACCCGAGACAATAACCCCGAATCGAAATCCTTGTCTGGTTCTGAGCCAAACCTCCATCGAACTCGAGCCAAACCCGAACCAACACCCTCGAATAGAAATTCTTGTCCGCCTCTGAGCCAAACCTTCACGAACCCGACCCGAGCCATGCACCAACCAGAACTCCCCATACTAAAATACCATCGAGTCTCTGAATCCAAATTTCATGTTGATTCCACCACTACGCTCCGTTTTTCAATTTGTATGCCTTCCTTTTGTATTGATACAACTCTTAATCTCTACGAGCCTATCCATCGAAGTGTGGTTTCACAGTTCCTACGTCTAAGTCGCTCCGATGAGCATTTTCAACCATATAAGCACATAAGAAAACACAACACGTCCACCAAAAAATATTCATGCAAACATATAATAATTCATCGCAAATAATCCTATAATATGTCTCTAACATAGCCTAACACACATCAAGACAATCATATATCAAATTAGCATGAATAGAACGCTTTAGAACATTTTTAATTTGTTTTTACTTCGGGTATTACTTTAAAACAGTCCCAAATTATGATTTTGGCTTTAAAAATGAGTTTAAAACATGCCTAAACCTATAGATACATATATAATAAGGTGAGAGATGATAAATCACTCACCAAAACTTCCAAAATTCAAGTATTGCATACAAATCGAGGTATATCCAAAAATAAATAGCAAATACCTAATTTTTCCTCGCCGAAAATGCAGATTTGAAGATCTTTAGTGAATCTCTTTGCTAACCTACCCTTAATCTATGATTTAGACTTGATTTGGAAGAGAAAAGAGAAGGTTTTGAGTGAAGAATGGCTTAATGGAAGCTTTGGTCTATTTGAGAAAGGGTAAAAATGATTTGGGGGAGATGGTTCACCCTAATATAGTCTCCAATCCCTAAATGGGTTAGTAGGCTTGTCCCCAAACTCACTAATTATCCATTAAGTTGCTCTAAAAACTGTCAACCTTCAAATAGCCATATCTTCTAGGAAGAAAGCCCAAATCGCTATTATGATCACTTTACGGAAAGGAAAACCATCATATCTTTCCAATGGAAGTGACCTCGGATGCTAATTTGTCTTCCATCAAAAGGTATTGCCGTTTAAAAAAAATTTAGGGGTAAAATAGTCTGGAAAAATTCTGAAGATAGGAAATGTCACCAGTAGGCATTTTCCAATGTTATAGCATCATACGACCTCATATCAATTTAAAAGTAATATGTTACGATACCCCGATATGTAAAATACGGGCTGTTACTAAACCCAACGATCTCTCTCATGTATAATGTCACCAAAGAAGCTGTTGTCCTCATACTCCTAACCGAAATAAAATGAGCGCATTTGGTCAGTCGTCGACTAGACCCAAATACTCTCATTCCTCCTTCTGCTCCTAGGTAGTCCATCGATGAAGTCCATAGAAATACTTTCCCACTTCCACTAAGGAATATCCAATGGCTGCAACAATCGCCCCAGCTTATTTTGCTCCTTCTTTACCCTTTGGCAAGTCATACATCGAGCCACTTACTCTGCCCCATGCTTCTTTATACCAGGCTAATAAAAGACTCTCTTCATGTCACTGTACATTTTGTCTCCACGGGGATAAATGGTCAACCTAGAACGATGAAACTTGGCTAGTACCATGTCAATCAAATCCATAATGAGAGGAACACATAACCTACCATATCTTTATAACCATCCCTTCGGGTCAGTGGTGTAATACCTCAAATGACTCGACCACTCTCCTAATAGATAGTGTCTCCATGACTTAGGTGCAAAGACTATGGACCCCAACTTAAGATTATGGGTATGATAGTTTCTCTCATGGACCATCGATTGCTAACTAGTATAGCTCACTACTCTCCCTTCCTGCATCAACACTGCACCCAAACCCAAACCACAAGCGTCGGTGTATATACTATAAATGCCTTCGTGCCATCAGGTAATACTAGAATAGGTGCACTAGTAAATGCTACAATCAGCTTAATAAAAGCATCCTTATACTTCACGTCCCATAAGAAAACCCAATTTTTCCTGGTAAGGTGGGTCAGAGAGATAGAGATCTTCGTGAAGTCCCTAATAAACTTCCTCTAGTAGCCCGCCAAATAAAGGAAATTCCTCATTTCCGTGGCATTATCTGGCATATGTTAATCCGGCACTGCATCTACTTCCTTTGGACCGACCACCAGCCCACTTTTGAGAAAACATGTCCCCAAAAGCGTACATCCTCATGCTAAAAGTGATACATAGAAAATTTCATCTTCAACTTATGCTCGCGAAGTGTATTGAGCACTTCTTCTAAATGCAACCCATGCTCCTCCTCGGTTTTCGAATAGATTAATATGTCATCCATAAATACAACCACGGTCCTATTAAGCAACCCTCTAAAAACTCAACTCATTAGATCAATAAAGTAGGCGGGTGCAAAGATCTATCCGAAGGGCATGACTAACCACTCATACAATCTGTCGAGTGTATGAAAAGCAGTCATCTAAATACTAACCTTAGCCACACGCAACTGGTGGAATCTTGTAGCCAGCCAAGCGAAGAGAACACCTCTGCTCCAACTAACTGATCAAAGAGATTGTCTATGCGAGGCAACAGGTAACGATTCTTCTCTATTGGCTTATTCAACTCTAAATAATTAACGCAAAGCCTCGGAGAACCAACTGATTTGGTGGCAATGACAACTGATGCTCCCCACTCTAACATACTCCTTCTAATTAATGAAGCCTTTGTCCAATAGCACATTCACTTGCTTATTTAGATCGCATCTCTCCTAAGAAGCCGTATCCCACAAAGGTAAGGAAACATGTTTGGTGTTGTCCATAAGATAAATCTAGAACTTGATCTCTCTCTAGGGTGGAAGATTGGTAACCTCAGAAAAGACACCTGGATATTCCCTAACTACAAGCACTGAATCTAACTCATCATGTGATAGGTCTAACAGATATAGGTAACTCAATATAATCGAACACTGGGATCACAATGACCCTCTAGACCGTGTCCACTAAAAGTACCCAACCTAACAACCTTCCTATCATAATCTAAAATCGATCCATATATCATCATCCAATCCATGCCAAAATCAAACCAAACCTAGAAAATCCTAAGACATCAGCATCACCATCGAACTCGACCCCCAAAATGAACAATTTCAAACCACTACATATCATAGACAAATAAGTCGATCCTCCCACAGGGTTTGATATGACAACATAGTCCATAATTATGCTAGTGTCTAAGTGTAACTCATTTAAAGTCTACTCGAGATAAAAGAATGTGATGTCCCACGTCAAATAAGGTACGACCAGGCAAATCAGATAAAGTTAACACACCTTGGATTACGACCTTCTTCCCCTTGTCCGCAACTGGAGGTGCACTTGAGCTACGAACGACATCCAGTGCGTAAGTTGAAAACACCTAGGTAGAGGTCTTCTGAGGTGTTGGACACTCCCGCCTTATGTGTCTGAATTGATTGCAGTTGTAACACTTAATCTTCAAACTATCCATCCTGCATTTCCTCGCAAAATGCCCCTTATTTCAGTACTTCCTACATGGTAACTCTTGCTTCTTAATCTTTCCCTTGGATCCCATTCCTCCCTTGCGCTGGTTCTATTGGGGTGTCTTTCCTCCTTCCTTCTTAGGCTCGCTCTTCACTTCCTCCTTGGAAACGACATACATCAATGTAACAACCTAGGATTTTAGTTATTTGAATTTGAAATACTTAATTAATTTTAAATATTGAAAATTTTATTTTATAAGTCAAAACAACTTAAATTTCCAATGTAGGGACTTAATGTGAATAAAAATTATTTCGAAAGCTGATTTAAATTCTTTATAAATAAGAATGAATATAATAAACTTTTAAATTTGAATTAAAGTGACTAGAATGGTTTTAATAATAGTTCGTTTTAATTAAAGTGTGAAAATAGCCTTCCTGGACACTGTCTTGGATTTTGACTAAACTAGTGCCACTGGATCCGTAATAGTGAATTATTATTTGTTAACAACTTCATGGCGATCGGACGTATCGTTTAGTCGTGTGAGCTCGAAATGCGTAGAAATTAATAAAGTAAATTAAATCAATATAATTTGATTTGGAAAGTTAACTTCTATATATGATGGAATTAGACCCCGATACTAGTTCCATTATGTTCGGGTATTTTATAGAACACTAGGCAGCATGCCTCGTTCGAAGTTCGGAAATTTAAAGCATGAATAGTGTTTGGTTATTTTTCTATAAAAGGACCTCGACATCCTTCATTTTGCAAAACCCTAAATTAAATAATGTAGCCCCCATTTCCCAATCTCCATGATCGAATGCCATAGTTCATTCAAGCCACTAGAGGCCGTATCGGCCTTCGACCTCAACTGGGGAATTGCTTGGCTTGATGAGACGAGGAAGATATATGATTGGATCGACATAGACCGAAGCATAGAGGTGGTGAAATCGAGTTGAATGTCTGTAGTCTTTTGAGTTCACCAACGCGCTTTTGTCAATGAGAGAAGCTGCGCTAGGATTGATGGAGACATCGAGGTGGGGGCTGTCATTGGTGAAGGTGCAGCGGTTAGAAGATGAACGTGGTGGCGGCAGCAATCGATCAAAGTGGGACGTCGAGTGCTGAAGTTCGCGAGCTGGGTGAAATTGGAGAATTAGCGGCTTAAGCATGATTAGCATGGTAAATAAAATGATTAACTGCTTAATTAATGTTTTATAAATTAAATTAAATTTGGAAATGTTCTAACGATCGTATCTTGTTCATACGAGGTTTGATCGAGGTGCCGTTTTAACCATTGCATTTATATCGAGATTATCTACGTCATTGAGTTGGATTCGTCAAATTCGGAGCTTGTAAGAATTTATGCTAAAATCGAACGTCCATTCGATTTTAATTCAAACTGGAATTTTAGAGAGTTAAACTCACCTCTTGGCCCACTTATATTTTATATAAGTGTGGATATTTTTATTGATGCTTGTCGTTGATAGTTTGGATGATTTAATGTTTTATCAGTTGGTTTGGATTTATTTCTGCTCTTGAAGCGGATGACCTTTTATATGTACCTGCCTAGTAGTGGATGACCCTTATTATATGATTATAAACTATATGTGATGCAGGGGGACAGGTTGGAGGGATCCAACAGGATTCCATACCACTATTGATTTTACTTTTCATATATATTGTGATATATGATTTGTTGGATGCCATTTTTGATGACATGGACATGATTTTGTTTGATTAGTGCTATAGTAGCACTTGGCCTTATTTTTAGTATTTCGAAATACTATAAAGTGGAGATTGTGATTTAAAAGGATTTTAAAGTGATTTTGAAATAACATATGTTTTAATAATTATTCTTGAATTATTAAAAGAAGGATTTTATTTTAAATAAAATAAAAAGTATGATCTTTGGTATTATAAACTGATATTTTGTGAAATATGTTAAATAAAGGTTTTTGAACTATTAAAAAATTAAAAAATAAGTCCATCTTTTATTATTAAGGAAATATAGATTTAAAGAAGATAGAAATAGTTTGAAACCAATATTTATGAAATGATTTATATAAAAATTTGTAAAAGTAATATTTTATAAATAAAGTAATAGATTTATAAGCATTTTATAAATATTAAAATGGATTGTGATTGATATTTGGTAAATAGATTCGTAAGTAGGATTTTATAAATAAATGAGATTTATAAAGGAATGGATTTATAAATAGAATTTTTTAAATAAAGAAATTTTATAAAGAGAAGTTTTACAAAATAGAAAGGAGATTTATAAACATAGTTTTATAAATATGAAAATAATTTATGTTGAGATTTGAATACGGGTTTTTATAAAGGAAATACAATCACGTTTTAAAAGTTAAAAAAATCTTTTACAAGGAATGTTTTGAAGGTGATGTTTTCAGATAGAGTTAAAGGGTTTTAAAAGGTGATTTAAAATGTACTAAGGGATGAAGACATTGATTTCAACATTTATTGTTGTGATAGTTGTTTTTGAGAAAGGAAGGAAGGCACAGACTATAACACTGTTGTTACAGTAAGTGATTTCTGAAAGGAACTGTTTTATATAATATACAAGATTTACATAAATATAAATAGTTGAATTCCTATACTATTATTTCGCGTTGTCGTAACGATGTTTTACGAGACATACATTTTGACCCAATAAAGCGTGTTTTGGAAATTATGAAGCTTTCCTCAAAAGATTTGTAAATATACCTATTACAGATTTAAGTATATAGAGATATTTTCTAACTGTTGAAAATGAAATATTTTGTGAATATGCTTATACCGTTAAGATAAGTATATGGAAATGTTTCCCAAATATCGAAGTTTTAAAAGTAGTTTTGAGAATATAACTTCGTAAATATGTTTGAGATAAATATTTGGAAAGTGATTTAATTAATAAAAGGTTAATTAAATAGGCCTAGTGACTGCTTGTTTGCTAGATTGTATTTTTGGCCATTTTTGGTTCCTTGACTTGATGTAGGAGCCAATTAGTCATGCACTTAGTACGAGGTTAACTGAGTAGGCTTGATTATCATTGGTGTTAAGAATGATGATTCGAGTAGGGTGGAGTGACTATGGTACTCCAATCTACCGAGCTTCCTACTTGGCCGAAGAATAGCAAGTTAAGAGTTGGAAACGTGATAAGTCTACGAGACTTACTTTCCTTATGAGGTTGAGGGCCTCTAATCGATTGTTGGTCTGGAGACACCGGGATCGGATTTATTCGAAAACCACTTCGAACAAACGTATGCGTTCGAAAGTGCAGATTTGTTGAAGATGATGATTTTTAAAGACGGAGATCTTCATGAAGTAGGGTTGCTTTCCACTAGCCCCGCGATTCCATATTATATATACATATACATATATATATATATATGTATATGTATATGTATATGTATATGTATGGTGGCAGCAGTGCTTCATTTTTAAATTCTTTGATGCATGGACTGTTCGCTACTAATCCTAGGATGGATTCCCAACAGGATGTAGCAGGAGAGTGCCTTTTGTTTATCCTATTCATGGACAACTTGTATGGACGAATGTCTGACATTGCATTTCTAAGAACCACGTACATTGGTTTTTAAAAATATACATCTGTTTGGTGGTGTAGGAGATAAACCCTCTTACACTTAACACCCTTCTTTGAGATGTAAGAGCTCAGAGATTGTACTTTTGAGGAAATCAATTAGTGTGTTGTTGTAAATGGCAACGTGGCATTCAAAGTGGGATTTGTTGCTTTGTGAAAGGTAATATGTTACCTTAAGCCTCACACATTGAGAATGAAAAAAACAGAGTAGATGTGGTAGGGCTATGTGGGTTGCTCCCATTAGGATATGGTCATCACCTTTCTAGATCACTCTCTATAGTTGTCCAGGCTGATGATTATTGATTTATTTTTCTACTCTGATTGATGTATGTATATTACAGTTTCTCCTTTGTAAAGATCATTGATATTATATTATATGTTGTTTCGCTACGTTGTGAGATTCTGTATTGTTTGGTTTTCTTTCTCTCTTCCCTTCTTTCTTCTTTCTTTCCCCTAACTATTCGCCTTTTCGTTCAATTCGAGTTGGACATGTGTAACGACCCGTAAATTTCAACTGTTTGAATAACGTAATTAGTTGAAATTTTGTGAAATTTTAAACGATAAAATTTTGAAATAAAACTTTAATATTTGGAATACGTTTAGTTAAACATAGCAACTGGTAAATTTTCGTCCGAAAATATGAAAGTTTATTTCGCGCGTAAATTCACTTCAATTTAATCAGTTAAAAAGCGATGAAAATAAAATGTTTCCGAACCCTAAATATTTTTACATAGAAAAATTCTAAATCATCTCCTGAGCAAGATGTCTGTTTGTTGTTTTTCCAAATTCGGACATCTTTGACTCCGTCGATCTTATTTTTCAGCGTTTTTCTTGCATTTTTCCGCTATTAGAAAATTCGAATTTTTATAATTCGATCGTGCCACTGATAATTTTATACCGTTTTGATCGTCTCGTCGCACTGATCTTTACGGTATATCTGTTTGTGTATTTCGAAGTCCGGAAGACGGCGAAATTCACAGAAACGGTTATGGTATCGGTATCGGTTTTGTGACGTTCGTTTATGACCATTTGAATTCATGCCTATTCAACCTTCCTTCGTAAAACTCAATAGCCGTTGTTATTATTAGCCTTGAATTCCAATGTTTGATTTCTTATATTCCCAACGTAAACAAATCTATTTTTCTGGTTCCTTTTATCAAGTAGTCTGTTCATTTTCCTAGCTCAGTTGCCATTCTTTCTCCAATTCGTTTCTCTGTTGCTTCTTTTTAATGGAGATTTCATTTTTTTCTTTTCCCTCTCTTCCCCTCGTACAAGACAACTTGCCTTCCGTAACCGTGCGCCGCCGCCTTTCATAGCCATGAGCCTCCGACCTGCCACATCGCAACGCTCCTCCGATCGATACTTCCGCCACCACTAACCCACCCCACCGCTTCTCCGACCTGTCCTCTGCCACTGTGCCGATCTCCACCTAGCGACACCCGTAGGCGTCCCAAACCGGCACGTACTCCACATCTGGCCAGTAGCCTTGCTCAGCCATTTTTACTCGCATGGCAGTTCAAAATCCAACTAAGCCTCCTCCTCTCTTCCCTTCGCCCAACGCTGCCTATTCACCTCATCCAGTCAGCACTCTCCCTTCTCTTGCTTGCCGAATACCACTTGATCTTATATTAGGTAAGAATATCTATATTCTATGTATAGTTGTATGATTAGTTTTATATATATATATTTAACTGTTAGTAGTATATAACTTTATATAGGATGCAAGCTATATTCGTTAGTTCCATATATATTTCAGTCAGATATATATGCTTTGTTGTTGTATATGTAAATGGTAAAAATAAAAAAAAGGTTTTGACATATATATTCCTAAAGCATATAAAATAAAGTGTATTTGTTAAATAATGAAAGGTATATATGTGTTACATTTTAAGGTATCTGAATGACAATGTTTAGGACAGTAATATGTTTAGTATTTTAAAGCATGTAGTATATATATGCCAGTTCCTGGTTTACAATGTATATTGAAGAGCAGGGTGCAAATTGCTTGTTAAAACAGTGGGTTTCATCTTATTTTATTTTACAGTTAGTTATATAACGTATCAGTTTTATGAATGTGTGACTTAAAATATGTTATAGTAACTATGCATTTTGAATATAATAGTTGCTTTGCGGCTATAAGGTTTATATAATAGTTAAATGTATGGGTTCAAGTATTAGGTAGAGTTTGTTAATAGTTGGTAAAGTTTACAGAGGTTGTTTAAATTATAATATAATTTGGATAGTTACAGTCTTCTGATGTTTCACTGCAAAGAGCATTGATTTTAAATATTATAAGGTAAGTTATGAGTACTCAAGCTGCAGCCTTTTATATAAATTACAAAAGCTCTATAGTAAACTATAATACTTGCACCTTTCCAGATTTTGGCGTATGAGTGTTACAGGCGCAGTTTTTGACATAGTATAACAGTATATTTTTTTTTAAATATAAAGTATATAAGCCCAGTGACTTGCAGCCTTAGGGTATATATATAATAAATTTTCATTTATTGTTAAGTATTGTTTAAAATAAAATATGTATGGGCAATGAATTATTTTCATGTCGGTTAACTTATTTATACATGTATCGCCTGTAGTAGATGAGTTTATTTAGGAGTTGTTCGAAGTTTGTTTTGTGTGCATTTGTTTGTAGTCTATGTATACAATGTGTATATGTTAATTTGATATATGTGTTTTAATTTATAATTATGAATTTTGAAAAAAAACCATATATATATTTAATTCAATACATGCTTGAAATTTTGAATATGATTTCTATACGTGCATATATATAGTTATATATATATGATTCACTTATACCAATTATCATCATCATCGATCCTGTCTTGATTGGATTTCATCAATTTCCAGTTATCAGCCCGGTGCGTCAAATTTGTGCCAATTTAGCTTTGTTTTGAGATCCGTGCCTGGATTCCATAACTCAACTTCGTTATCTATATATCTAGCATCGACAGGTGAGCACTCACTCACGATTAACGTTCTTTTATTTATTAAATCTGATTTCAATTGAAACGACAATTGAAATATGCTGCTGTTAGTTAATTACACTGTTATATATGCTATTACCTGTATCAGTTCACCTGTGACATCTGACACCATTATCTGTTATTATTTATGCGATGATAATACAGTTTGGCTGATAATTGATTGATTGTTGATGTTTATATTGGACGTTAAATTGTTAATGTTAAAATGATAAATAGTATGCAATTGAAATTGATATAGGATAGTTAAATGTTAAATTTGATTAATGACATTTGTATAATATGACCCATTTAACTGTCAAAATTTATTGACACGTAGGATTTGTTTAATTACATCTTGAACCACTGAATGTATGTTGATAAATTGACGATGGATGAAATTGTAACAGATGACAAGTGAAAAACTGTAATGTAATAATCTTTAATCTACATGAAATGATAGTGTAGATTCTAGAAATAATTATATTAATTTTCACAAACAACAATGCAAATTAATACGATTATTTCGGGATTATTTGAATTGATTATTGGATTGATATTGGTTGTTGTTATTGCTTGTTTATTTACTTTGACGCCATCCCAGTTATCACACAGCAAGTTCCCTTTGCTATGCTATGGTTTTGAATTGAATTGGAATCGGGTTGAAATGATAAATACCCAAATTAAACTTTGACCTAGGATAGGAAATTAAATAAAACCCGATTGGTCAATAATTTGATTTAAAAATAAAATGAAGATTTTATTTGAATAAATAATATGGTTTTGAAATGAAGTTGAAATTTGAATTTTTAATGAAAGGAAAATGTTAATATTTAAAAATCTGAAACAAAATATTAAAAACGAAATTGATGAAAGAATGTTGTTTGATTTGAGAAATGATTGAATTAAGTTTGAAATGATTAAATAATTAAGTTTGAAATTATAATTAAGTTGAAATTATTAAACTTTGAAATTATTTAATAATTAAGTTTTGAATTATTTAATACTTAAATAAGATTAAATTATTTAATGATTAAATTGAATTGAAATTCTTTAATAAGAAAATTGAACTTTTGAATAAGTGAATTTTACTTCGTAAATAATTGAAATTGAGTTTTCTTTATTAAGTAAGTTTTTGGAAAATTATTTAAGTAAGTAAATAAGTGAAATTGAATTTCTTTAACAAGAAATAAAATGTGATTTATTGAAATTAATGTAAGACTTGAAATTTAAAGAATTTGATTTGATGAATTTAATTCAATTTGTAAGTTTTGAAATAAGGAAGTTGAATTTAAATAATGGATCTAATGAGTTGGAAATTTAATAGAAATTGTTTTGAATGGCAAATTAACTTAATAAATATTGAATGAAATCGATAAATGAATTTGAAATTGATTTGAATGTTAAATTATATTAATTCAAATGATTTGGAAGGAAACTTATTTACGAACTTAAATCAACATTTGAATTGGTTTAAAAAGAAATTGAAAATTGAATTATAAGATTTTGAAATGGTAATGTGGAAGTTTTGAAACGAAAATTTTGGAAATTTATTTCGAAAGACAAATGAAATGTTGATTTACAAATTCTAATTGAAATTGAATTTGATTTGGTTTGGAAATATATAAACGACCAATCGGTGAATTAATTACGGAAGTTATTAAAGAGACCGGGATCGGATATGGACATACTCTCTGTCGATACCGAAAACCACTTTAATAACTAACATTCGCGGAGTGTTGATCCAGAACGAAGTGGTTGGAATGATGTTCGTGATGACTGAAGAAAGAGAACGATAATGGATAGCCTTGACACTTGTGTCAAATTGGAAATGACTAAAACAGGAGCCGTGCCGGGCCAATGGAGGATTAGCTACCTCAAGTGGACACACTTCTTCGAACTACTCATTACTTCTTGTCGATTGGTGCACCCTTGATTTTGGGAGTGTTGTTTCACGGTGTTGCGGGCGCTGCGGCGTTGCGTTCTCACCAGTCCGGATCAGGCAAACGGTAGTATCACTACCTTGGGTATTGCCTCATGTGCCTTGTCATACTTGTATCCCTTTATTCGCGACCACTACGAATCTGTTTTGTACCTTTAGTATATGGATTGCCCTCTGGTGACTTCCGGTTTTGGGGAAACTACGGTCTTGTATATGCTTTTGGGAATAAAAATGTGTTAAGGGTGGAATGGGCCATGACTTAACAGTATTTTGATATCTTATTATTACTGATAGACATTATCTACTTATCGTACACTACTACATAGTAGATAGTTTAACGGATCCTTAAAGGATGGTTATTCCAAACATCCTTTGAGTTACTTGTATTTCAATTGCTATTTCACTTGAGTTGGATTTATTAATATAAGAATGTTAATCCTGACTCGAGTGTTTTGTGTTTTGCTTTATGCTCGGGTCAGACTGAGTGTGCCGGTATTTGAGACTCACCTTTGAAGTTGGAGCTTTGCTTGAAGATCCAGCCATCTATTCTGCTTTCAGTATTCGATGATTCCAGTGATGTATTCTGATTTGTATCTGATGTATCATATTACTCTTCCGTTGTATCTGGTTTAGCTCTGATGTATCGTATTACTCTTCTGTGTAAACTTTGATGTATCTTATATATTCATATAGTAGCTACATGAACTACTATCTCTTTTATTTCCGCTGCACTTATTTCTCTGTGTCTGTGATCTGTGATTTTATTTATTTACTGTATATGTTCAGTTTTGCCAAGTTTAAATTAACAACGCGGTATTTTGAGCAATTCAACTCCGGCATGAGTGTCTACCTATACACTTATAATGGATGCGAATGGTCCAAAATATCGGGTCGTTACAGTTGGTATTAGAGCTTTGGTAGCTCTAGGCAAAACTCAACATATAGGGTAAATGTATTTACAGAATCACTCTCATTCGAGTTTCAATCTCTTCCTTTTGACTCGATTCCTTCGAATTTTGGAACGTTCCCCTCGGTTCCGAAATTCATTCGTGTCCCTCACTATTCGTCTTCTTTCAATTCTGGAGCACCCCATAACTCCATTTTGAATGATCTTTATAATGAATCGGCGGTCTCGCCAATTTTCGAAATTTTATCAATGGGTGAAACTCCTTTACAATAGGCATTGATTTACCGGAGATTTCTATATCCTCGGTTTACGATGCTATCTATCTCCTACTATACCTGAATTCTATTTCTTGAGATCGAATGTCGATTTGCCCGAAATTCTGCATCGATCTTATTCTTGAAGTCACGGTCGACCCGGTTAAGGTTGCCCGCGATTTATATAAACTTATCTATCTTCCTAATTTGTTATTTAATTATCTCGTCTTTGTTTCAAAACCTATCTTCGAATCAAAATTCTCTTTGATTTGAGTCAACAAAAATTTGAATCTCTATCCTTGCTTTGAAATTCATTCTTGTATAGTCGAGCGAGGAAGTGTATTTGTAAATTAATATTAAAAATGTTTTATACATTGTGTTGTTGAGTTGTTGATGTTGATTTGGGTTTTCGATCGATTCGTCTGATCAACGCTATCGATAGAATTTCCAAAACGCTTGAACAGAGCAAACTGACATAATATTATTTTAAATTGGGTAAATGAAATAAATTTTGAATAATTATATTATATATATAAGTATGATTTTCTGAATTTTGATAGTTAATTGAATTGTTTGTTAATAAATAATATTGGATTTTAAATATGTCATCTAAACCATTGGCTTTTGTCTCATACAAAAATAATTGAAATAAAAACATGGTTTATAATTTATTTGAAATTTTAATGAATTTAAAACAAGAAACTGAGAATTTAAATTTCCGGAGATTTCAAACTTTGATTTGAAAATTTTAGGTGTATAGTTTTAAAATATTTTCAAATAGAAATCGTTTTCAAAGAATTTTAAAATGTTGAAATCAGTGCTCTTCTCTTTGTCGCTGGAAAATAATTTCGGTGATGGCAGCCGCATCATCGACATTCAATTTCGAGTTTCGAAGTGGAGGTACTATTCTGTAGCATTGCTACGGTTTTGTTTTGAAAAATATTTTGATTTGAATTTCTTTAGATAATTTGATTTATATATATATATATATGGGTATCTTATTTTAAAATTAAATTTGATTGATATAAATATATTATATATAACTCTAAATTGTTTAAGTAAATCGGAAATCTAATTCTTAAATGTTGTTAAAGGATGATTATAATTATAAATAAGACCAAAGTTTGGAATAAATATTTAAACATGAATAATTGAATTGGGAAAATTTTAGTGTATATTGCTCAACTGCATTCTAATACAACTTACCTAAATCATTCAGAAGTTGAATATGTAATTGGATAATATATAATATAAATTGAATTTATAAATAAAATTTGAGTGGTTATAATAAAGGTTATACACTTAAATTTTAATTATAAAATGTTAATAGAGATAAATAGAATAATGAGATAATTGAAAAATAAATTTTGTTTTGAAGGTAAATAAATAAATTGAAATTAGATCAACTTATGGAAATACCTTAAATTTAAACAAATTATTGAATATAAATTAATTTAAATTGAAACTTTTATGGTTTAAATTAATTTATATGGGTTAATTATATGTAATAAGATATATTAAGTAGAATAAATTTAACAGTAATTTGGAATAAAGAAGAATTTAAAATTGTTGAAGAAATATGATTATAATAAAAGACTATTCAAATTTATGGTTTTAGAAATTGTAAATTGAAGAAAATTGGATAATAAGATAATGAATTTAGAAATAGTTGAGATTGATTTTAGTGAAATCAAATGGATGAAATCAATTATTGAATATCAGTTAATTTAAATTTGAATTTATATGGTTTAAATTAATTGTTATTTTGTATTTCAAATCTGTTTTCTTTCTTGTTGTTTCTATTCTCCTACCTCGTTCCTTTTCGAGGACGAAAAGTTTTGAGTGGGGGAGAATGTAACGACCCGTAAATTTCAACTGTTTGAATAACGTAATTAGTTGAAATTTTGTGAAATTTTAAACGATAAAATTTTGAAATAAAAATTTAATATTTGGAATACGTTTAGTTAAACATAGCAACTGGTAAATTTTCGTCCGAAAATATGAAAGTTTATTTCACGCGTAAATTCACTTCAATTTAATCAGTTAAAAAGCGATGAAAATAAAATGTTTCCGAAACCTAAATATTTTTACATAGAAAAATTCTAAACCATCTTCTAAGCAAGATGTCTGTTTGTCGTTTTTCCAAATTCGGACATCTTTGGCTCCGTCGATCTTATTTTTCAGCGTTTTTCTTGCATTTTTCCGTATTAGAAAATTCGAATTTTTATAATTCGATCGTGCCACTGATAATTTTATACCGTTTTGATCGTCTCGTCGCACTGATCTTTACGGTATATCTGTTTGTGTATTTCGAAGTCCGGAAGACGGCGAAATTCACAGAAACGGTTACGGTATCGGTATCGGTTTTGTGACGTTCGTTTATGACCATTTGAATTCATGCCTATTCAACCTTCCTTCGTAAAACTCAATAGCCGTTGTTATTATTAGCCTTGAATTCCAATGTTTGATTTCTTATATTCCCAACGTAAACAAATCTATTTTTCTGGTTCCTTTTATCAAGTAGTCTGTTCATTTTCCTAGCTCAGTAGCCATTCTTTCTCCAATTCTTTTCTCTGTTGCTTCTTTTTAATGGAGATTTCATTTTTTTTCTTTTCCCTCTCTTCCCCTCGTACAAGACAACTCGCCTTCCGTAACCGTGCGCCGCCGCCTTTCATAGCCATGAGCCTCCGACCTGCCACATCGCAACGCTCCTCCGATCGATACTTCCGCCACCACTAACCCACCCCATCGCTTCTCCGACCTGTCCTCTGCCACTGTGCCGATCTCCACCTAGCGACACCCGTAGGCGTCCCAAACCGGCACGTACTCCACATCTGGCCAGTAGCCTTGCTCAGCCATTTTTACTCGCATGGCAGTTCAAAATCCAACTAAGCCTCCTCCTCTCTTCCCTTCGCCCAACGCTGCCTATTCACCTCATCCAGTCAGCACTCTCCCTTCTCTTGCTTGCCGAATACCACTTGATCTTATATTAGGTAAGAATATCTATATTCTATGTATAGTTGTATGATTAGTTATATATATATATTTAACTATTAGTAGTATATAACTTTATATAGGATGCAAGCTATATTCGTTAGTTCCATATATATTTCAGTCAGATATATATGCTTTGTTGTTGTATATGTAAATGGTAAAAATAAAAAAAAAGGTTTTGACATATATATTCCTAAAGCATATAAAATAAAGTGTATTTGTTAAATAATGAAAGGTATATATGTGTTACATTTTAAGGTATCTGAATGACAATGTTTAGGACAGTAATATGTTTAGTATTTTAAAGCATGTAGTATATATATGCCAGTTCCTGGTTTACAATGTATATTGAAGAGCAGGGTGCAAATTGCTTGTTAAAACAGTGGGTTTCATCTTATTTTATTTTACAGTTAGTTATATAACGTATCAGTTTTATGAATGTGTGACTTAAAATATGTTATAGTAACTATGCATTTTGAATATAATAGTTGCTTTGCGGCTATAAGGTTTATATAATAGTTAAATGTATGGGTTCAAGTATTAGGTAGAGTTTGTTAATAGTTGGTAAAGTTTACAAAGGTTGTTTAAATTATAATATAATTTGGATAGTTACAGTCTTCTGATGTTTCACTGCAAAGAGCATTGATTTTAAATATTATAAGGTAAGTTATGAGTACTCAAGCTGCAGTCTTTTATATAAATTACAAAAGCTCAATAGTAAACAATAATACTTGCACCTTTCCAGATTTTGGCGTATGAGTGTTACAGGCGCAGTTTTTGACATAGTATAACAGTATATTTTTTTTTAAAATATAAAGTATATAAGCCCAGTGACTTGCAGCCTTAGGGTATATATATAATAAATTTTCATTTATTGTTAAGTATTGTTTAAAATAAAATATGTATGGGCAATGAATTATTTTCATGTCGGTTAACTTATTTATACATGTATCGCCTGTAGTAGATGAGTTTATTTAGGAGTTGTTCGAAGTTTGTTTTGTGTGCATTTGTTTGTAGTCTATGTATATAATGTGTATATGTTAATTTGATATATGTGTTTTAATTTATAATTATGAATTTTGAAAAAAACCATATATACATTTAATTCAATACATGCTTGAAATTTTGAATATGATTTCTATACGTGCATATATATAGTTATATATATATGATTCACTTATACCAATTATCATCATCATCGATCCTGTCTTGATTTGATTTCATCAATTTCCAGTTATCAGCCCGGTGCGTCAAATTTGTGCCAATTTAGCTTTGTTTTGAGATTCGTGCCTGGATTCCATAACTCAACTTCGTTATCTATATATCTAGCATCGACAGGTGAGCACTCACTCACGATTAACGTTCTTTTATTTATTAAATCTGATTTCAATTGAAACGACAATTGAAATATGCTGCTGTTAGTTAATTACACTGTTATATATGCTATTACCTGTATCAGTTTACCTGTGACATCTGACACCATTATCTGTTATTATTTATGCGATGATAATACAGTTTGGCTGATAATTGATTGATTGTTGATGTTTATATTGGACGTTAAATTGTTAATGTTAAAATGATAAATAGTATGCAATTGAAATTGATATAGGATAGTAAAATGTTAAATTTGATTAAATGACATTTGTATAATATGACCCATTTAACTGTCAAAATTTATTTACACGTAGGATTTGTTTAATTACATCTTGAACCACTGAATGTATGTTGACAAATTGATGATGGATGAAATTGTAACATATGACAAGTGAAAAACTGTAATATAATAATCTTTAATCTATATGAAATGATAGTGTAGATTCTAGAAATATTTATATTAATTTGCACAAACAACAATGCAAATTAATACGATTATTTCGGGATTATTTGAATTGATTATTGGATTGATATTGGTTGTTGTTATTGCTTGTTTATTTACTTTGACGCCATCCCAGTTATCACACTGCAAGTTCCCTTTGCTATGCTATGGTTTTGAATTGAATTGGAATCGGGTTGAAATGATAAATACCCAAATTGAACTTTGACCTAGGATAGGAAATTAAATAAAACCCGATTGGTCAATAATTTGATTTAAAAATAAAATGAAGATTTTATTTGAATAAATAATATGGTTTTGAAATGAAGTTGAAATTTGAATTTTTAATGAAAGGAAAATGTTAATATTTAAAAATCTGAAACAAAATATTAAAAACGAAATTGATGAAAGAATGTTGTTTGATTTGAGAAATGATTGAATTAAGTTTGAAATGATTAAATAATTAAGTTTGAAATTATAATTAAGTTGAAATTATTAAACTTTGAAATTATTTAATAATTAAGTTTTGAATTATTTAATACTTAAATAAGATTAAATTATTTAATGATTAAATTGAATTGAAATTCTTTAATAAGAAAATTGAACTTTTGAATAAGTGAATTTTACTTCGTAAATAATTGAAATTGAGTTTTCTTTATTAAGTAAGTTTTTGGAAAATTATTTAAGTAAGTAAATAAGTGAAATTGAATTTCTTTAACAAGAAATAAAATGTGATTTATTGAAATTAATGTAAGACTTGAAATTTAAAGAATTTGATTTGATGAATTTAATTTAATTTGTAAGTTTTGAAATAAGGAAGTTGAATTTAAATAATGGATCTTATGAGTTAGAAATTTAATAGAAATTGTTTTGAATGGCAAATTAACTTAATAAATATTGAATGAAATCGATAAATGAATTTGAAATTGATTTGAATGTTAAAGTATATTAATTTAAATGATTTGGAAGGAAACTTATTTACGAACTTGAATCAATATTTGAATTGGTTTAAAAAGAAATTGAAAATTGAATTATAAGATTTTGAAATGGTAATGTGGAAGTTTTGAAACGAAAATTTTGGAAATTTATTTCGAAAGACAAATGAAATGTTGATTTACAAATTCTAATTGAAATTGAATTTGATTTGGTTTGGAAATATATAAACGACCAATCGGTGAATTAATTACGGAAGTTATTAAAGAGACCGGGATCAGATATGGACATACTCTCTGTCGATACCGAAAACCACTTTAATAACTAACATTCGCAGAGTGTTGATCCAGAACGAAGTGGTTGGAATGATGTTCGTGATGACTGAAGAAAGAGAACGATAATGGATAGCCTTGACACTTGTGTCAAATTGGAAATGACTAAAACAGGAGCCGTGCCGGGCCAATGGAGGATTAGCTACCTCAAGTGGACACACTTCTTCGAACTACTCATTACTTGTTGTCGATTGGTGCACCCTTGATTTTGGGAGTGTTGTTTCACGGTGTTGCGGGCGCAGCGGCGTTGCGTTCTCACCAGTCCGGATCAGGCAAACGGTAGTATCACTACCTTGGGTATTGCCTCATGTGCCTTGTCATACTTGTATCCCTTTATTCGCGACCACTACGAATCTGTTTTGTACCTTTAGTATATGGATTGCCCTCTGGTGACTTCCGGTTTTGGGGAAACTACGGTCTTGTATATGCTTTTGGGAATAAAAACGTGTTAAGGGTGGAATGGGCCATGACTTAACAGTATTTTGATATCTTATTATTACTGATAGACATTATCTACTTATCGTACACTACTACATAGTAGATAGTTTAACGGATCCTTAAAGGATGGTTATTCCAAACATCCTTTGAGTTACTTGTATTTCAATTGCTATTTCACTTGAGTTGGATTTATTAATATAAGAATGTTAATCCTGACTCGAGTGTTTTGTGTTTTGCTTTACGCTCGGGTCAGACTGAGTGTGCCAGTATTCGAGACTCACCTTTGAAGTTGGAGCTTTGCTTGAAGATCCAGCCATCTATTCTGCTTTCAGTATTCGATGATTCCAGTGATGTATTCTGATTTGTACCTGATGTATCATATTACTCTTCCGTTGTATCTGGTTTAGCTCTGATGTATCGTATTACTCTTCTGTGTAAACTCTGATGTATCTTATATATTCATATAGTAGCTTCATGAACTACTATCTCTTTTATTTCCGCTACACTTATTTCTCTGTGTCTGTGATCTGTGATTTTATTTATTTACTGTATATGTTCAGTTTTGCCAAGTTTAAATTAACAACGCGGTATTTTGAGCAATTCAACTCCGGTATGAGTGTCTACCTATACACTTATAATGGATGCGAATGGTCCAAAATATCGGGTCGTTACAGTTGGTATCAGAGCTTTGGTAGCTCTAGGCAAAACTCAACATATAGGGTAAATGTATTTACAGAATCACTCTCATTCGAGTTTCAATCTCTTCCTTTTGACTCGATTCCTTCGAATTTTGGAACGTTCCCCTCGGTTCCGAAATTCATTCGTGTCCCTCACTATTCGTCTTCTTTCAATTCTGGAGCACCCCATAACTCCATTTTGAATGATCTTTATAATGAATCGGCGGTCTCGCCAATTTTCGAAATTGTATCAATGGGTGAAACTCCTTTACAATAGGCATTGATTTACCGGAGATTTCTATATCCTCGGTTTACGATGCTATCTATCTCCTACTATACTTGAATTCTATTTCTTGAGATCGAATGTCGATTTGCCCGAAATTCTGCATCGATCTTATTCTTGAAGTCACGGTCGACCCGGTTAAGGTTGCCCGCGATTTATATAAACTTATCTATCTTCCTATTTTGTTATTTAATTATCTCGTCTTTGTTTCAAAACCTATCTTCGAATCGAAATTCTCTTTGATTTGAGTCAACAAAAATTTGAATCTCTATCCTTGCTTTGAAATTCATTCTTGTATAGTCGAGCGAGGAAGTGTATTTGTAAATTAATATTAAAAATGTTTTATACATTGTGTTGTTGAGTTGTTGATGTTGATTTGGGTTTTCGATCGATTCGTCTGATCAACGCTATCGATAGAATTTCCAAAACGCTTGAACAGAGCAAACTGACACAATATTATTTTAAATTGGGTAAATGAAATAAATTTTGAATAATTATATTATATATATAAGTATGATTTTCTGAATTTTGATAGTTAATTGAATTGTTTGTTAATAAATAATATTGGATTTTAAATATGTCATCTAAACCATTGGCTTTTGTCTCATACAAAAATAATTGAAATAAAAACATGGTTTATAATTTATTTGAAATTTTAATGAATTTAAAACAAGAAACTGAGAATTTAAATTTCCGGTGATTTCAATCTTTGATTTGAAAATTTTAGGTGTATAGTTTTAAAATATTTTCAAATAGAAATCGTTTTCAAAGAATTTTAAAATGTTGAAATCAGTGCTCTTCTCTTTGTCGCTGGAAAATAATTTCGGTGATGGCGGCCGCATCATCGACATTCATTTTCGAGTTTCGAAGTGGAGGTACTATTCTGTAGCATTGCTACGGTTTTGTTTTGAAAAATATTTTGATTTGAATTTCTTCAGTATAATTTGATTTATATATATATGGGTATCTTATTTTAAAATTTAATTTGATTGATATAAATATATTATATATAACTCTAAATTGTTTAAGTAAATCGGAAATCTAATTCTTAAATGTTGTTAAAGGATGATTATAATTATAAATAAGACCAAAGTTTGGAATAAATATTTAAACTTGAATAATTGAATTGGGAAAAATTTTAGTGTATATTGCTCAACTGCATTCTAATACAACTTACCTAAATCATTCAGAAGTTGAATATGTAATTGGATAATATATAATATAAATTGAATTTATAAATAAAATTTGAGTGGTTATAATAAATGTTATACAGTTAAATTTTAATTATAAAATGTTAATAGAGATAAATAGAATAATGAGATAATTGAAAAATAAATTTTGTTTTGAAGGTAAATAAATAAATTGAAATTAGATCAACTTATGGAAATACCTTAAATTTAAACAAATTATTGAATATAAATTAATTTAAATTGAAACTTTTATGGTTTAAATTAATTTATATGGGTTAATTATATGTAATAAGATATATTAAGTAGAATAAATTTAACAGTAATTTGGAATAAAGAAGAATTTAAAATTGTTGAAGAAATATGATTATAATAAAAGACTATTCAAATTTATGGTTTTAGAAATTGTAAATTGAAGAAAATTGGATAATAAGATAATGAATTTAGAAATAGTTGAGATTGATTTTAGTGAAATCAAATGGATTAAATCAATTATTGAATATCAGTTAATTTAAATTTGAATTTATATGGTTTAAATTAATTGTTATTTTGTATTTCAAATCTGTTTTCTTTCTTGTTGTTTCTATTCTCCTACCTCGTTCCTTTTCGGGGACGAAAAGTTTTGAGTGGGGGAGAATGTAACGACCCGTATATTTCAACTGTTTGAATAACGTAATTAGTTGAAATTTTGTGAAATTTTAAACGATAAAATTTTGAAATAAAAATTTAATATTTGGAATACGTTTAGTTAAACATAGCAACTGGTAAATTTTCGTCCGAAAATATAAAAGTTTATTTCGCGCGTAAATTCACTTCAATTTAATCAGTTAAAAAGCGATGAAAATAAAATGTTTCCGAAACCTAAATATTTTTACATAGAAAAATTCTAAATCATTTTCTGAGCAAGATGTCTGTTTGTCGTTTTTCCAAATTCGAACATCTTTGGCTCCGTCGATCTTATTTTTCAGCGTTTTTCTTGCATTTTTCCGTATTAGAAAATTCGAATTTTTATAATTCGATCGTGCCACTGATAATTTTATACCGTTTTGATCGTCTCGTCGCACTGATCTTTACGGTATATCAGTTTGTGTATTTCGAAGTCCGGAAGACGGCGAAATTCACAGAAACGGTTACGGTATCGGTATCGGTTTTGTGACGTTCGTTTATGACCATTTGAATTCATGCCTATTCAACCTTCCTTCGTAAAACTCAATAGCCGTTGTTATTATTAGCCTTGAATTCCAATGTTTGATTTCTTATATTCTCAACGTAAACAAATCTATTTTTCTGGTTCCTTTTATCAAGTAGTCTGTTCATTTTCCTAGCTCAGTAGCCATTCTTTCTCCAATTCTTTTCTCTGTTGCTTCTTTTTAATGGAGATTTCATTTTTTTTCTTTTCCCTCTCTTCCCCTCGTACAAGACAACTCGCCTTCCGTAACCGTGCGCCGCCGCCTTTCATAGCCATGAGCCTCCGACCTGCCACATCGCAACGCTCCTCCGATCGATACTTCCGCCACCACTAACCCACCCCACCGCTTCTCCGACCTGTCCTCTGCCACTGTGCCGATCTCCACCTAGCGACACCCGTAGGCATCCCAAACCGGCACGTACTCCACATCTGGCCAGTAGCCTTGCTCAGCCATTTTTACTCGCATGGCAGTTCAAAATCCAACTAAGCCTCCTCCTCTCTTCCCTTCGCCCAACGCTGCCTATTCACCTCATCCAGTCAGCACTCTCCCTTCTCTTGCTTGCTGAATACCACTTGATCTTATATTAGGTAAGAATATCTATATTCTATGTATAGTTGTATGATTAGTTATATATATATATATATTTAACTGTTAGTAGTATATAACTTTATATAGGATGCAAGCTATATTCGTTAGTTCCATATATATTTCAGTCAGATATATATGCTTTGTTGTTGTATATGTAAATGGTAAAAATAAAAAAAAGGTTTTGACATATATATTCCTAAAGCATATAAAATAAAGTGTATTTGTTAAATAATGAAAGGTATATATGTGTTACATTTTAAGGTATCTGAATGACAATGTTTAGGACAGTACTATGTTTAGTATTTTAAAGCATGTAGTATATATATGCCAGTTCCTGGTTTACAATGTATATTGAAGAGCAGGGTGCAAATTGCTTGTTAAAACAGTGGGTTTCATCTTATTTTATTTTACAGTTAGTTATAACGTATCAGTTTTATGAATGTGTGACTTAAAATATGTTATAGTAACTATGCATTTTGAATATAATAGTTGCTTTGCGGCTATAAGGTTTATATAATAGTTAAATGTATGGGTTCAAGTATTAGGTAGAGTTTGTTAATAGTTGGTAAAGTTTACAGAGGTTGTTTAAATTATAATATAATTTGGATAGTTACAGTCTTCTGATGTTTCACTGCAAAGAGCATTGATTTTAAATATTATAAGGTAAGTTATGAGTACTCAAGCTGCAGTCTTTTATATAAATTACAAAAGCTCTATAGTAAACTATAATATTTGCACCTTTCCAGATTTTGGCGTATGAGTGTTACAGGCGCAGTTTTTGACATAGTATAACAGTATATTTTTTTTTAAATATAAAGTATATAAGCCCAGTGACTTGCAGCCTTAGGGTATATATATAATAAATTTTCATTTATTGTTAAGTATTGTTTAAAATAAAATATGTATGGGCAATGAATTATTTTCATGTCGGTTAACTTATTTATACATGTATCGCCTGTAGTAGATGAGTTTATTTAGGAGTTGTTCGAAGTTTGTTTTGTGTGCATTTGTTTGTAGTCTATGTATACAATGTGTATATGTTAATTTGATATATGTGTTTTAATTTATAATTATGAATTTTGAAAAAAAACCATATATATATTTAATTCAATACATGCTTGAAATTTTGAATATGATTTCTATACGTGCATATATATAGTTATATATATATGATTCACTTATACCAATTATCATCATCGATCCTGTCTTGATTTGATTTCATCAATTTCCAGTTATCAGCCCGGTGCGTCAAATTTGTGCCAATTTAGCTTTGTTTTGAGATTCGTGCCTGGATTCCATAACTCAACTTCGTTATCTATATATCTAGCATCGACAGGTGAGCACTCACTCACGATTAACGTTCTTTTATTTATTAAATCTGATTTCAATTGAAACGACAATTGAAATATGCTGCTGTTAGTTAATTACACTATTATATATGCTATTACCTGTATCAGTTCACCTGTGACATCTGACACCATTATCTGTTATTATTTATGCGATGATAATACAGTTTGGCTGATAATTGATTGATTGTTGATGTTTATATTGGACGTTAAATTGTTAATGTTAAAATGATAAATAGTATGCAATTGAAATTGATATAGCATAGTTAAATGTTAAATTTGATTAAATGACATTTGTATAATATGACCCATTTAACTGTCAAAATTTATTGACACGTAGGATTTGTTTAATTACATCTTGAACCACTGAATGTATGTTGATAAATTGATGATGGATGAAATTGTAACAGATGACAAGTGAAAAACTGTAATGTAATAATCTTTAATCTACATGAAATGATAGTGTAGATT
Organism: Allium fistulosum; assembly: GCA_030737815.1. NCBI lineage: Eukaryota > Viridiplantae > Streptophyta > Magnoliopsida > Asparagales > Amaryllidaceae > Allium > Allium fistulosum. Next base: position 1,029,176,522 of record CM060905.1, on the reverse strand, counting down.
CTAGAAATAATTATATTAATTTGCACAAACAACAATGCAAATTAATACAATTATTTCGGGATTATTTGAATTGATTATTGGATTGATATTGGTTGTTGTTATTGCTTGTTTATTTACTTTGACACCATCCCAGTTATCACACTGCAAGTTCCCTTTGCTATGCTATGGTTTTGAATTGAATTGGAATCGGGTTGAAATGATAAATACCCAAATTGAACTTTGACCTAGGATAGGAAATTAAATAAAACCCGATTGGCCAATAATTTGATTTAAAAATAAAATGAAGATTTTATTTGAATAAATAATATGGTTTTGAAATGAAGTTGAAATTTGAATTTTTAATGAAAGGAAAATGTTAATATTTAAAAATCTGAAATAAAATATTAAAAACGAAATTGATGAAAGAATGTTGTTTGATTTGAGAAATGATTGAATTAAGTTTGAAATGATTAAATAATTAAGTTTGAAATTATAATTAAGTTGAAATTATTAAACTTTGAAATTATTTAATAATTAAGTTTTGAATTATTTAATACTTAAATAAGATTAAATTATTTAATGATTAAATTGAATTGAAATTCTTTAATAAGAAAATTGAACTTTTGAATAAGTGAATTTTACTTCGTAAATAATTGAAATTGAGTTTTCTTTATTAAGTAAGTTTTTGGAAAATTATTTAAGTAAGTAAATAAGTGAAATTGAATTTCTTTAACAAGAAATAAAATGTGATTTACTGAAATTAATGTAAGACTTGAAATTTAAAGAATTTGATTTGATGAATTTAATTCAATTTGTAAGTTTTGAAATAAGGAAGTTGAATTTAAATAATGGATCTAATGAGTTGGAAATTTAATAGAAATTGTTTTGAATGGCAAATTAACTTAATAAATATTGAATGAAATCGATAAATGAATTTGAAATTGATTTGAATGTTAAAGTATATTAATTCAAATGATTTGGAAGGAAACTTATTTACGAACTTGAATCAATATTTGAATTGGTTTAAAAAGAAATTGAAAATTGAATTATAAGATTTTGAAATGGTAATGTGGAAGTTTTGAAACGAAAATTTTGGAAATTTATTTCGAAAGACAAATGAATGTTGATTTACAAATTCTAATTGAAATTGAATTTGATTTGGTTTGGAAATATATAAACGACCAATCGGTGAATTAATTACGGAAGTTATTAAAGAGACCGGGATCGGATATGGACATACTCTCTGTCGATACCGAAAACCACTTTAATAACTAACATTCGCGGAGTGTTGATCCAGAACGAAGTGGTTGGAATGATGTTCATGATGACTGAAGAAAGAGAACGATAATGGATAGCCTTGACACTTGTGTCAAATTGGAAATGACTAAAACAGGAGCCGTGCCGGGCCAATGGAGGATTAGCTACCTCAAGTGGACACACTTCTTCGAACTACTCATTACTTGTTGTCGATTGGTGCACCCTTGATTTTGGGAGTGTTGTTTCACGGTGTTGCGGGCGCTGCGGCGTTGCGTTCTCACCAGTCCGGATCAGGCAAACGGTAGTATCACTACCTTGGGTATTGCCTCATGTGCCTTGTCATACTTGTATCCCTTTATTCGCGACCACTACGAATCTGTTTTGTACCTTTAGTATATGGATTGCCCTCTGGTGACTTCCGGTTTTGGGGAAACTACGGTCTTGTATATGCTTTTGGGAATAAAAATGTGTTAAGGGTGGAATGGGCCATGACTTAACACTATTTTGATATCTTATTATTACTGATAGACATTATCTACTTATCGTACACTACTACATAGTAGATAGTTTAACGGATCCTTAAAGGATGGTTATTCCAAACATCCTTTGAGTTACTTATATTTCAATTTCTATTTCACTTGAGTTGGATTTATTAATATAAGAATGTTAATCCTGACTCGAGTGTTTTGTGTTTTGCTTTACGCTCGGGTCAGACTGAGTGTGCCAGTATTCGAGACTCACCTTTGAAGTTGGAGCTTTGCTTGAAGATCCAGCCATCTATTCTACTTTCAGTATTCGATGATTCCAGTGATGTGTTCTGATTTGTATCTGATGTATCATATTACTCTTCCGTTGTATCTGGTTTAGCTCTGATGTATCGTATTACTCTTCTGTGTAAACTCTGATGTATCTTATATATTCATATAGTAGCTTCATGAACTACTATCTCTTTTATTTCCGCTGCACTTATTTCTCTGTGTCTGTGATCTGTGATTTTATTTATTTACTGTATATGTTCAGTTTTGCCAAGTTTAAATTAACAACGCGGTATTTTGAGAAATTCAACTCCGGCATGAGTGTCTACCTATACACTTATAATAGATGCGAATGGTCCAAAATATCGGGTCGTTACAACATGTTTGGTTTATTATCAGCTTGAATTGTGTGAAACTATGGGTCATTACAGTTGGTATCAGAGCTTAGGTTAGCGAACACCTAGGCTTTGGTGGCGTGCTCATTATAGATAGGGTCAATAGCACCCTAGAACGAGTTTGGGGGGTGTGCGTGCGTATGTGTATGAGCGTGTATTTGTTAGTGATATAAGAATGTTTTATATTGTTTTGGTTGATCTATTGAATGACTTATGGATTTTGGTTAATACGAGTAATTAACGTTATTGATAAGGATCTCTAAACACTTGAACATAGCAATTTGACATAGTATTATTTTGAAATTGGGTAAATGAAACAATTTTACCTTGTTTATAATTTATATATAAAGGAATATTTTTTTATAAATTATTATAGTTATATATAGTGTAAAGTGAATTTATAAATGTGAAATATAAAGTATTGTTTATAATTAAAATAATCAACATTTGTGAAATGATATTATATAAGAAGTGAAATTATGTAACTATGATTTATAAATGTGATTGTTAAATAAAAAGGAAATGGAATTGAATAAGTATATTTATAAATATGGGTTATAATTAAAAATGGATTTAAAACAAGAAATTGAAAATTTAAATCCTGGTGATTTTGAAAATTGTTTTCCAAAGGTTTTGGAAGAAATAATAATAGTATTATTTTGAAAATATTTTGATTAGAAACATTTAAAATGGAATTTAAAAGAAATAAGAAAGCATTGAACTCACTTTGGCTGAAAAATAATTCGAATGGTGACTACAGCATCATCGATGTTCATTTTTGAGTTTCTAAGTGACATATTTCTACCATAGTGATTTTCTATAAAAGTATGTTTTAGTAAACTAAAGTTTTGTTTTTGAAAACAAAGATTGTTTTAAATTTCAAAAGTATGATTTGATATACAAATGAGTTATGTATATATTATGATTTCAAAAAGTTTTGAAAAAAAGGGTGTTTGAATTCTGAAAGTTTTCATTAAATGTTTTGTGAAAATATAAGAAAATAAGTTTTTGTAACTTATAATTTGAAAAATGGTATAGATAAGAGAAGAAAATCTGAATTTGAGCCATGAAACGAAATTTAACTTAAAGTAAAGTTAAATGAAATCAATTAATGAAATGAACTAATGAAATGAGTTAATGAAATGAATATGAACTTAAGCTTGGAATGATAATACAAATAAGTTGTGTTGTATATGTTTATAATAAACTTAAGTAATGATTTTCTGAAATGGTTCCTAAGTGATATTAGTATTAAAAGAAATATACTAAGAATGAAATGAATGTGAATAAATTAACTAAGAATAAAAAAAGATTTTGGTATAGTTAAGAAACCAATTGAAACAAATACGTAAGTTGTACATAGATCATTTTGTTCGTATAACTATTTGATCCAGATTAGAGTACATGATTTCGAAGCAATTTACACTGGTCCGAGTTAGGATTTTTCAATCAATTCTTGACAGCGAACACTAGATACGGATTTTTGATTTATTCTAAAATTCTCTATCATAGTATATGACTACGCAAGGAGAATATTGGTTTCTAATCAAGGAACCGGATCAGAGTCCGCGCTATAGAAGTCGACTGAGCGATACTAGTTCTGAAGTGAAATTGTGTGATCGAAAGAGCGACCAGATTTGATATTGCGTATGGATGGTCTATGGACATCTTATGGGCTTTAGTATGATTGTATGCTATGTTTAGTTAACTCTGTTTACCAATAATTGTAAACGCCATTAAGCTAGGATACATGATGGTTTCTTTGGTTGCATATGGTGGTTATATTGGTCTATGTTATATAGCAATTTTACTTTCCATATACTTGTTCTCATTTTTTACTAAGTGTTTAGTAGGTAGACGGTGTATGCTTCGCATTTGGAGCTCGCTTTCACATTATATTAATTGTATATGCTTGCTAATATTAAGAAATGGTACACATCTCATATTACGTATCGCATTTTATGTTTTTCCTTATGGGATGCCTCATCCTTGAGATGAGACGTATATTATGTGATTATATATATATATATATATATTGTAAAATTTTCCAATCGAGCCACGCATAGGAGACGTTGGCGAAATTTTCTATAAATTTAAGGCGTTAGGAAATTTTGAGAAATTTTGATAGCTAAAAATTTGATTTTTGTGTTATAACTTGGAATGATATTAGTTGGTATCGGTGAATAAATTTAAAGACTTGGAAATTTTTATATTCTATTTCAGCTAATTGATTTTGGAAAGTTAATGGGTTTTGTGGTAATTTTCTTACCTTGGCAATTTCAAGGACGAAATTATTTTAAGGAGGGAAGTCTGGAATGATCCAGGATTTTATCATTTGAATTTGAAATATTTAATTAATTTTAAATATTGAAAATTTTATTTCATAAGTCAAAACAACTTAAATTTCAAATACAGGGATAAATGTGAATAAAAATAATTTCGAAAGCTGATTTAAATTCTGTTGAAATAAAATGAAGATAGTAAACTTTTAAATTTGAATTAAAGTGATTAGAATGGTTTTAATCATAATCCGTTTTAATTAAAGTGTGAAAATAGCCTTCTGGGACACTGTCTTGGAATTGGAGCAAACTGTTGCCATTGGATCCGTAATAGTGAATTATTATTTGTTAACAAATTTCATGGTTATCAGACGTATTATTTATCATGCGAGCTCGAAATGCGTAGAAATTAATTAAAGATATTTAAATCAATATAATTTGTTTTTGAAAGTTAACTTTTGTATATGATGGAATTAGTCCCCGATACTAGTTCCATTGTGTTCAGAATGATGGTATTTAGTATAGAACACCGGGCGACACGGCTCGTTTGGAGTTCAGAAATTTAAAGCATGAATAGCGTTTGGTTATTTTTCTATAAAAGGACCTCAACATCCTACATTTTGCAAAACCCTAAATTAAATAACGCATTAGCCATTTCTCAATCTCCACGATCGAATGACCATAGTTCATCCAAGCCACCGGAGGTCGTATCGGCCTTCAACCTCAACTGGAGAATTGCTCGGCTTGATGGGACGAGGAATTTGTACGGTTATATCGACTTAGATCGAAGCATGGTGGCGGCGAATTCGAGTTGAATGTCGGCAACGCTTTTAGTTTGCCAGTTCCCTTTGGTCAACGAGGGAAGCGACACTAAGATTGATGGAGATGTCGAGGTGGGGGCTTTCATCAGTGAAGGTGCGACGGTTAGAAGATGAACGTGGTGGCTGAGGCGATCGATCGAAATTGGACGTCAAGTATTGAAGTTTGCGATCTGGGTGAACGAGGAGAATTAGCATGCTTAAGCATGATTAGCGTGGTAAATAACATGATAAACTATTTAATTAATGTTTTATAAATTAAATTAAAATTCGAAATGTTCTAACGATCGTATCTTGTTCATACGAGGTCCGATCGAGACGCCATTTTCACTATTGCGTTCGTATTGAGATTATCTACGTTGTGGAGTTGGATTCGTCAAATTCGGAGCTTGTAAGAATTTGTGTTAAAATCGAATGTCCGTTCGATTTTAATTCAAACTGGAACGCTTTGGCAATAACTGGAATTTTGGTGAGTTATACTCACCTCTCTGACCCACTTATATTTTATATAAGTGTGGATATTTTTTTTTGCAGATTAAGCGGGGTTAAACTGGGCCCCTACCAGGTTTATTAAAGCACAAAGAGATAACAAAAAAATCGAAAACACGGCAAGGAAAAGAAAAAGAGAAAAGGAAAGCACAAAGACACACAAGAGACAGGAACAACAACGAAAAGGCAAGCAAGGAGGGAACTACGGAATCCAAGGCTCAAACTGATAATCAAGGAACTTATGCACACTGGCCCTCATCCCCAACAAAATCTCTTGCCTTAAAACAGTCCAAACTACTTCCTTGCTTCTGCAAATTCCATCAAAACACCTCTTATTTCTTTCTTTCCAAGTTACCATCAAAAGTTTTTTCAAAATGAAGAAAAAATACAGTCTAATGTCATCCCGCCACGTAGTAGCGCTCTCAATAAAATTCCAATGGTTGATAATGTTGGGTGAGGCCACACCACTCTGAAAACTGCCTATCATTTTAGTCCAGATATTAAGAACATAGGGACATTCAAAGTATAAGTGCTGAACACTCTCACATTGTTGAGTACATAACTCACAAGTGGGAAGCATAGACAAACCAAATCTAATAAGTTTGTCCCTTGTCATCAGAGCATTATTAGTCACCTTCCAGAACATAAGGTTGTCACTGCTACTAGAGACGACATTCCAAGTAACCTTCCTCCATCTACATTTAGGCACAGTGTCCAGACCCTGCAAGGCCTCATAAACACTGGAAATGGTATGAGCCCGACCACTCCACAAAACTTTGTCATGATCATACAAATCATATGTACATGTATCATAAAGTCTCCAAAATGATCTGACAATCTGATTACTAGAAAATGGCAGCACAAGCTTACCATTAACAATGTGATCAACTGCCAGGGCATTGTTACCAAGGCCAGATTGAAACTTCTGCTGGGTTGTGAATAACTTTTCAAGAATGATACCTTTGCTTATCCATGGTTCAGACCAAAACTTGCACAAGCTAGCTGCAGAAAGTTTAATTTGAACATAAGGCTTGAAACAGTTTCTTAACTTTAATATACTCCTCCATATCTGTGACGCCCCACCTCTATACTCACGCTAGCCAAGGACACTATGGTGTAATGCCGTCGACTAGCGCGAAGAATGAGGCTGTTGAGGAGCGACCATCCGTGTAATTGCTTTGTGCGAGTACCGATATGCCAGATAGAATAACATGCATTTCATTTCAAGAGGAAATCCGACATACCGATTCAAACTCAAAGCTACCACACAGTGGCTAAGTGGGCCTCGGAAGCAAATATAGAAATAAACATAACACAAATCAGTCATAGGCATTCATATCACAAAGGCGGAATCAGATATGAATATATCACATAAAAGTGTACATCAAAGTAGTGGTCAATCTAGATCCACTACATCACAAAAGAATAGATACAAGTGCTAGACAAAAGAATAATTATACATCAAGGAGTCTCTATCTCAAATGTATGAAAACAAAATAACTACCAAACTAATGTAGTTAGACAAAAGTCAGATGAAGGACCCTGATAAGAAGTCAAGCAAAAACATCTAAAATACCTGGGTCTGACCCGAGTATTATTTAAGAAGAAAATAATAAACAGATCAGTCTAGCTATAGTTATCAGATAAAATAAGATAGGATAAGAGATATGACAAAAACGTGTGATAACAAAAATGTCATACTATAACAAGTATACATAAGGCAATAACAAAAATCATAAAATATCTCAAATATTCTCAAACGATAAAAAAGAATGTCACATTCTTTAAATTAATCACCAAACATAAATATTGGCAAACAGATCGATGCCAATCGCAAATTCGATGAAACGTAAATACTAGAAATCATCATCTAGAAATCCAGAAATCACAAAAAGGGGGAAGGCCTATCTCAAACGGGAGCATGAAAACTCACCAACACATGTATCTCAAACGGAACGCTATTCCATGGTCGCTAACCATCAAATTTGAGCCGAAGCTCCTTAAAAGGCCCGAAGACCATGGGTCGCTACCCCGCCAAATTTGAGCCGAAGCTCCTCAAACAGGGTTTAATCCCCATACCAACAAAAAGACATTGCTCAATCGCTAGTCTAAATCATAAAATGATCATCATCGATCAATAAAAGTGTCGATTATGCTAAGCTAGTAAATATATGAGTTTAGCTTCATGTCCCATAACCACTAGCTTAACTTAAATATTTACGAACAAATTGTAGATTCCCACTCGAAAATTGTCACAAGAGTTCAATCGAACAAGTCCAAGAATTAACCGGCAAAGTAAACGCAAGCATTTCATAACACTTGTTTTGCTAAGCCGTTTAATTAGATTTTCTCATACGAATGAGGTAAAGGTTTGTATATACTAATAGATTAGAAAACGGTTTTATAAACGAGCTTTGTATTAAAAATAGAGTTGAAATCATCTTTATAAAAGAGTTTGAATATTTACTACTAGTATAGAAACCTTTGTATTTTAAAGTGACAAAGCATAGAAATGATTGTAGAAACAATCAATCACCAAAATCCACATACGAAGACGTGAATAAAATCCAAAGAAATCAATACCAAATCCATCAAAATGGATATTCTCAAAAATCCCGAAAAAAGAAGTCATCAAAGTCAATAATAAATGATAACAATAAATCGGATAATCACGAATCGATAAAAATTGGAACGTCAAGCAAAATAGGCAAAAACAAGTAGGTCAGTCGACTGGCCTCTACAGTCAGTCGACTGAACTAGAAACCAGAAAGTTTCATTTCCTGCAGTCAGTCGACTGACTGTAGGGAGCCAGTCGACTGACTGCAGAAAATAGAGACTTCTGCTTTCTGCAGACAGTCCCAGATGGCTCGGATTCTACAGCCAGTCGACTGACTGCAGGAGGTCAGTCGACTGATTGGCACTGTGATAGTTTTTCAGCCTATCCAAATGAAGAGCAAACTCTTCCAATTTGCGATCGGACGAGCAATGGGCGCTAGGGTTTATGCCAATCGACAACCCAGCCCTATAGGCTCTTCGATACACCACCAAAAACATGATCAAACATCAAAGCTAAGATTTTTAGAGTTTTAGACTTCAAAACACCAAAAATTGAAATGTTCACCAAATAAATTCAAATCAAAAGCAAATGAATATGCACAAGTGTTAGGAATTCATACCTAACAACAAAGATAGCTATAGACATAGATGTGAGTTAAAGAACTCACTTTTAAACCCAAAAACGATGAAGGAGAAGCTTGAAAGTAAAGGAAGATCAACTACTCTTCAACTTCAACTCTAGAAGCTTGAATCTAAGCTCAAAAGAAGAACATTTCCTAAGTTAGGTTTAGGAAATTTCTGAAATTAAAGAGAGAATGAGTTGGAGAAGAAGATGGAGATGCTTACCTAAGCTTCTCTTTGATTTTGGAGCTAACACTTGGATTTGTAAAAGAAACTAGGGCTTAGGAATTTCTAATTTCCCATTCCTCTCCCCATTTTTACTTAAGCTTGAATGTATTAGGAAATGAGGATGAATGAAGAGGGGAGGGACTGAGTTAGGGTCTTAAGTTAGGTTATTGGGCTGAAACCCAAACCCAAGCTCAAAGTGCAAAAGTCATAATTTTCACTCGACTCCAAACATATCGATGTTTATACTCAAAAAAGTTGTAAACGCCATTTTGGACTCAATGGAAGTGGTCTCGAGTCCTAATTCGACTGTTTGCAAAAAGTAGCTTTTCGGACTTTAATCCGACTAACGATGCTATATTTAAATATACAATCGTAATATATGCGGGTTGTTACAATATCCAACTACATGATTGAGGAATCTCCATTAGCCAAAAGTTTTTATCCCTAATGTTATACCTGATTGTCCATCTCACCCATAGTGTGTCTTGCCTATGTTACAAAGCATTGAAGTGGTGACTGTAAGCAGCTTTGTTCCAGACCTCTATGCTATGCAAGCCCAACCCTCCTTTGCTTTTAGGCTTCTCGAAAGTAGAGTAAGAACATGGCAGCACCTTCTTTGAATGAATGGATCCAAACCAAAAAAATCTCATCGTTGCTCTTCTAACCATTTTCAATAGCTTAATTGGAAGAATAAAAGTCGTCGCCCAATACACCATTAAAGAGAAGCTGACAGATTGAACAAGTACCAATCTACCAGCTTGAGACAAGAAACAATTAGCCTAACAATCCATGACTGAAGTTATTTTTTCATACAGAGGATAACAATTGGCCTGAGTAACCCTAGAGGAACATAGAGGGAGCCCAAGATAAGACATGTTAGTAGCCATAGACTGCATTCCAGCAAAGGATGTAAGATTCATTTCCTACAAGCTAGATATCCCTGAGAATAGAATGCTTGATTTATTTAGATTAAGCTTCAGTCCAATCATCATATAGAATTTATGAAGAGAATCTTTAATACAATGAATGGATTGCAAATTGGGCTTAGTGAATATCATGATGTCATCTGCGAAAAGAAGAGAAGTTATCTGAAGGTCTTTACATTTGGGATGATAATGTATTTGCTTGTTTTGAAACATCGGTCTTAACATGCAAGTGAATACTTCAATAACCATGATGAAAATATAGGAAGAGAGAGGGTCCCCCTGCCTAATACCCTGCTTGGAGACAAAGTTACTTGAGATAGTACCATTGATTATCAGAGAGAAGGATGGAGTTGATATACATTCATATATCCAGGCAACAAAAACTTTAGGAAAGCCCATGAGAGACATTATCCTAACAATTGACTTCCACTGAATAGAATCATAAGCCTTCAGTAAATCAAGCTTTAACTTGGCTCCCTGAGTAGCACTAACACAGCTATATCCTTTTAAGAGCTCATGGGCTAGCATTATGTTGTCAAGTGTGGATATTTTTATTGATGCTTATTATTGATTGTTTGGATGATTTACTGTTTTATCTGTTGGTTTTGATTTATTTCCGTCCTTGGAGCGGATGACCTTTTATATGTACCCGCTTAATAGCGAATGACCCTTATTATATGATTATATACTGTATGTGATGCAAGGGGACATGTTGGAGAGATCCAATAGGATTTCTCAACGCTATTGATTTTACTTTTTATATATATTGTGATATATGATTTGTTGGATGCCATATTTGATGACATGGACATGATTTTGCTTGTCTAGTGTTATAGTATCACTTGGCCTTATTTTTAGTATTTCATATTGTAAAGTGAAGATTTTGATTTAAAAGGATTTTAAAGTAATTTTAAAATAACATATGTTTTAATAGTTATTCTTGAATTATTAAAAGGAGTTCATTTTAAATAAAATAAAAGTATGATTTTTTGTATTATAAACCGATAGTTTGTGAGATATGTTAAATATAGATTTTTGAGCTGTATTACAAAGGTTTTAAAAACTTAATAAATAAGTCCATCTTTTATTATAAAGGAAATACAGTTTTAAAGAAGATAGAAATAGTTTGAAATAAATATTTTTGAAATGGTTTGCATAAAATATTTATAAAAGTGATATTTTATAAATAAAGTAATAGATTTATAAATGGAGTTTTATAAATATTAAAAATGGATTTGTAATTGATATTTGGTAAATAGATTCATAAGTAGGATTTTATAAATAAATAAGATTTATAAAGGAATGGATTTATAAATAGAATTTTATAAATAAAGAGATTTTATAAAGAGAAGTTTTATAAAATAGAAAGGAGATTTATAAACATAGTTGTATAAATATGGAAATGATTTATATTGAGATTTGAATATGGATTTTTATAAAGGAAATACATTCACGTTTTAAAAGTTAAAATAATCTTTTACAAGGAATGGTTTGAAGGTGATATTTTTGGATGGAGTTAAAGGGTTTAAAAGGTAACTCAAAATGTACTAAGGGACAAAGACATCGATTTCAACATTTATTGCTGTGATAGCTGTTTTTGAGAAAGCAAGGAAGGCACATACTATAACACTGTTGTTATAGTGAACGACTTCCGAAAGGAAGTGTTTTATATAGTATATGGGATTTACATAAATATAAATATTTGAATCCCTATACTATTGTTTTGGGTTATCGAAACGATGTTTTACGCGACATTCGTTTTGACCCAATAAAGCATGTTTTGGAAAATATGAAGCTTTCCTCAAAAGACTTGAAAATATACCTATTACGGATGTAAGTATATAGAGATATTTTCTAAGTGTTAAAAAGGAAATAGTTTGTGAATATACTTATACCGTTGAGATAAGTATATGGAAATATTTCCCAAATATCGAAGATTTAAAAGTAATTTTGAGAATATATCTTCATAAAGATATTTTGAGATAAATATCTAGAAAGTGATTTGATTAATAAAAGATTAATTAAACAGGCCTAGTGACTGCTTTTGTGCTAGATTGTATTTTTGTCTATGTTTGGTTCCTTAACTTGATGTGGAACTAATTAGTCATGTACTTTGTATGAGGCTAACTGAGTTGGCTTGATTATTGTTTGGTGTTAAGAATGATGATTCAAGTAGGGCGGAGTGACTATGGTACTCCAATCTACTGAGCTTCCTTCTTGACTGAAGGATAGCAAGTTGAGAGTTGGAAATGTGATAAATCTATGAGATTTGGTTTCCTTACGAGGTAAAATCCCGTCCGTGTTTATTTACCTTTTTTGAAAGGATTTTATAACTTTAAAATCTAATTTAGATGTGTTTTCTAATGCTGGTTTACCAAACTGATCCAGGTGTTATTCCCTGCCAATGCTCGAGTCATACCGAGTATATTTACATATTCAGTTTGGATGCTTTGGAGCTTCCGAAGACAAGCTGGAGGATTTCAAGTCGTATTCTCGTATATGTTTATTTTTTGCTACATTGGTTGTTTAAAATTATCAGCATTTGTAAGGACAAGTTGTTATAACTGTCCAGGCCGATGAGTAGTGATATGTTGTTGTACTCTGATTGATGTATGTATATCACAGTTTCTCATTTGTAAAGATCATTAATATTATATTATATGTTGTTCCGCTGCGTTGTGAGATTCTATATTGTTTGGTTTTTTTTCTCTCTCTCTCTCTCTCTCTCTCTTCTCTTCTTTCTTCTCTTCTTTCTTCTTTCTTCTTTTTTTCCTCTAACCATTGGCCTTTTCATTCAATTCGAGTTGGACATGTGTGGTTTATTGCCACCTTGAAATGTGCGGAATTGCGGGTCATTACAAGCACGCCTTCTCCCCTAAACCCTTGAAATTCGCACCAATGGAATATGATGAAGGCTCAAATCTTAAAGGGGTTTATTCAGTCCCTTTGCAAACTTTAGATCCTTCTTGTGAGGGATATCCATTTTAAAGTAGCTTACTCGTTGAATTGAATAACATACTCTTTCAATGACATCTCTCCTTGTTGTAAATGAGTAAACTTCTCCAACTATACTCCACTTCAGGCCTGGACAGAAACTTCATGCCAAATCGTCTCCTAAACTCCCCCAAGAAATCTCTCCCTTATCGATCTCATCAACTACCACATCCCACCAATTCAGAGCCTCCCCTGTAAATGAAAGTGGAAACCTGCCTCCTAAAATCATCTCTAAGACTCAATCGATCCAAAAATCCTCTCACAAGTCTGAATCCATGTTCTTGAATGAACATACAATTAAGTCCCCATATACGACTTCCCTCATAGGCTCGCAAAGTCTTACGTAGATTGGCAAAATCAACGACACATGGGTGGGTGAGAACTACACCTGACACTCACTCCATAGACCCTCTACTAGGGTTAAACTCGGCTTCTTGAAATACCACACACCTCTTAATATACCCAAAAGGACACATTAAAAGGCGTGGTGCGTTGTAGGTATAACTAAAGCCAACAGAGACTAAGATTCATAAGACAAAATAGGTAAAAACAGCGAAAACTAAAATAATAACTTATTTAAAATAAAACTTTATAATTGCTTCATAAATAAGTCAAATACCAAATACAACATCCAAATCTCAAAACCCATCACGTCTTATGGAATAAAAACTTATAGTCTCAAAATCAGAGTACATAATATCCCTCAAAATAAGCCAGTACACAAAAAGAACTAAAGCTAAAACAAAAGAAATACATAGTAGAGAACTCCTCCAAGATACCGACAAGCAACTGCAATCTACTTCCCTCTCTCTTGATTGCCTATGGGGGTAAAAGGGGAAAAATAGAGGAGTGGGTCAGACAAAAAGTCTGGCGAATGATAGTAATTACTAGAGACATTAAGCAAGATAAAAGTAATAGTCTCTACAACAGTTATAGCATAAGTAAGGGAAACAATAGGAAATAGGAAAGAGATAAACTGGAAATAAATATGATTAAATACTGCTCAATTTATAAGATAGGTTAATTTTGATTGCTTGCATTTGTCCTTGATTTCTACTTTGATTAGGCTGAATTCCTAATCATGTAATTAGGATGTAACCCTAATTCTACCCTTTTTAATCGGCCTGCTACTCCATAGACCTTACTGCGGACTAGATGCTATATAAATCCCTACACAGCAGCCAATGGTATCTAAGAAAGATGCATGAAGCACCCACTGTGGATCCGGACGACATATATAACTCCCTACATAGAAGGCAATGGTTTCTACGAAAGACACCCATACTAAGCGCTTGGAACTCACACCGATACTGAGCACCAGAATGGAAGTCGCATGCGTAACTGCCACCATGCCCATGCTACCTTTTGCTCCACCTATTGGGTCTTCTTATTACCTCAAACTCCAGCATAAGCATGCCCCTCATCTCACTTAAGGCTAATGTGAGATCACCGTGTGTCCATAGAAACTATAGGGGAAATGCTGTTGGTACTGGCCCGTCATCCAAACAATATCTAGTTGCGCCCTTTATCCAAATCCCCTATGATTTAGACTTCTATTTGACCAATTAATACCATTCTTAGCATAAGCGTGTCCTCATCTTACTTCAGGCTAATGTGAGACACCGTTTTGTCTAATAGGGAATGCTATATGGTACAGGTTCTACTTTCATCTTAGCTTATTAACTTAGATAAATTATTTAAATAAGCCTTTATTATCATCTTTGCTTTCTACGCTTATTAATTTATCCCAAGTCTTAAAATAAGCCTCATTCTATTCGTTTTCTTATTATAAACTACGTTATAATCATGCTTATTACTTAACCCAAGGTCTAAGTGTGAAAATAAGCTTCTTTCATCTTTTACTCTTTTTTTAGTTATAATTCTACGTTATAACTAAGCCAATTAATTAGTCCAATTCTAATCATAATTAGGCATACTTTCAGTCCAATTCCATTATTTATTACAGTCTTTATAATTTACATCTTATTTTCTTCATTCAATTTTCTTACTTATATAATCCATATTCGCATTTAATTTATTCTAATCCATACGCGAAGAAAAGGAGGAAGAAGAGAATAGACGCTTGCATAAAATCAAAACCGTAGAAAAAGATGTAAATAAGAAATAAATAATAGTAAATAAACTTAAATACTGTAAATAAATAAAAAGTTATGCTTAATAGTAATAAATATTAATTAAATGAAAAAGAATAACTACAAGGGAATATATTAAATATAGATCTACAACTGATAAAAAGGCTATTCCAAAATTGTAGTAAAAACTACAACTATCGGAAACCCTATTATTTTACATTACTTAAAGAAATCTTAAAATAATTACAATCACTCACCTTCGGTCCTAAGCCCTTCCTTTTGTCTTTCTAGATCCACTTGGAGTTGTAAAATAATTTAATTTATAATGATTTTCTCCTTGGAAAAATTATTCCATTTAGGGTCCTTCCTAGAAAGGTGAACCCAATTAGAGAAAACCTAGAATCAAAAAAAGTGTTAGGTCTAGGGGTCTATTTATAGGGGTAGAAGTTGATCTCAGACTGTTGGATTTGGGGATTGAATTTGATGCAACCACGTCATAGGCTGAATAGGAGCCATCGGATGCAAAAATAGATGGACCAGATTGATTAGAAGAATGCAAAACACGTCATCAATAACTTCTGGAACGTTCGAACGAACAAATGTTTGTTCGTAATTAGCAGAGGCGGGTCGACCGCCTTGGTGCCCAGGTCGACCGGTTAGTCGACCTTCACTTTATTTTTTTCTTTTCCATCTCGATTTTTTGTTTAATTTGTTTCTCGTTCATATTAGCTCGATTTCTGACGTTCTATATATGGAAATTGACCAGAAAATTACCACGGACACAATGGTGCAACTCCAGTGGCTCAATCCCGACAATTTCACATAGTTATTTTATTATTTAATTGCCTAACGAATTAATTATTATTGGTTAAATTTCGGGTTGTTACATTCTCCCCTCCTTAAGGGATTTCGTCCCCGAAATCTCTAAGGATAAAAGAATGTACTAAATGTTTTCATCCAATTCTACAACCAACTACTCAATCATCAACCATTCATCCATTGTCCTTAAGGTTTTCTAATGCCACTTATGATACTTATGCAATTAGTGTAGTGTAAATGACCATAACTAATGTAAAAGATTAGGCAGTTCACTAATTCAGTTGACCTCTTTTTATGCAATCATGTACGTGCCATGTATCCAAATGAATGTAAAAATTCCTAATGATAAATGATATTTCTCTATGCGTGCTACAACCATCATCCAAATGCAACAATCATGTGATAAACATCCATTTATGGCAACCATGGAAATAAAGTAAAAATGCATACACATCCATATGTCTATGTTCCAGTGTCCTAATTAGGCTGATCCCTAAGGAATAATAGTGCCTAATGTACCTATATGCATCCATTTGCATCTAGCAAACACTTGCAACCACTAGTATACATCATTCATAACATGTACTATTAACATGTTTACATCAAATCCTACGATTCATAGGTTAAATCCTAAGTTCTACCCTCCCAAAGGATAATAAAGGAAAGAACCTATTCAAATCTAAAGATGGAAAATGGAATTCTAAAACTTACTATCAAAAAGATGAGGATAGGAAGTACGAATCTTCTTTTCTGCTTCCTAAGTGGCGTCTGCAACATCATCTCCCCATTGCACCTTCACCAGTGGAACCTCCTTATTCCTTAGTCGCATGATGTCTCTTCCAACAGTCTTCGTGGGGATACATCGAACATAAGCTTCCCTTTCTACCTCCACCTCCTCCAACTGACTAGGCTCTACAACATCCGTAGAGTCATGTAAGCACTTTCGCAAGTGCGAAATATGGAAAACGTCGTGCACTCTTGTAAGCCTATCTGGTAGCCTTACTTGGTAAGCCATCTTGCCAACTCTCTCTGTGATAGGAAATGGTCCAAAAAATCTAAGGGCTAACTTTTCATTTGATCCGAACCTTACCGCCTTCCTAAGCGGGGATACTTTGGTAAAACTAAGTCTCCAACCTCAAACTCTAAGTCCCTCCTCTGCTTATCCGCTTAAGACTTTTGCCTATCTTGATCTGTCTTCATCCTCTACCGAATCAAATCCACCCTCTCAGATGTCTCTCTGACCATACCGGGCCCAAGCAATAACTTCTTTGTAGACTCAACCCAACATGATGGGGACTTGCAAGGTCTCCCATATAAAGCCTCAAACGGTGCCATCCCTATGCTTGCTTGATAACTATTATTGTAGGAAAACTCAACCAATGGAAGATGCTCCTCCCAAGTACCTCCAAAGTCCAAAATGCACATCTGTAGAAAATCCTCAAGCACCCTATTTACTAGGGGTGGGCGCAGTCGGTTAACCGATCCAATCGGTTAAAATTTTCGGTTAACCATTAAAAGAGGAACGGTTCGGTTAACCGGTTTCGGTTAATTTTGGTTCTGGTCTATCGACCGAACCGGTTAAAATTAACCGCAGTTAACCGGTTAATTTATCAGGTTAACCGTTTGATTTAACCGGTTAACCGTTGTCGGTTAACCATTTATATTAATCGGTTAAATAAACTAGTTAACCGACCAAACATTATATATACATTCAAATAGTAATAATAATAGATTTAGACTTCATTTCATAAATCACAAGCATTACACACATACCATTACACACATACATTACAGATACAGTGAGCAAATTGCAACTATGATTCAATTCATGGTACATTTAGTTCATACTTCACTTCTGTTCTCACTCACAGTTCGTACCTTACATTACAATACAAGCATTAATTACAATGATTACATTAGCAATTCAATCTAAAGTCCGAAGAGATAATAAGAATACATTAATACAAAAACTACAAAGTCTACTCCTAGTCTATATTCTCAAACTTCAGTCTCCACTTTCCATTATCCAAGTCTGTTCGAACAAAAATAAACATAATAATTTAGCAATATAACGGTAAAGTGTAAACCTACTATGCAAAAAAGTACCTGAAGCATACACGTTCACACAAGACTTTTATATATGTTCATATATTTTGGTTCCCTATCTGAGAGTTTATTAATTGTCTATTTATATATGTTCAATTAGAGTCTGGTTTCCTAAACCTAGTTAAGCAACTGAACATATGATATAGTCTATATGTTGTTCAAAACAACCCTAACTAAAAGCTAACAACCTACTTAGTGAGACAACCCTAACATAAGCAATATAAATATAACTCAGTCTCAGTTCTCACTCTCGGTTGCATATATTTAAATATATAGATGCATACACCCTAAAAGGTAAAACCACTCACACAAACATATATCTTTGTATATTCACACACTCATGGTACTTTATCAACGGCCTTAAGATTTTGGTTCCCATATGTACCGGCTCAGAACACACATACCTATATATATAACAATCAATCTCTCCAGGATTTGTTTCCTATATAGATATTTTGATTAGCACATTTGAATCTTTGTTTCTGGGATTTGTTTCCTATATAGGTATTATGATTTTCACAGTAAGTTAGTGTGTTGGAGTTCCTTAAGTTTTTATTTACTTTGCTCATAGTCTTAACAACTTAATTACTTTATTAATACTAACCCTGTCTTGGTTTATAAGTAATTTATGTATAATGTTGAGTGCTTCTATATTTTATGGTCTTGCTAGTACAACTATTAAGCTACAGAACTGGAGCTATTTTATATCTTGTTTAGCTTTTGTATTAGAAGAAGCTCATTTGCAAGTTGAACTAATTTACATGAAGAAAGTTTCCTTCTTTAAATGTTTTTCATTAGTCCTCTACACTTTGTTGTTACATACCTGGACATATCCAATAACTCGCGCTCCCAAAGGGAGACAGCCACACATATACACACGCTCCTGAAGATTAATCTATTCTAAATTTATATATTTATATATATTCTAGCAAATAAAAATATATAGTTATATTCGAGGTATAAATTAATGGAGCTTACAGATGTATAAAGGTGTAAAGACCAGAAAATTAAACAAACCATGTTTAATGATTTAAACTTCTATAGATATACTTTTCTTTGATTTAGTATGTTAGAACAAAGTATGAAATTGTAGCAGCCTTTCTTAATAAAATGGATATGCTGACCTATACCCATGTAAATTTGTATATACAAGCTCAAATATATATATATATATATATATATATATATAAATTGACATGCATATGGAGATTTTTATGAATACACTCACAGCTACAATGCAAGGAAACACTCGTTTAAAACTCCAAAATGCATGCATATATCAAAAGAAACACACACATGCAAGAAAGGCATAAAGCATAAATGCCTGTCACCCCATAAATTGCAGCACATGTATATTTAAATATATAGATGCATACACACTAAAATAATATATATATATATATATATGAACTGAAGTTAAATGAACATGTATAGACTGTATACAACATGTATCCCACTATTGTATAGTTCCTATCTAACAGTTCCTACGTGTATACTCAATTCATATAACATGTCCAGTCTGTACCTTATATATGTAACAGTCTAAATCAGCTAAAATTGCATATATATTACTATTGTATACAACGGTTCCTAAAACTAATATATTGTATACATCTAGAAAGTTCATATAACTGGTCTGATATATAGCTAGGTAAGGGTTCCATTGGTCAAACGTAAGGATAATGTTTCTGTAGTTGGTTGTTGTATTCACCAAAGTGATCTATATCATAATTATTCAGTTCAATTAAAATTATATAAGTTTAATTGGTTGCATGAAGTAGTAAGCCTGTATAGGTAGTTAGTGCTCCTATCGTGCTTACTATACAAGACTTGACTGTAAGAATTTTAAAAGATTATATATCTATATATTCCTTGAATTCAAAGAATTTATCAAAACGGTATTCTAGATGTTTGAATACTAGAATAAAAAAGAAAATTAGATCAAATTTGAATAAAGAAATCAAATCTGACCTACAATTAAAGGTGCTCTATATGCTGACTTACAGCTACCATTTGGCATTATGAACCATTCACTTACCGCTCAAGCCATCCTTAAAAAACTCTTCCATCTCCATCGAATCAATAACAACATAGAAAAAAATCTAAAACTACAAAAAAAATCAAACCTAGGTCCTTCCTCTGCCCGCTAGCATTCACCATTGCTCAAATCGACGATCTAGATACCAAAGAATGAAAACAAAGGCGGCAGAGGATCGGGTTGTATTGGATTCTTGGTTAGCGGTGGCGACAAACTTTGTAGATCTAGGGTTGAACGAGATAATTAATTTGTGAAATGTGAATAGTGGCTGCAAAGGCACGAATCGATTAAGTTATGGTTATAGGATGGGTTGGACCAGGTTGACGGCATTGGGAGTGGGTTGTTCCGCTGTTGATTAAAAAATAGTTCGGTTAACGATTAACCGATATATGAAATATGGTTAACCGTTAATCGACCCAACTTTAGTCGGTTAACATCAGTCGGTTAACCAAAAGGTTGGTTAACTGATTTTATCGGTTAAAGCGGTTCGGTTAAGGTCGGTTTGGTCGGTTAACTCAATTAAATGCCCACTCATACTATTTACCCTCTCCATTTGGCCATCTGTCTAGGGGTGATTGGCCGTACTCAACCTAAGTTGCGTCCCTAGTGCCTCCTGTAAGCTTCTCCAAAACTCACTAGTGAAAATGGGATCTCTATCGCTAACAACGCTAGAAGGAACTCCGTGTAGATGGACTATCTCTCGAATATATAAGTATGCAAAATATGAAGTTGTACGCTTACTCTTTACTGGGATGAAGTAGGCACTCTTGGTCAATCTATCAACAATCACCCAAATGCTAGTGTTCCCCTTCCTAGAACGGGTTAAACCATCGATGAAATCCATAGAAATACTATCTCACTTCCACCCCGGCACATCTAAGGACTGAAGTAATCCACCGGGCTTCTGCTGCTCTGCTTTTACACTTTGGCACATGAGACACTTAGCTATGAATTCTGCCACATCCTTCTTCATGCCACCCCAATAGAACATCCTCTTTATATCCTGATACATTTTGTCACCACCCGAATGAATATTCATATGGTAATGGTGCGCCTCCTCCAAAACTGCTCTCAACAAGTCACTTGCGCGTGGAACACAAAGCCTCCCATCTCTCTTAAGCCACCCTCTACTGCCAATGGAATAGCGTTGGAGATGTCTCGAGACCTCTCCTCGGCTAATCCTATTCATAATGTCCATAAGCTCCGAATCCTCCCGCTGCCTCGAACCAATCTGATCCATAAGGTGGGCCTCATCTCTAATG
Source organism: Allium fistulosum (assembly GCA_030737815.1). Taxonomy (NCBI): domain Eukaryota; kingdom Viridiplantae; phylum Streptophyta; class Magnoliopsida; order Asparagales; family Amaryllidaceae; genus Allium; species Allium fistulosum. Next base: position 1,029,154,907 of record CM060905.1, on the reverse strand, counting down.
TTGCCAACAATCCGGGAGTAATGTCCGTAGAGGGCTTAAAATCAAAAGTAGAAATAAACTCCAAGCTCATCCACTCTACAAACATAGGACTAAGGGTCGCTTTCCTTCTACTCAATGCATCAGCAACCACATTACCCTTTCCTTCTACTCCAATCCACCTCTGTTGCCTCAAGTTCAAGTCCTTCTGCGAGAATAGATACTTAATGACTTATGGTCGAAAAAAAGCTCAAACCTCTCTCCAAGCAAATAGTGCCTCCGAGACATGAGTGCAAAAACTATGGAAACCAACTCCAAATCGTGGGCAGGGTAGTTCTTCTCATGCGTCCTCAACTGCCTACAACCATAACACACTACCCTCCCTTCTTGCATCAACACCACTCCTAGACTCGTCCCGCATGCTTCAGTGTATACAGTGAAAGGCTTAGCTCCGTCAGGTAAAACTAACACTGGTGCACTAGTAAGGGCTCTCTTAAGCTTTGTGAAGGAATTCTCACAATCCATGTCCTCAGTCAAGGAGATGACGCTTATGCCGGCCAATCCTAGGAAGCTCCAAACCTCAGTAACATTCTTGGGGTCCTTCCAATCTTGCACTGCAATAACCTTGGCGGGATCCACAGCCAAACCTTCCTTCGAAATTACGTGCCCCAAGAAACGTACCTCCTCTCTCTAAAAATGACACTTCAAAAACTTAGCTCTCAAATGATGACTACAAAGTGTGCGAAGAACTTCTTCCAAATGAATAACATGCTCCTCCATATTCTTGGAAAATACCAAGATGTCATCCATGAATACCACCACAAACTTATTTAGGACATCCCTAAAGACGCAGCTCATCAAATCAATGAAATAGGCCGGAGCATTGGTTAGCCCAAAAGGCATAACTAACCACTCAAAGAATATGTCCGGTGTCCTAAAGGTAGTCTTATCTATGCTGTCATCAGCGACTCTAAGCTGATGGAATCCCATGGCTAGATCAAGCTAAGAGAAAACCGAAGAACCTACCAACTGGTTAAACAGATCATCAATTCTAGGGAGTGGATATCAGTTCTTCTTGGTGAACTTATTTAATTCTCTATAATCTACACAGAGTCGAAGAGAACCATCTGCCTTAGTGGCGAAGATGACTGGTGCTCCCTAGTCCAATATGCTCCTTCTTATGAATTCCTTCTCCAAAAGCTCACGAATCTGCTTGCTCAATTCTTTCCTCTCCCTAGGTGCCATGTGCCTCACAGTTAACGCTACTGGCTTAGCATTCTCGGTCAAATAAATCCTGAAGTCAATCTCTCTCTTAGGGGGTAGTCCCTTAACCTCCTCAAAGGCATCTGCAAAATCTCCGACGACAGGAACCGAATGCAACTCTGACGATGATGAATCAAGGGAGTATAAGAAGCTCAACATAACCGACCCTTGCGGGTCGTAAGATACCTCTAGGGTCATACCACTGCAAGTCTCAAGTCTAACGACTCTCCTCTCGCAGTCTAAGATAGCTCTGTATGTGGATAGCTAATCCATCCCTAAGATCATCCCATACCCCCGAGAATCCCAAAACATAGGCATCACAATCAAATTCTACGCCTAGGATAAATATTTTCAAACCCCTACAAACCATAGATAAGTGTGCCGATCCTTCTATGAGGTTTGAAACAATAATAGGGTCTACCACTAATGATATGTCCAAGTGTAAACAATCTACTAGAGAACTAGAGATAAAAGAACGTGATGCTCCAGAATCGAATAAAGTTCGAATGGGAAAATCAGATATAAAAATCATAGCTTTCTTGTGCGGCGTGTTTACCAAATCCATACCAAACCACAAAAGCTCGTTGAATTGATTGATGTATTCCTTAACGGACAAACTTCCTTGCTTCAAATTTATAAACCTCTCCAGCTAAACATATTCTTCCGCCTGAGATAGAAACTTCCTATCGAATCGATCCCGGAATCCATCCCAAGTAAGATTTCTACACTCCAACTCTATCACCTCACACCAATAAGATGCCTCCTCCTTCAGCTGCCAAGTGGCTAGCTGAACTCGCTGCTAACCATCCAATCCCAAAAGAGCGAAAATCTTCTCCGTGTCCCTAAGCCAAGATCTAGCCTCTACAAAAGTCTCCTTGCAGAAAAATTCATCCTTCCCAAACTCGCAAAACCTTTACAAAGCTTAGAGAAATTGATGGCGGTAGGTGGGTTGATAGGATTCCCACCCGCTGGTGCAGGATTGGGTGCTAGCCCGTGCACCTCTAGAGTCGTGGCTGGTAAGTACCTATGAAACCAGGCTGGGATAGGGATACCCTCGGGAAGGTTTGGGGCATCGGCTATTCTACGAAAAGAAAATGATAGTTTAGGAAAGAGTCAAAAGGAGATTGAACTAGACTTATGAGGGGATTTTTATAAAAATTATTTTATACTTAAAAACATTTCTAAAAATTCTTTTCTGAAAAATACTTTTTATAACAAGTTATTTGGAAAAATAATAAATTTTTAGGAATCTTGTAACCTTAGGCTCTGATACCAAATGAAACACCCCACACCCCTTAATATACCCAAAATGACACATTAAAAGGCGTGGTGCGTTGTAGGTGTAGAAAAGCTAACAGAGACTAAGATTCATAAGACAAAATAGGTAAAAATAGCGAAAACTAAAATAATAACTTATTTAAAATAAAACATCATAATTGCTTCATAAATAAGTCAAATACCAAATACAACATCAAAATCTCAAAACCCATCACGTCTTATGGAATAAAAACTCATAGTCTCAAAATCAGAGTACATAATATCCCTCAAAATAAGCCAGTACAAAAAAAGAACTAAAGCTGAAATAAAAGAAATACATAGTAGAGAACTCCTCCAAGAAACCGCCAAGCAACTGCAATCTACTGCCCTCTCCCTAGATTGCCTATGGGGGAAAAGGGAAAAAATTGAGGAGTGGATCAGACAAAAAGTCTGGTGAACGATAGTAATTACTAGAGTCTTTAAGCAAGATAGAAGTAATAGTCTCTACAACAGTTCTAGCATAAATAAGGGAAACAATAGGAAATAGGAAAGAGATAAACTAGAAATAAATACGATTAAATACTGCTCAATTTATAAGATAGGTTAATTTTGATTTCTTGCACTTGTCCTTGATTTCTACTTTGATTAGGCTGAATTCCTAATCCTGTAATTAGGATGTAACCCTAATTCTACCCTTTTTAATCGGCCTGCTACTTCATAGACCTTACTGCAGACCAGATGTTATATAACTCCCTACACAGCAGCCAATGGTATCTACGAAAGCTGCACAAAACACCCACTATGGATCCGGACGACATATATAGCTCCCTACATAGAAGACAATGGTGTCTACGTGAGACACCCATACTAAGCACTTGGAACTCATAACTATTACTGAGCACCAAAATGGAAGTCGCACGCGTAACTTCCACCATGCCCATGCTACCTTTTTCTCCACATATTGGGTCTCCTTATTACCTCAAACTCCAACATAAGCATGCCCCTCATCTCACTTTAGGCTAATGTGAGATCACCATGTGTCCATAGAAACTATAGGTGAAATGCTGTTGGTACTAACCCGTCATCCAAACAATATCTAGTTGTGACCCTTTTTTAATCCCTCGTGATTTGGACTTCTATTTGACCAATTACTACCATTCTTAGCATAAGCGTGTCCTAATCTCACTTCAGGCTAATGTGAGACACAATTTTGTCTAATAGGGAATGCTATATGGTACAGGTTCTACTTTCATCTTTGTTTATTAACTTAGATAAATTATTTAAATAAGCCTTTATTATCATCTTTACTTTCTACGCTTATTAATTTATCCCAAGTCTTAAAATAAGCCTCATTCTATTCTTTTTCTTATTATAACCTATACTATAATCATGCTTATTACTTAACCCAAGGTCTAAGTGTGAAAATAAGCTTCTTTCATCTTTTACTCTTTTTAGTTATAATTCTACATTATAACTAAGCCAATTAATTAGTCCAATTCTAATCATAATTATGCATGATTTCAGTCCAATTCCATTTATATTACAGTCCAATTCCATTATTTATTACAATCTTTATAATTACATCTTATTTTCTTCATTCAATTTTCTTACTTATATAATCCATATTCGCGTTTAATTTATTCTAATCCATATGCGAAGAAAAGGAGGAAGAAGAGAATAGACGCTTGCATAAAATCCAAAACGTAGAAAAATATGTAAATAAGAAATAAATAACAATAAATAAACTTAAATACTGTAAATAAACTGTAAATAAATAAAAAGCTATGCTTAATAGCAATAAATTATAATTAACTAAAAAAGAATAACTAAAAGGGAATAGACTGAAAAATAGATCTAAAACTGATAAAAAGGCTATTCCAAAATCATAATAAATCTACAACTATTGGAAACCCTATTTATTTAAATTACTTAAAGAAATCTTAAAATAATTACAATCACTCGCCTCCGGTCCTAAGCTCTTCCTTTGGTCTTCTCGGATCCACTTGGATTTGTAAAATAATTTAATTTATAATGATTTTCTCCTTGGAAAAATTATTCCGTTTAGGGTCCTTCCTAGAAAGGTGAACCCAATAGGAGAAAACCTAGAATTAGAAAAAGTGTTAGGTGAAGTGTAACAATCCGAAATTTAACCCACAATAATTAATTTGTTAGGTAATTAAATAATAAAATAACTTCGCGAAATTATCAGGATTGAGCCATGGGAGTTGCACCATTGTGTCCATGGTAATTTTCTGGTCAATTTCTATATATAGAACGTTAGAAACTGAGCTAATATGAACGAGAAACAAACTAAACAAAAATCGAGAAGGAAAAGAAATAAATAAATAAATAAATAAAGGGCAGGTCAACCGGCCGGTCGACCGCTCGGTTGACCCGCCTCTACTAATTACGAATGAACAAATGTTCGAAAGTTCCAGAGGTTATTGATGACGTGTTTTGCATTCTTCTGACCAATCCGGTCCATTTATTTTTGCATCCGATGGCTCCTATTTAGCCTATGACGGTGTTGCATCCTATTCAATCCCCAAATCCAACGGTCCGAGTGTAGATGCCGAAGGAATCAAATCGGGATGTTTACACCCGAAATCTCAACTGCATCGCCAGAGTCATCAGGATCACTCATCTTTTCTATCTGTGATTTTAGGAATTTATTAGCAACTTTTCCACAGATAGTATTGGCAAGAATAAGGGAAGAGTAATTCTCATTGCACTTATATATATAACTTTTGGTAAGACCATTACCTACACACACATACACACACACACACAAAGAGATATACACACACACACGCTTTGGAAACTCATTTTGAAAACCTTTTGGAAAACTTTTAAGAAAACATTTGAAAACCTTTTTTTCGAAAAATTTCGAGTACATTCTCTTAATACACCATAATCCCTAAGGAATTTCAAACCACGTTCTAATACCAATTGTGACAACCTGCACCTCCCGACATACGGTTCTATAGTTTAAGGTGACATTGGACTCACGTCGATGCCAAGAAGTATGAGCTGTCGGGGTTTTTTAACATTTCAGAGACTTAAGACACAAAGATAAAATCTAAGGCATACTACACATTTAGATCCCACGACGAAAGGCAAAAAATAATAATACTGAAAATAATCATCTTAGAAAATATCCAAACCACAGTCTCAAAATAGTACATAGTCAAATCACAGTGTATAGAAATGTACTACGTAGTCTGATAAATACTAAATATGATAAATAGTACATATAGAGTAATAGAAAATAAAAAGCAACTCTAATGCCAAACCTGCCTCTCCAAGTACCATCGCTGGGCCAACCACCTGCTGCCATGTCCTTCCATGGTGCAGAAAAAAAAGAAAAAGGAGTGGGCCATATAAAAATCCGATGAATGAGTTACATCATTAATATATGGTGATCGCATGCAATTGACTTTAGTAATACTTAATGTGACGTAGGATATTATATAGTTGTTCGTGAATTACTTGTTTTCTCTATTTAAGTGATTTATTTCCATACACCCCTACACTAATGACTTGTATAGGCCTAAAATTAGGGTCGAACAACTAACCGAACCTCAAGGCAACTAATGATCAGCTAATAACTACTAGAAATATTCCACATACTATAATTTCCAACAATGGGACTACATTTCCCACAACTATGACTGCACGTAATTATTCCAACATAGGTTTCCCTACAATTTCCACCATGGGACTATATTTTCCACAACTACGACTATAAGTATCCTAGTTATGCATTGAGGTTGAGCCAGTAATGCCTACTCACCGAAATGTCTCATCATCACTGCATCCATGTCCACCTCTCAATGGTAACGTAGTGCCTGTTATTCCACCGCGTCGAGATCCATCAACAACACAACATCATGTCGCATCACCATGAATACTAAGGAACTCCATTTGGTGTCATGCCACACATTCCATTTGGCATCATCATCAGTGTTGCGCGTTCAATGTAGAACCTTCTATGAGTGCAATTTATGACAGAATTGCCTCATTGAATATCGACCCCTATTGGATGAATAGCATTTATCCAGTCCCGTACGTCCTAACGTTGTCTGCATAAGGAACTAATTTCCCTACTTATATTAACAACCACACACACACACACACACACACACATATATATATATATATATAATATACACAACTATTTTATTTATAACTTGGGCCTTAGGTCGAGGCTCATACCATGCCCGGTTTTGGTAACCGGTCAACTGCTTGTTCCTGGAGCGGTTGACTGCTTGCTATCGACAGGCTGCAATGACTGATCAACCGGTCATCGTTTGTTTTTTGTTTTAATTAGAGATTATCATTCGTTTTGTTTATTAATTGTTGTCATTCCCAAGCTCTATTACAATAGCTTAAATTATAATTTGTGATACGGTAATTTTTATTTCAATTAACCAAACTTGTGAATCTATTATAATTGTCAAAACTTCCTATTCAATTTCAAATTGTCCCAAATCAGATTAACCTTGGTTTAACATCAATAGTTATGTCAATTCCTATCAAATTTGATATATTCAAAATTATCGATTTCTTAATTTGCAAATTTTCATTAATCAGATCCAAATTAAAAGAAAGGACTCATATTTATATAATCACTTTTAGATCCTAAATTTAATGTAATAACATTCCAAATTCAGTTTAAAACAATTTTAGATCAAAATAAGGTATACTAAAATTAACTGTATATAAATCGTCTAATTAACAGTGAACCCACTCACCTCAAACTAAAGCTATTCCTTCCTAATTACGCCAAGAATCTTCTCCGTTCGCCAGATCCCCGCTTGATTTACTCTTCTTCATTCTTTCTACTTTTATTTTAATTTAATTTGAAAAAATTTGTGATTTGAGGAGGAAGATTATTTCAGTTTGGATATATAGTAGATAATTTAAGGTTCTTCCAATTAGCTTAGGGTTGTATTTATAGGATTAGAAAGCAATATTAGCTATACGATCTAGCATTTTAAAACATGGGTCGTTGGCCGCTCGAAACCCCAGCTGTTTCCATGACTGGTCGACCGCTATAGATGGAGGCGGTCGACTAGTCCTAATTTATCTATCGACTGGTGGGTTTCTTTATCTAATAATATTTACTTTCTAATTTTGTTTATTTAATTATTTTCTACTGCAAATTTTAAAACGTTAATTACTTTCTCATACTAGCTCCGATTTCAAAAAATTATATATGAAAATTGTCTAGAAAATCTCTACGAATACAACGTTGCAAGCTTCGTAGCCAAATTCAGATAGTTAGGGAAATTCAATTTTTTGCCCTTATTATATTTAAATTTAATTACTATATTAAATTTCCTTTTAACTTTTCGGGGTGTTACATACACACATTGTCACACTAGATGTATAATAAATACAAATAAACGAATAACATATATAGACGTCTCTATGGTCATGATCTTTAAATGCCATGCACGTCAAGGTTACTCTGTTAACCTATAATGTATGAGAAGGGGGTCGGACATATATGTCTGGTAAGTAATATTATTTTCAAGTATATACTGCTAACATGATTTCATAAGCATCATACAAGAGCTAAAAATTACTATACCTGAAACCTTTCTCACCTGCATCAATAAAGTTAGTCTTTCATAATAAACATAATATATGGAGCACTATCATATTACTTAACAACATTAAAAGTATGATAGAATTAGTTAAACATATACTAACCCATCCATACACAAGAGAGGGAAAAGTTAGTTAAACATATACTAACCCGACGATACATACAAAAGTTAATTAAATAGAGACTAACCCCAAGATATAGTTAAACTTGGACTAATCCTGTAAACGTAGACAAAAGTATGGGTTAGATAAACTTAGGCTAACAGGCGTATACATAAAGGATAGGTAAACATAGCATAACTCCTTTAACAAATGACTCAACAAAATCGTCCCTATGCACAATCACCGATGCATGTTTTTGGACATTAAACACTTCCTGATGTCACTAAGAAACTAACTCTTCACTCACCTTCCATTTTGTATAGGCCTAACTAAATTAAACATGATTCAGCCTTGGTCCAAGTTCATTTTGGAAATCTAAACGTCCACCTGTGGATCGGTGTGCTTAACACCGATGGACTGGTGTACACGCTGAATGTCAGAAAATAGAAAATCTAGAATTGTTTCTTCCCCATTTTGTTTCTAATCCATCGTTTATTGTTTTATTGTGTTTCTACATCTTCTAAACACCAATGTATACCACCCTAAGCATTCCTATATCTAATATTAACCGCTTATCCCTAATTTAACTTTATCATCATAAACTTGATCGTTTAGTTCCAATTTTCATATTATATAACATTATCACTAACTAAATCCTAATTCAATCATCATTTTCATTATTAAATCCTACAAATATATCAGTAATTGTTCCAAATACAATTTATCTAATTTCAACACCTAATTAACCTAACTAGCAATCAAACAACGAATAAAACTTTCATGTGAACAATATATAGTCAACAATCATTCTCACTCACCAATCTACGCCGCTAAACCCTAGAAATCACCAAATTGGCCTCCAATCTCTCACTGCCTAGAATTGCAGTCTTCCCAAATTTCCCGAATCCATAAACAATTGGTATTTCCGATTGTCCTCTTTACGCTTCTTAATTTGATATATATATATATATATGTGTGTGTGTGTGTGTGTGTGTGTATAAATGTATATGTGTGTGTTTATGTATATGTGTGTGTATATATCTGTGTGTGCGCACGTGCGCATGCATGCATGTGCATGTGTGTGAGGGGTTTTGTTTAGGTTTGGAAGAGAAAAAGCGATGGTAGAGAGATGGAGGAATAAGGAGAAATTAAAACTGAAAAATACTTAAGTAAGAAAGAAAATGAGTTCAAGTTCTACACTACCTCTTATAAAACTTTGTGAACGATCACTTTAGTCTAATGGGCTTAGTCCCATTATAACCAACTAAATCCCATAACCAAAAATACTCATGTCTCATTCATACGGACTCGGATCCGGGGAAACCGATATACCATTCTGACCAGAAAACCGAGCTCCACGTAATGGTATAAATCCCATCGCTTGGTTCCAATTTTTTAAAACTACCATTTTGTCCTTACTAAAAAATATACATCTAAATCTCACTGGGTATTACAATATTCGATTGAAACAATTGAGTTTGAATTTCATAATTATATACGAATAACATTAGAGTGTTGATCTTTGATAACACTCTAGATGTCTAAGTGACATAGTAATAGTGATGACAAAGAGACATAACATACATGACATATCATTGTTTAAAGGTATGGCTTTAAAAATGAATAAAAGTAGGACTTGAAGTATATGATATATAAATGATCGAACTAGTTTCATTATTGTACTTTAGCAAGGTTCGTACATGCTTTAATAATTAAATTTCTCACATATTTTTTAGGGTTGAATTCACACAACTGCGATTCTCAATATTCCATTGAAATTAATTTAATGAAATAATTTATAATGTTATAAATTATTATAGAGATATTATTTATTATATAATATATATTAGATATAATGTGTGTGTACGTATATTAAAATAGCTAAAATTTACTTTTCAAATTTTTAATAATAGAAGTCGTCCTTATAATAGGAAATGTGGTAAGAAATGGTTCCATTTTTAGGTTGAATTTTATAGCAGACCAAGTTAAAAAGGTTAAGATGTTGTTTACCTTTGTTGATGAAATTAGCTCCATATTACTACTTTAAATAAGACCCAAAGGGACTTTCATTCGCTAAACCATTTCCATCTTTATCTCCCTAAAATTAAACTCTCGAAAATAAACCTATAAATTATTTTTGGAGTTGAAAATAAGATTTCCTAAAAGTGGCACTGATAGTCTGATGTATTCAAGTGTAACGTCATCACAAAGAGGTAGTTATTCTATTTTATATTCAAATACTTTTGCATCCTTTTCTAATACATACATACATACATGCATATATACACACACACATACACATACTTACATAAACTAAAAAAAGAATTTTGTTATAAAAATATGATAATATACATATGTTATGCATATATTTTAGTTATATATATGTATGTATTTTCAAATATAATTTTGTAATTATATTATTATATTAATTTTTTTGAATATTTGATATATTTATATTTGAATTTACATAACCTTTTTTTCAGTTTACACATCTGTATATATGTCAAGTTATTATAATGTTAAATTCAGCAACACAATTATTATATTATTATAAATATCTATGCATATATAATTTAACACAAGTAAAGACCCGCCTTTCCGATCCCTAAATGTTGAACTAATACATCTACGGTATTCACGTGTTCAACACCCAAGTGTCGAAAAGGCAGATTTTAGAGTAAATAAAAAGAAAATGAAAAGGAACAAGAAAGAAAGACACAACATCAAAATCTCACAATGGAACGATAATATATAATATCAAAAGATAGTACAAAGTGCTACTCTAATATACATAGCATTTCAGAGTTACAATCCTAGGTACTATGATCAGCCTGGACAGTTATAACAACATGTTCTCATAAATGATGAAACATACATAATAGTTGTGCTGTGGAAAAAAACACAATTGTAGGTAAATAGAAGCATCCAGCTCGTCTCTTGAAACTTCGAAGAATATCAACGAAAACCTACCTTTCTTAGATTGCTCGAAAGAGCACCAAAGGAATTAAGGAAAAAATAAAACCTTGAGTCAGACATAAGTTTGACGCGAGAAACTTAAGAAATATGTAGATGTCATATAACAATATCTTTTGAGACCATTTGAATCACTGTAATGGTTTCCCCCTCAATAGAACCAAACCATCTATTAAGTAAATAAGGCTATATAATATATAGTGTCTGGGGTGTATAATATAAATCAGAAAATAGATGTGCGGCTTGCATCTTATAACACAACAATATTAGAAGTACAACTAAAACCGCTAAGGTGCATTCACATATGGATTTTCGTTAAAGGTCTCCTCAGTACATCGAGGTTGACTTCCTGACAAGGGTCAGAAAGTACCTTCCAAGACCACGTATATATTTGGAAAAAAACATAATATAAGGTAAAACATAGCAGACCTCTCCCTCGGACTTAACCTTAGGATAGAACCTTCAACTCTATAATATTCCACTCCACAACCGCTTCCAAAACATAGTAGTTGTATATCAGTTTTGAAGTGGCATTTGGTAAGTAATAAATAAGTATACTTATCCGATCCTGGACTCTTATAAACAAAATCGATGAATTTTATGGTTGACTCAATTCTAGTTCTTTTAGAAGTAAGTGAACGGTGTAAAGGAGTCCTCCACAGGGGATCTCATTCTTAAAGCAAGAGAAATTTCATACCAATGAGTCTTCCTCAAGGGATCTCAAACTGAATGACGCCGTAAAGCTTTTATATACTTCCTAAGTTAAATTTGGTCGATTTTGATAGTAATAAAACAATCACATATGGAAATCTAGTCTCATGTACTTATAATCATTTTCGGTCTTCTCAACTTACGCTATCCCTCGGTCAAGAGTGAAGCTATATAGGTTAGAGCACTAGTTGCATCCAAGCTCTACCTTGACACATCATTATTAACTCTCACAAATAAAACAAGTTTACTTTGTTGGCTTTTACTGCTAAGTATAGGAGTAAATACTTTCCCTAGACGAATAAGCACACAAACACAATCAAATCACATAAGCGACGTCTAATCCCCATATTATCAAATAATACTTCTTAGAAAATACTTGTACATATATTTAAATTACCATTATAAATGATATATACATGTATGCTGCTACTCCATTATGCATTTCTACTCTTTTCGATACTTCAAAATGTATTCATAGACTTATCCCAATATATAAGAATATTCACAAATCACCTAATAATATTTTCCTCTTTAAAATATAATCAATGGGTTTTAAAAAAGTGTTATTAAAACATTATCACTATAAACCTCCCATCTCTTTTATAAATTAAACCTTTTACTTTCTGTCCTTTTGTAAAAATCATTTCATACTCATAATTATCTTTAAAATACTCTTTTAAAGAACAAATATATTTGTAAGGGTAAAAAAATGTTCAAAAAACATTATTTAATATAAACCCAAAATAATTTTATACTTAACATTATCTTTAAAACATTCTTTATAAAGATCTAATTACAATCCCAAGTATAGTTAAAAGTGTTAAAAACAAATGTTACTAAAACAATATTTGCTATAAACCCAAAACACTTTATATTTAACATTATCTTTGAAACATTCTTTTCAAAAATCTAAGTATACTTATTTAACAAGATAATATAGTTTTAAATATTTTCCCAAAACCATTCATTATAACTTAACATAAAAAAACTCACTTATATTTTATAAAGAAACTAACTTTTTTTTAGCAAAGCTAAGCCGGCGTTTAAAGTGTGCCGTCCACATAAACTACCCACACAATAGAGAACAGGTGCTTGGATAAAGCAATTAGCTTACTTTCCAAAATTATATATAAAAACTTTTAAAATACTTATAAATACATTTTAAATGTCCATATAAAATATCACTTAAAATAATTAAATTGGAATTTAGGAAAAATCAGTAAAAAACATGTTTTGTAAATAAAAACCCCTTTACTTCAAAAATTCATAAATAATTATTCGAAATGTATTTAAACTTTAAACCATTTTCAAAATACTCTAATATAAATTATTAAACATCCCTAAAAAGATTATATAAAAAATACTTTGTTTAGTTGTCATTTTTAACCATTTTAAATTCTTAGTCAGCATATTACTGTATTTACAAAACTACTGTCTAAAAATTTGAAACACCTAAGTGTTGCAGTTTCGTACTTTTGCCACAAAACCAGTTTTAAACCCTTAAATGTTTGACCAGTTTTCTAGCTACTAATTGATCTAAAGTACATTTTCTTACAGTAAATAATTTACTTATAGTACTGAATAGCTGTGCAAAGAAACCCTTAAGGATGTCTTTAAAAATCCTATAAAAATACCAAAAACTAGTTTTTTCAAAGTGACGACTGTTTTGCTTCTAACTTTTACAACTCAACCAGTTTTAAAATCATTTAAACTTTAATATTTTACAGTAAGAGGTAAACATAAAGTACTTATGAAAGCAGCAAAGAAACCACTAAGGATCTCAAAATCATATTAAAAATCGCTGAACCCAAGGCATTTTCAAGGTGGTCACAACTATTTAGCTATAACTTTTGCCACTTTGTTTACCAAGTTCTATAACTTTTCAAACCACTTCCTCACTATCCTATACACTACTATAAATGTAGAGCATTACCAATATATGTACTTTCGTAATATATTAGCATATAACCATTTTAAAGAGGTTAAAACACAAGGCATTTCAAAGTGCACTTATAGCGACTATTCTCGTTTTAAACACTTTCAAATACACTTCAACTTCGCAAACAAACACATCAAAGATGTAAACACAAATTCAAGGCCATGTTACATGTTATAGAGGGTATAAAAGTGATAATGTATAATATAAAGTTGTCGCTTGCTTTCCAAACCAAAAGGGAGTCCAAAAGTGATAACTTGCACCAATTAACTTTATATTCAAGCACACAACATAAATACACACATTATATACTATTCGATGGTGAGTAAACTCATCCAAAACCAAGCTTATAACCAAGAACAAGTCACTATAATCACATGAATACTTTCTACCATCACCGAACATGACAAAGCTTCCACCTTTAGCTCACTTTTGCACTTGGCCACCTCCTAGCTCCCTTAATTGCTCACGTCGCCCTTATAGATTTTGGGTTTGTGATCTTTTCTTCAAGCTTTATGCTACTTTCCTTAGTTTCTATTTTGTGCTAAGCTTTATACTTGAGTTTGGTGAAGATAAAGAAGAGTTGCTTTGATTAAAGATTCATTAGTGAAGATAAAAGAGGATTCAGGCTAAGTATTTCTCTCTATAAAATTAACAAACAGGTTAATGTTATCATATGAAGCGACTTATGTAGAAGTGGCTAAGAGGCAATTACTCACCTCTTACCCTCCATGGATGGTCACAAAGCAACGTCCTTCTCGTGTGACTTGCTTTACACCTCACACCCTTTAGAAAATATTTTTGGCTATTCACCAAAATATCTTCTCCTTAATCCACTTGCTAATATTTTTACTATTCACATTTAGTTAGCCATAAACACAAAAATATTTCTTGTTGATAATTAATTACACATTAATATATTAGACATGCCCAAAAAGTTCGAACAACTTATATCGAGTAAAAAGCTATTTGTCGATAAAACGATTTTCGGCCACATTATCGATATTTCTTTGAAGTATTTATTTTTGTAACCACATTTCAAAAACAAGTCTACCATCATTAGTTATTAATTAAAATGGGGTTAATTATGTTATAAAATACATTGAATGATATTAAATTAAGATTCAAATATTTAAATAGTCCAGATACTTAAATACGAAATGTTCGAAATTCCGGGTCCTTACAACACATATATATAAATATAAATCATTTGGCTGAAAAGAATAATATTTTTTGTATGACAAGAATTACACACACATACTACTTGAATTTAAATTTAAACGCACTAACTAAATAAAATTATGAGTACTTCCATTTTAAATAAATCCTAATTATTAGGATCTAATTTTTAGTTAGTGAATAATATATATGGTTGAATTTATAATAGTTTTCTAAATTTGAATTGGAGATGTTTAATACATGTCATTGCAATACTCAACATTATAATAATTTTAAATAAATATTTATAATTATAATAAATAAAAATATTATATAATGCTATATATAATATATATAATGTGTATACATAAACATATATATACTCGTATATATTGTAATATATGCTTATATATCCAATATCAAATGCATACATACATACATGTGTGTGTGTGTTTGCGCATATGGTGCATGTTAATAACATATGTATATGTATAATTATGCATCCCAATAACTATGCATTTGCACACACACACACATATATATTACCTAGACATTTTATATCATAAATGCATATTCCCTTTGCATATTGTAGCGTATATTGTTGCTCATGATATTGCTACATAAAATTAATAGTAAAATAATTAATTAAAATATTAAATTAGACAATCAAAATAAACTTAAGTATATTAAATGTGGTTTAAGATACAGCTAAATATTTATTCACAATAGCACAAATAATTATATATAATTTTAATAAAAGAGATGTTTATGAAAATCAACCTTTTACTTATTGCTTGGTGCTTCTGATCGAATAAAATGATTAAGAGCTTTATTATCAGAATCATCTTTGTTCGAGAAGTTAAACAATTGATTGAAAAATGTCTTGATCAAATTATATTTGCATAAATTATAAACATATTGTTCTAAAAAGTGTACTGATTAGTTAATTGTCAAATTGGTTGTATAGCAAATTCATAATATTATTGAACTTTATTAATTATCTCTGTATGTCGTAGAAGATACTTAAAAATTTACCCAAAGCTAATGTCCTGATACATTATATGCTCGATTTGAATCGTCTTTCTACAATACCGCCTAAAAAAAATAAAGTTTCAAATCTATATTATAGATACTCCAAATAAAATATATTTTTGAACAGATTTTAAAAGCCTTTGTTAAACTAAAAGGTATATACAAGGTGTACAACATGTACAACGTAGCCGTAAAAGCAGCTCCCAAAAGTACTTCGATAGCCCACTTCTAAATAACTAAAATCCGGCCCTCGTCTGCATACCAGCAATAAAGCTTTCAATTTGAAACCCTTTTCTCGAATCTTCCTGAAGATTTAACACTACCAGTCCGTTCGTTATAAAGACATAAACTCAAAACTTTCCTCTTTTACATTTTAATGGAGGTGCAATGGAACTCTGCTATCTTGATGAAAATCCAAGCTTTCAGAGTTAGATCAGCATTATACTGCAACAAACCATTATAGATCCTACCTTTATCCTTCAGATACGTGCTCAAGCAAGATAAGTAGTTGTTCCCTTGAATTTTTTTTCTTTCTCTTATCTTGAAAGAAGACTTTGTTTAATTATCATTTCTTAATATGCATGTCTCATCTAGGTCACAATTGATTTTGCCATGATCTTGAGTTCCATTTCCTTGAAATTGAAATCTGGATTACCATGTAATTAATCCATGGAAATAAAATTAATTATAACTTATAATAGGTACCAAAGCATCGCTGCAAGGCAAGAGGTGATACATCCTACATGATCCGACCAACTTGTTATTAACAAAGAAACTATCCATTCTAGGTGGTTGGTAAGTTCTCTTTAATCCCATTCTGCACAGATAGATTCATCCTGTCTATTTGTGAAATTGATATGTTAAGATTTATTTGCTCTTATTTTAACTATTTTTAAGATTATATTCATAACTGTGCTTTGGTGAATATAGTTTTGCTAAAAACCCTATTGTTTTGTTCATGCCATATTGTCCAAACACAGATCGAATACACAATTTTTGCCACTTCACCGCTTTTGTTACTCTGGGTAAATTTAGATTTTGTGTTTTTGACCTGTGATTTGATATTAAGATTTTCGGATTGGGACATTGGACATTTTAGTTTAACATGACACCACTTCAAGATCCAAGCACTATATTCACAACTAGAAAATAAATGGCCCGCATCTTCACTGTGTTGATTGCATAGGACACATTTTGGATCAACGTTTATGCATCTTTGAATCAATTTTGTTTTAGTTGGCGCATAGTTATTAGGAGATTTAGATAAACATGCTGCCATTGGAATATGTATGTTGTTCTAAACAAAATATGCCCAATTCACCTTGTTATATGTAGATCTAACAGTATTCCATATTGATTTAAAATTGTAAATGTTGTTTTTATTACAAATTCAAATCCAATAGTCTTCTTCTTCGTATCTATGAATTTTAGTCCCTAAAATATCATTCTTATACTATCTTAAGTAGTTGACATTGTCAATTTTCCATTCTTCATTTTCAATGATATCCTTAACTATCTTGTTCTCCCCTCTTAGTCTTTCCACTGTTTCCACTCACAGCCTATTAAGGAATCTTCCACCTTGGAGCCATGGAGTTAGAATAGTTAATATAACATAGCTTGTACCAGATTGTATTAGTATTGCTATATTTTGTATTCCACTGCATATTGATATCTTGCTGAACAAGTCTCGTGCACATATATATATTAGTGCACCCATGTACTCTTTCTTTTAAGGAATAATGCTTTCTAATAATTCTAGTTAATCTTCTTCCTCAAATCTTATCATGGTATCAGAGCCACCATCGCCTCACGGCAAACCCTAAGATCCAGAACCCTAATTCACCCCAAATTCTTGATCCACCTCAGATCCGATCCAACTCTATCAGATCCAACTCGCATCTGCCATCTCGCCGGATATCTCCGTCACCTGAAACCCTAATTCATCAGTTTTTTCATCATGGCCGATCTTAACAACAATCAATCAACTACAGATTCGTCCAACACCACCAACACAAACCACAATCAACCCTCAAAAACTCTTGAAGAATCTTTAAAATCAATCATCAATCCCCAAACTCAACTCATCACTGTTACATTGGACGAAAACAACTTTCTACTGTGGAAATTCCAAGTGGAGACCGCAATTAGGGGCTACGGTCTTGAGAAATTCGTCAGCGCCACCACTATGGTTCCACAACAACTGATCACCAATACCGAAGGTCAACTTGTAGCAAATCCGGAGTATATCATGTTTCATAGGCATGATAGCTTACTGTGTGCTTGGCTTCTCTCATCGATTAACACCAATCTTCTAACCCAAATAGTTGGCTGCAAGACATCACTAGAGGTATGGAATACAATACATCTGAGCTTCAATTCTGAAGCATTCGCTAGAATTATGAGCTATAATAGGCAACTACAAAGTGTGAGAAAGGACACCATAAGCGTGAGAGAATATCTGAACAAGATAAAAACACTATGCGACACTCTCGAATCATCAGGACATAAAGTCAGCGAGACAGAACATGTGTTAAATATATTAAATGGATTGGATGATAGTTTTGAATATGTTGTAGTGGTTATCTCCTCTAAGGAAACCATCCCCTTAGTTCAGTATGTTACATCAATTCTCCTGGCACATGAAGGAAGACTTGAACAAAATCAAAGGGCAACACAAGACTTCTCAATCAATTACGTAACAAACATGAAAGCTAGAACTCAGCAACAAAGAGCAGAACCATCAGCAAATAATCCCAACCACACTCAGCTTGTGCAAGTTGGACAATGGTATGGAAGTGGAGGATGAGCCAGCAGAGCTAGAGGACGAGGGAGGAATAACAACAGCAGACCGAGATGCCAAATTTGTGAAAAAATAGGGCATACTGCAGTGAGATGCTATTTCAGATTTGACAATAATTACACAAGTAATCAGCAGATATCACCCAATCAAAGCTTCTCAAAATCACATCAGTACAATGTGAATCTTAGTCAAGCCCAGATGAACTCGAACACAAGCCCAAGGATATTGAATCAGGCACTGGAAAATCATGAACGAACGGCGAAAGACTCTGACATTTAGGATGAGACCTGGTTTCTAGACTCAGGGGCAACACACCACGTCACAAGCAAATTACAGAATTTAAATCTCGGTGGATCAGCATATCAAGGTAAAAACTACATTTATATGGGAAATGGTGAACCTATAAATATCACCCATGTTGGAAATGCCTATGTTAAATCTACTAATAAAAATAGACAGTTATTACTAAGGAATTTACTTCGAGTACCACAAATAAAAAAGAACTTAATGAGTGTCTCACAGTTTGCTAGGGATAACAAAGTATTCTTTGAATTTCATCCTAGAGTTTGTATGGTCAAAGACAAAGTAAGTGGAGAGATTCTACTTCAAGGCAACATATGTAATGATCTATATTAGTTTAACCTGAAAGATGGAAGGGAAAACAGTAGTGAAACAAAACAATGCAATTCTGTAAGTCATGGAACTGATGATGTATATGATATCTGGCATAAGAAACTTGGTCATCCCAATGTAAAAGTAATGGAACTAGTGATGAACAAAGAAAACATATCGTATACTAATCCACAATTACCATACATATGTAGTCAATGTCAGTTGGGGAAGAGCCACAAATTGCCCTTTGGCTTGTCAAGCACTGTATATCACCAACCTCTAGAATTGGTAGAATGTGACCTCTAGGGTCCAGCCCCGATCAACTCTAGCTACAATCATAAGTATTATATAGCCTTTGTAGATGCATACAACAGGTATACATGGATATACTTCCTAAGACAAAAGTCCGAAGCATCAGAAGCTGTAAGACAGTTCACAACTCAAGCTGAAAGACAACTAGATAGTAAACTGAAGATATTACAGACTGATGGTGGGTTAGAGTTCAAACCATTAAAGAACTTCTTCAATGAGAAGGGAATACTACACAAAACCACGTGTCCCCATACCTCTCAGCAGAATGGGATAGTCGAAAGAAAACATAGACATGTCGTAGAGTTGGGACTAACCTTACTAGCACAGGGTACTATGCCACTGAAATTTTGGACAGTAGCCTTTTCCACAGCAGTGTATTTGATTAACATGTTACCCACAAGTGTCTTGAAGAACACAAGCCCACATGAAAAGTTATTTGGTCTGAAACCCGATTATGGAAGACTGAAAATATTTGGGTGCTTGTGCTTTCCCCTATTGAGGCCATACAATAGGCATAAAATGGATTTTAGATCACCAAAGTGCATGTTTCTTGGCTATGGCTCGAATCAGAAGGGATATAAATGTCTAACCAGTGATGGAAAGATAGTCGTCTCTCGGCATGTAATGTTCAATGAAAGAGTATTCCCATTTGCAGATAGTAGAGCAAGAATTTCTACAAAAATAAACAATGTCAGACAACCAATTCCTGCCATACCAATATGTGAATCACCTGTTACACAGGAAGTAGAAAGAAGCTACACATCCTCATTAAATTCATCTCCATTAAATTCATCTTCTCTCAACAGTAAAATGACAACCTGAGAAGTCATGAATCAAGACATGGGACAGAGATACAATCGACAGTGTGCAAGAGGAAGATAGGGAAGACTCATCATCAAACATTCAATCCCTAAATCTATCAAATAGTGACACACAAGGAAATAGACAGACCAGAGAGGAGATACCCAATCAGCAAGGCCACCACATGATAACAAGGTCAAAGCTGGGTATCTTCAAACCGAAAATATACATAGTCCAAACATCAGTGCAGGAACCTACTACATTTGAAGAGGCAATACAACATGAAGAGTGGAAGAGAGCAATGGAAGAGGAGTATAAGGCATTAATGAGCAATAAAACATGGAAATTGGTGGCTCTACCCAAGAATAAAACAGTGATTGGATGTAGGTGGACGTACAAGCTAAAGCATAAATCAGATGGAACTATTGATAAGTGCAAAGCAAGGCTTGTAGCTAAGAGCTACACACAACAGCCAGGTTTTGATTTCAAAGAAACATTCAGCCCAGTAGTTAAACCTACCACAATTCGAGTTGTCTTAACCATTGCATTGTTTAATCAGTGGCCTATCAAACAGTTAGATGTGAACAACGCTTTCTTAAATGGTGAGCTAGAGGAGGAAGTGTATATGGAACAACCCAGAGGCTTTGAAGCTGTTGAGGGAAACTAGCAAATTGTATGTCAATTGAACAAGGCAATTTACGGGCTGAAGCAGGCACCTAGGGTTTGGTTTGAGAAACTGAAGAAAACATTAATAATGTTGGAGTTTCAGACTATAAAATCAGACAGTTCACTGTTTATACAAAGAAAGGGGAAGGAAACTATATATGTCTTAGTATATGTGGATGATTTCATTGTGACAGGAAGTAACTATGCTGGAATTCTCAAACTAACAAAACACTTGAACAATGTATTCAAACTGAAAGACCTAGGAGAATTGAACTATTTCTTGGGTATTGAGGTAAGAAGAAACAGGAAAGAAGAGATTCACCTAAATCAGAGAAATTACATTATATCAGTTTTGAAGAAAGCAGGAATGGACAATGCAAAAAGTATGCCTACTCCAATGACTAAAAATCTGCAGTTGACAAAGAATGATGGTGACCCAGTAGAAAATGCACATCAATATAGGAGTATAGTCGGAGCTCTTCAGTACATTACTATAACTCGTCGAGAGATTTCATACAGTGTGAATAAGGTTTGCCAATTCATGCAAAACCCTCTAGATACACATTGGAAAGCAGTGAAAAGGGTACTTCACTATCTAGCAGGAACATTAGACCATGGACTGAAGCTATATGCCCCAGGAAAACTCGACATAAGTGCCTTTGCTGATGCTGATTGGGCTGCAGACAGAGATGATAGGAGATCAGTGAGTGGTTATTGTGTTTACCTAGGCAAGAATCTGGTAGCTTGGTGCTCGAAGAAACAACATACTATTTCGAGATCAAGTACAGAAGCTGAGTATCGAAGTGTAGCAGCGGTGGTATCTGAAATCATGTGGTTAAAG
Source organism: Allium fistulosum (assembly GCA_030737815.1). Lineage (NCBI taxonomy): Eukaryota > Viridiplantae > Streptophyta > Magnoliopsida > Asparagales > Amaryllidaceae > Allium > Allium fistulosum. The sequence continues at coordinate 1,029,132,854 of CM060905.1, read as the reverse complement.
TCACTACTATATGAGATTCTGGGAAAGAAACAGACCTTAGCTACTGTGTGGTGTGACAATGCGAGTGCAGTTGCTTTAACTGCTAATCCCATATTACACTCTAGAACAAAACACATCGAGTTAGATTTGTACTTTGTAAGAGAACAAGTTGCAATGAGAAACATATGTATCAATCATATACCTGCACTATATCAGCGCGCTGATATTTTAACTAAATCTTTATCTTTGAATCATTTTGCCAGACTAAGAGATGCACTGAATGTCATCAAGGAAGAAAGAGAAGACTGGAGCAAAGAGAAGAAGGAAGGAAGAGAAATAAAGGAGAAAGAGAGAGTTCAATTTGAAGGAAGGAGTTAGAATAGTTAATATAACATAGCTTGTACCAGATTGTATTAGTATTGCTATATTTTGTATTCCACTGCATATTGATATCTTGCTGGACAAGTCTCGTGCACATATATATATTAGTGCACCCCTGTACTCTTTCTTTTAAGGAATAATGCTTTCTAATAATTCTAGTTAATCTTCTTCCTCAAATCTTATCACATGGATCATACCATATAGAAGTTGTTTTTCCATCTACTATCCTCCTTTCAGTACACTTTAGCGCTCCCCTCTCATCCTGAGAAGATGCTTCCAAAATCTCGATTTATCATTCCTAATATCGATCTCCCAAAATGATTGATTTTTAGTACACTTCGTTCTCAGCCTTTTTTCCCATATTCCCTCTTCATTCAAAACCTTCCAAATTAGTTTTCTGCCCAAAGCTGTATTCATTTCCTGTAATGATCGGCCTTTTTGACTCACAAAAGTCAACACTAATACATCCATGAAAGAAAAGAAAATGATAGAACAAAATCTCATATTGTGATGAGTAATATATAATATCCGAACGATCTTTACAAAAGAAAACTTTAATATACATACAACAATCAGATAACTGACCTTTCATCTGGCTAGACAGTTATAATAGCCTGTCTTCACAATTGCTGATAAATACAAAAAAAGAAACACAATAGAAATAAAGAATACGTGAATATGTCTTGGAGGCATCCAACTCATCTCTTGAAGCTCCAAAGCATCCATAACTAAATCTGAAAGTATACTCGAACGTTATAAGAAAACAACACCTGGATCAGTCTGATAAACCAGTGTGAGAAACTCAAATCATCTACAGTTATAAGTACAAAATATAGATTGTTATATTTTATAAAATCCTTCAAAAATAAAAGTATCTAGTAAGACCATGCTGCACATACACATGGACGGGTTTTTACTTATAATAACCAAACCATTTTAAAAGAAATCTTGTGGTATTATAATAGTGTCAAGGGTTAAAATAAACATATAACATAGCCGGAATGGTTATGTAATCACATTCAACAGTATATTTAGTATACAAATACGATCGTAAGGCACGCATTGGAAAATGGGTTCCAACAATGACAAGGTAAGGGACTACCTTTTGTACAGTACACCTCTGGAGAAAATACACCGAGGTCCATACATGGACCCGTATACCAACATAGAACTGGCCTACCCCATCTTGAATAGTGCCAAATATGATCATCACCCCGGATGCCAACTTGACAAATCATTTTCGTGGGCCAAACATACAAAATCCATAAATATCGATTTAGATACAAGTGATGGTCATACCTTAATGATAGTGAACCACATAGCCCAGTTGCATCTTCCATGTTTTAGTCATTTCCAAGTGTGAGGCTTGAGGCTACGTTTTACCTTTTAGCAAATCCCTCTTAGAATGCTAACACTACCCTTCAAGCAACAATGAAATGGCTGCATTCATCTGTTCTAGGATTGAAAAACCCGAAGGCACTACTTCTACTACATCCTTTTTGGAATCACCCTTAGGATTAGTAGCAAATAACCTGTATACTTCAAAGAACCCTTCTTCGATTTCCATCATCTTCAGGAAATCTCAAATTCGAATGCTTAAGCCAGTTTGAAGTAGTTTTTGGATAACTTATACGATCCCGGTTTCTCCGAACCAATAGTCGATGGTTTTAAAACTGGCTAAGATATGATAGTCAGTTATTTAACTATCAAATAAGCAAACAACCAAATCAGAGATTTTATTTCATATAGAAACCAAGCATGATTAAGCACATAAGCAACCACCAAGCCCCTTTAATTAATCCTTTCATTAATTAAAAATCACTTTGTGAATACTTGTATTAAAATACCTTTATAAAAGATATTCATATGTATACTACTCATTTACTGTACATTTATACTCTTTCAATGCTTGGAGAAAATATCCATATACTTATCTCATCGGTGTAAGAATATTCATAAAACATTAATGAAAGATTTTGTATTTCAAAAGCGTACTTAAATGGGCCAAAACAAATGTCATTTCAAACCACTTTCCTTTTCGGTGTAAGTAAATGGATCATATGGAAATTAGGCCAAATATACTTACCACCGCTTTTCGAGTTCAAACTTGTACTATCCCTCGATTAACAATATAGTCGATAAGTTAGCGTACTATCCTTACCATGACGTATATTCTTAAACTCTCATAGATACCGACGAGTTTCCCTATCTTGGAATTTGGTCTCTTGGAATTTGGTGTTAAGTATGAAAAGAATACTTTCCATACCACCGTAAAGTATAAAAATCATTTACAGAAATCAAATCTCCTATTCTTGTAACATTTTTGATATTTTGACTTACTCTATTCCTCGCCCAAAACACGAAGCTAGGTAAGTCAGGGCACTGCTTGCTCTTGGCCTTGCCTTAGTTAAAACACTCTGAATTTATATCCCACAGATAGAGAATCAACCTACTCTTCGTCTTTTAGTGCCAAGTATAGGACTGCTTAATTTCCGTAAGTAACTGAATTCGTATGCGAAAATAATACTTCATCTACTTAACGTCAACCGTCAACTTCAAACTTAAACTACCCCTTGGTTAACAATGAAGTTGTTCAAGTTGGAGTTCTATTACCTCTCAAACCTTGACTCGACAATATTCTTATCTTTCAGAAAAGGTAGAGGTTTCCCTACCTCAAAGCTTAATGGCAAGTATAAGACTTCATAAATTCTGTGTAATTATTTAATTATTTAAAAACAAACAAAGTGTTATAAACCAAACTTCTTTTTTCCACTTTCGAAAATCTTTTACTATAACTGGAATATTATAGTCCGTAACTTCCTTCTATTTTTCGAAAACCATTTAATAAAATATATAGGTTATAATTCTAGACTTTCCCTCTTCATTCTCCAAAATCATTTAAAACACTTACAATATTTTTTAAATTTTTAAAACATCTGTTTAATATCATTACTTTTTAAAGAAAGTTTGACTTTGGAAATAAAAGAGTTTCCCCTTTTTAGAAAAGTACCACTTGCTTTGTTAAATCAAATAATCCTTTAAAATCACTTATATAAATTTCAAAACTCTTTTAAAACACTTTAAAAAAAAGGTATAAACTTCCATCCAGATTATAACTTAAAGTCATCACCTTTAAAAGATAATTCGACTTTGAAAAGTAAAGGGATTTCCTTTATAAAATTTTAAACCTTACTTAATTAACTCAAATAAATTCTTAAAAATATATTTAAACTTCAAACTTCATTTTAAATACTTATACAACTTCTATAAAATACATTTGAAAAGAATTTACTAAATATCTAAAGTAGACAACCTTTTATACTTTGCTAAAATCATAGATTTCCAAAGTGCATCCATAGCGATTATCGCTATACGGACCGTAACTGTTAAAACTTTGTTTTGTAAATCGAGTAGTTTTTTAAACACCATTTATTTTTATAATTTATACTACTATAAGCATAAAAACATTTACTTCAAAATATTCATAAGTTATAACTTTTCAAATAATGGAAAAAGGCTTAGCGACTACTTTAGCACATCATCAAGTGCTACAAATATTTATATCCCAAAAGAATTCAACCTTCCAAGTCATACCACAAGCATGCAAGAATATATATATATAAATAAAAATCAAGATGGCGAGGAACTCCTTAGAGTCCCTCTGTAATGTAACGACCCGGATTTTTAGCCATCTGTTATGAGTGTAATTAACTAATTTTAAATATCAAAATATTAATTTTTTATAGGTCGAATAATTAAATCTTCTAATATTGGAGATACCTGAATATATAAATTTTGAAAGCTATACTAATTTTCAAAACGCTAATTTCTGAATATGATATATATATATATATATGTATGTATGTATGTATATGTATGTATATGTATATATAGCTTCACCATTAAAAACTTATGATAAAAATATCTATTTATATGTATATATATATACAAGCTTTATGATGGAAAATTTCAAACTTATGATGACTAAAATATATATAAGTCTATGTATATATGTATATATGTTTATAAAATAGTGTATATGTAAGTATGTAAAAAATGTAAATATGTAAATGGTAAAAATATGTATATGTGAATATATATGTCTATATATGTATGCAAATATATACATATGAAGAATCATCATGGCAAACATCAATCCAACCACACAAAACATACAATCAAGTATACCATAAAATCAAATCAACACACATAAAATCAAATCACCCAAAAATCAAATCACCCGCAATGAAATCAAATCAGCATCATAGCATAAAAAAATAAAAAGGAAAAAAAAATAAAATGTGAAGCCTGTACATGAGAATAGCAGCCACCCTATGTATGTGCATAGCTCCTAACATTGCACTGTACATTTTCCATTCCTCTATGTATACACACACATAGCCACATTTGTTCACCGGTTCACTTATGAAAGAAAACAAAAGATTCACCATTAAGAAAAAAAATCTACCATTAAACATAAAAGATCAAGACATGCAAAAGATTGAAGCAGGAGAAATCAAGGCAGTGTTTTCAACTGTGTTTAAAGCAGCGTTCATCATTTTGTTACTGTGAGTAAAACACTCTTACTTTATTAACAGGATATTACTTAATCTATGAATATGGAAAAATCTTTGACCTATGTCAAATGTTAGGTGATTATTAGGTTAATATGTATATGTATGAATGTGTTAGACATAGATAGTTCACCCTACAACTCAAAATAAACACTACACTTCTGCCATCTCAGCCCTCTGTCCTTGTTTGTTTTGATAAAAAGTGAAACCTTCCACTTCAAAAATAAATAGCTCATCATCCATTTAGTTTATGAATATGATTCCAAAATCAAAGTGGTTTGTTTTTTAGTATAGATTATTTTAAAATTGATTTAATGCAATGTCATCAAGTAGAGAAGGAGAAAATACCGTATGTCAGTAAGTAGGTCAGTATGGCCAAAAATTCAAATATCATAATTTAAAGAATGGATTACATGGATGTGATCGTCGTTGGAAATATGACTTTAGAGAGTGGTTTGAGAATTTTTAAGGTTGAGTGGAAAGAGGAATTTGGATATGATCGTAATTGGGGATTTTGTAAAATTTTGGCGTCGTGATTGATTTTGGGTCTCGGCGTTTGGTGTAGAGGAGGTGTAGGTGATGACACACTTGCGGAAAATGGCGCGATAATTTTTAGTGCAGTGTACGAGCTGGACAAGGTCGATTTAGGGTTTAGTGTGGTTGTTCGTGGATCTCGGGTTCGCGTGTTATTGGCGATGATGGAGGAAGAATGGAAGCGTGTGCACCAAGGGGGATGGGTGGAGTAGGATGTGGCGAAGCTATAGGCAAAGACTGGTGATGGATGGTGGACGGAGGAGGTGTGGCGAGGTGATTGTGTGTATGGTGATGGTTCCAGATTTTGGGTTTGAAGTTCGAAATTTCGAACGAGGGTTTTGTCGCGTGTTCCAAATGGGTCGGCGAGTTGCTCTGGTGGTGAGTGACGTGTGGAGATAGTCGGTGGTGAGGTGTAGGCTGGAGGCGATGCGTACATGTGCACGTTTCCATGCACAAAACTCATGCACGTCTTCGGGTTCAAATGGAAGAGGGGGAAAAGAAAACTGGAAGGGAGGAAGAAGAGTATTGGCCGGGTTTGCAATTGTATGGGCCGAGTGGTTTTTCTTTAAAATGAAGTAAATTAAATTTATTCTTATATTTAATAATCTTTAAATTTAAAAACATTATTTCTTCTTCGTTTTTAATCCGAACGACGCGTAGATTTTTGCGTCGAGTTCCTATTGCAAAATATTTCCATCTAGATTAATATTGCTGAGTTTTCTACAATGTAAAATTTAATGATTTTAACAATTAAAGTAAATAAATAAGTAATTTCTTATTTAATTAATTATAGGATAATTAATTAATTATTAAATGATCTGTTTAATGTTAATTAACTAAAATAAATTATTTTATTTTATTTCTTGGATTAACAAATAATCTGGATTTAAAATATATAATTTGACCGGTTATTTGGGATCAGTTGGGTTCTGATTTATAAATGGATTTAATATTAAATATAAATCGCTGGCTGAGTTAATGATCTATGTTTTGATTGATATTTCTCTTCAATACTGATTTCAATTATCTATTGTCAGTGCCATTAAGTTGCCAAACAAATTAAAGTAGGTAGAATAAAACGTTGACACAATTTATTGGAAGTAAATTGACTTGTACTAATCACCATTTTGAATTTCAGAAAATGTGATGATTACAAGCGAATTATGTTCGATGGACAGGTCATGATAAAGTAAACATACGGAATGAATTTCCATATGTGAATATTGACACCCTGATTATAGAATTGTTTATTTAAACAACTTGGCCTTTAAAATTTATCATTTTGGATTCGATGAGACCGAGATCGGATATCAACATTATCTAAAAACCACTTCGATCCAATATCTACTACAAACCTGTACGGTTTTGATTGTGCCCAACTATGCTGAAACGTGAGATGCAAGCATTTCAGTTATTTTCTAATTTACTTTCCATAGACACTATTATAATATCGGATAGATTTGATATAAAATGTTTTGGTTATCGTAAGGTAAAACCCGTCGTGTTTATGTGACGTGGTCTTACGAGATACCTTGTTTTCAAAGGATTATAAAAATAGTAATAATTCAAATTGAGTGTGTTTTCACACGCTAGTTTTCCAGACTAACTCGGGTGTTATTTTATTATAATGCTCGGGTCAGACCGAGTATTACAGATTCAGGTTAGGATGCTATGAAGCCCAGGAGACGAGCTGGATGACAGAGACGTATTTCCGTACTTATTATTTTCTGCTGTGTTTGTAACCTGTATAGTCAGCATTGGTGAGGACAAGTTATTATAACTGTCCAGATTGATTTGTTGATTGTTGTACTTTGATGATTGTATGTATATTAACTGATACATATTCTTTTGTATAAAAATCTGTTATTATATATTTATATTTTATTCCGCTGTGATTGTGAGATTCTGTGTTGTTGATTCTATTTTCTTCTACCGTTTTCTTCTCCACCTCTAATGATTCGGTATTTTCGGCACTTGACTATTTGGCATGTTATACAGTGAACGTATGGATGTCGATTTTCGAGGGTCGAAAATCCTGGGCCATTACACTTGGTATCAGAGCTTTGGTTTAGCATATACCTAAACCTGTGAAATAAGCTCATTGAGTGTATATACGTATAAGAGAGAGCGTGTAACAACCCGAGCTTTTGTGAGAATTTAATATCGTCATTAAACGATTATTGTGATAGTTAATTGATAATTGAAGTTTTAATCGAGTTGAAAATTCTTTTGTAATTCGTTAAAAGAATTTTGCAGGCTTTATAAATAAAATTTTGAACATGATCCCTTGTTTATTTTGGGCCGTGACAATTATCATTGCCATTCCCTTTTTTCGTTCACTCGTGAAAACCCGTCCCCTTTACCCTCTATTCTTTTTCATTCGAAATCGAAAACAAAGGAAAAGCCCTAAACGAAAAACGAAAAAAAATGGCGGCACAAATTCCTTCGTTTTCATTCGTTGCTCATCTCAAAAATTAGGGCATGGAAGAAATCGAAGATAGTGGCTGCTAGGATTAACTTCGTTCGCTTTCCTCGAATCGCTATGGCTTCGTCTCCCTGCTTGGCTCTCGGCTGCCTCGATTAGACAAAGGTGAGTGATTTTCTTCACTCACTTCTAATTCTCTCTTAGTTTAGTGCTTCAGCCATTCATTTGTGTTTCGCTGTGGATGATTTCGTTGATTTTGTCAATCTCGTATAACTTGGTGAATTTCTGGTTTGATGAGTTTTGTCTTGAGGTTGATGGTGTTCCTCATATTACCTACGGTGATTTCGTGTGAGTGCTTTCCCCTCACATTCGAATTTTTATCCCAGTTCAGTGTTGTGGCGGTTAATTTTGTTTTGATGTTGGGTTTCTCTGATTTAAGCAAAATTCATAGAAATTGATACTGCTTGTTCATTTATACGGCTCTGCCGAATTTTGAACAGTTTCAAACTTATGTTTTAGCCAATTGATTTTAGCCGGACTTTGATGATTCACTGACTTGTTCGGTTCGTTCTTTTTGTGTCACTTGGTTGACACAATTTTGGGTTTTCTGCTCCGACTTGTTTTTGAGGTTGTCTGGTTGTTCATTGATCTGTGTATATATACAGTTTCACATTTTAGCTCGGTTGCACTTGCAACCTGATGTTGAAAACTTAGGGATTTTGAAAATAACTATTGAAAACATACGACTTCAGAAATTAAGTATAAAGTTTTATTTGAACAAAGTTTATACTGTTGTGATGCTTTCTCGACCTTTGTTGCTTTGTTTTTGACAACTAGGGTTTTAAGTGCTTTGGAGGTCGTTATATGTTTAGCACTGAGTTTCGTTTTGAATTCGGTCTGTGTTTGATTTTTCCACTTGCTGCTGTATTGACTTGATGGTTATCCTCTTTGGGTGTCTGCACTTAATATTGTGTAGCATTGTTATGGTTGTATATGTTGCCTTTGGCATCCCTCTTTTTCACTGTCACGTTTGCAATTGAGCTTCTTTTGATCTTGCACTGCTTCATCATGTCGCTTGATTTGTTTCATTTGAGTAGTATCATTTCCTTTTGTTCTCGAGTGAGATACATGCATACACTTTGTATAGTGCTACTGTCTTAATACTGTGCACCTTTATGCCTTACATCCGGACATGTTCCTCTGGTCTTGGAGGCTACTCCTTTGTTCTGTGATTATTTATGTCCCCTGAGATAAATTGTGTGGTATTACACTATATCGGCACGGTTGCACGAAATCCATGTTCATACACGTAGCTTGGTCGTTTGACCCATGAGTTTTATCAACCAGTTGGAGTTCTCTTGCATCCCTTGAGTTGTTGCATTGTTCATATATGGTTATTCATAACCATTTTATTTTTGTTATGAGCATTTCTAACATGTGCACAGGTGCACTCATTTGGCTCTGCATTAGATTTTATATTTGGATTCATTTTGCCATGTCCAGTTTGTTATGTACATTCACTTGTGTACATAACTCATATTTACTTGATTGCAGCTTTATACTGCTGCCACTTACTAGTGCACTATTTGGTTCATGTTGCATTCACATGCACACTTGTTCATCATTTAGTTCACGTGTGCATTTGTATTGCCGTCTTCATGTACCTGAATACATGTTGTCACTATGCTTTTGTAGTTCAATTGTGTTATACTACTGCCTTTGTTCTCGAAATTGAAGTTTGCACTGCCTAGTTCACTATCACACCCATGTATTGTCTCTCCTGTCCACTGTTTATCTTAGTGGCCTTCACTTCGGCTGGCATTAGAGTGTGCGGCCTGGTTGCTTGCTGATTTATCTTCTTGTGACTGTAATTTTGTTGCATTCTTGCCTGGCATTCACGTGATGCCACCTCGAAGTTTGCACATTGATATGTTGTATTTCTATCCATGTTGAACTAGACCGGATATTGAATTTTATTGTGATCAGAGCTGCTGCAGTCTCTGTTTTCTGTCGATTGAGTGGAACTGGGGTCGAGACTTGATTTTTATGTCTTAACAATTTCAATTAAATTTGTACCTTGAGTTGAATCCAGTAAATGCTCGGGTTCGACCTTGCGATCATTGTGATTTTCACTGGGCTTTTGTGTATCTCCTGCGATAGTGGCGAGGCAGTACACGCGTGCGTGTACTGCAGCCCTATCAGATTTGACAGTTTTAAATTGATTTAGTCGATTTGATAAATTGTTTATTTATCTCTGTTGATGATTTAAATCTGCTGATTTTTGTTAAACACTGTTAAGTGTTATATTGACCGCTATCCGGTTTCTTTGTTTAAAGAATCGGATGGACGGGAATTATTGTGACTGTCGTCTATTTAAATTATTACTGCCTATATGCACTAATAAACTGGTTTGAATTAGACTGACCTGGGTATTATTTTCTTTTGAATGTAATACTCGGGTCAGACCCGAGTTATTTCAGGTTGTAGATTTTCTTCTTTGAGTTGCTGTTCGGGATTTGAAGACTTTTCGCATCTTCTGAAGTTGTCATTGTTCTTTTGTAGTAGTCGTGTCATTGTATAGAACGATATGTGTTCATGTATATTAGTCGATAATGTACGTGTGTATATAACTTCTAGAGTCGACAGTTGTAGTTGTTTCGTATGTATTGTGTCAACTATGTATTAACTGTCATCAGTTATATATATATGAGACTTTTGTTTTTATCTGTGTTCCGCAATTATATTATCTGTGTTATTGTTATATCTAATGTCCTAAACTATTATGAACTATCGTGGTTTGTTTTATACTGATAATTGGGTGTGTCGATGGGAGTAAATAAATAATAGATGAAAAATAAAAAGTATATACCACTCCTATCGAGATAACCAATATTAGTGTAAGGCCAACTACGGATGGTCGCTCCTATCCAGCCTTATTCTTCGTAATAATAGACAGTATTTCTTTTAATACTCTTTGTTATTATGAGCATAGAGGTGGGGCGTCACAGAGCGTATTTGTTAGTGATATAAAAATATTTTGATATTAATAAATGAAATTATTTTAACTTGGATTTTATATAGAATATAAAAGAATGAATTCTATAAACTGATAAAATCAATCGTGACTGATGATGATTGAATGTTATCTCTTTGTTGATTGATTGTTCGATTAATATGGATTTTCATATTATCGCTTATCGATTGATGAGTCGTGCTCGGCCTGTTTATGAACATCGACTATTGGCTGTTGATTTGAGCATTTGATTATAGTTGGAAAATTTTGGTTTTTGAAAAATATTTAACCAATTGAGAAACTACATGTTTAACATGAATTTTAAAGTGAATATATATTTTAATTTCCCTCTGTATCATTTTAAAGAGTAATGGATACCATTTGAAAATGATATAGACATGGTTAATAAATAAACAAAAAGTTATTCAAATTGAAAATTTGACAGTTGGATTTTGGGATTTTTTTTAAAAAATTGGTTTTAAGATTCGAAAAATATATAATAGCATAATTTGAAATTATTTTCCAAATAGAACTGTTATAAATGATTTCAAAGTGATTACAAAAAGGGATTTTCAAAAGATTTAAAAGAAATGAAGTCCAAAACTCACTTCTGTCGTTGGAAAATAAATTTTGGTGATGTTTGTAGCATCATCGGCATTCATTTTCGAGTTTCAAAGTGGGGGAGGCCACTTTAGTTGTAACGACCCGTAATTTTCGATAATTAAAAATAGTTAATTTAATAAGATATTGTGATTTAATTTTGGAAGAAATAAAATTTGTGGTTTAGTAATAAGAATTTAACTGGAATAAAATGAAATAGTATTAATTTAAGGTAACTGATAACTGCTTTAAATGTAATTCCAATTAATTAAAAGAATTAAAGAGTTATAATTGATATAGATTGTAAATAAATCATAGTAATGTATGTATTAATGGATAATTGGATTGAAAGAGCAATTGATAAATTAAATGTTAATGAATTAATAAAATGATGTGTAATGAATGGAAATTTAATAAAATGAGTGTAATGAGAGTTGTTATAACATTTGCTTGTAAATAACAAATTTACAAATGTTACTAAATGTAGAAATGGTGACAATTGTTATTTGTTACCAATTTAATTAATCAATTACAAATAAATGTAAATAAATGTTATATTGATGTGAGTTAAGACAATAACTGTAGAATGTGAATGTAATAGAATGGATAGAAATATTAATTCTATTCATAAGGTAATAATTGATTTAATAAAGGAATGAAACCAAGATAAATAAATTAATTGGGATTTTAAATTATAATTAATGTGTAAAATTGACAAAAATTCAATATAATTGAAATATAGTAGTTAATACAAATAAAAGGTGAAAATTTGAGAATATTAATGTAATAAAATATAAAACAATGTTAACTATGTCTGTAGAGTAATAATTGTGAGAATAAAAGATTGAAACCAAACTAAAACAATTTATTGGAATTAAATTTTAATTAATTGGATTTAATTATAGTTGAAATTGAACACTATAATTAGTGAAATATTAAACACTGAATTTGATATGTAAATTTGCTTTAAGTTATTATAAATGTCTAAGTAATCAAAAATGATGAAATTTGTTAGTTTATAAATATTGAATTAAAAAGTGATTTAATTAATTTAATTTATTTAATTAACGTGAAAATAGCCATTTTGGCCACTGACTCGGATTTCGGCAAAACTAGTTTCATCAGATCTGTAACGGTGAATTATTGTAAGGTTTCAAGTTTTGTAGCGATCGGACTTGTCGTTTGGACGTAGCGGCGTGATGGAATAGGCGGCTGTAGGGTTTTGTTCGGTGTTGTACGCGATGCTAGGGTTTTGGAAGATAGGAACGTGCGATGACGTGGCTCATTTTGGGTAACATGTTTTATTAAATGAGTTGTCTTATTTATTTTGTTTAAAATTGTATAATGTTCTAACTTTAAAAACTTTTGCATACGAACTCGGATTTAGGTGCGGTTTGTTTCGTTGGGATCGTATCAAAATTTTGGACATTTTGACACTCATTTAGACGAATTCTGTGACTTTTTAAATTTTGATCATAAATTGGATTTTAATTCGATTTAAAATCAAAGGTGAGTGTTTTGACTCACTCACAACTACTAGATTATCTTATGATAGTTAAATTAAATTTATAATGTGATTAGAAATTTATTTATTAACATTTAGTATATTTAAATTGTCATTCTAGTTAAATATGACTTTTATTGCAATTAATTATCGTTTAATTTAATATTGAATTTAAATTGTCAATTTAATACCTGTTGTTGATTATCAGTTATCTATTGATGTTTATTGATCATTTTGGACGATGATTGTGATGGATATTGATATTGGATGAATGGATGCTTTATTTTATATTGTTATAAACTGCAAGTTCACTATGGGTTGAAATGATACATACTCGAACGATCTATAGATTAGGAAAAAATCGTTATGGGTTGAAATGATAGACTCGAGCAGTTATATGGATTTTACTTAATTCGGGATTGCGGATTGAAATGATATATAACCGTAAAATTGTAAATTGCGGATTGAAATGATAAATATCTGTATCACTAGACCCTAGGGTAGAGAATTATATACGGACACCAAATTGATTAAATTAAATGATTTTTGAACCTTCGAAATTTGGAATTCAGTTAACTAGTATTTTGAAAAAGAAATTGATTTATATAAACTGAAGTATTTTCGATAATCCAAGTGTTAATGCTGAAAAGGGAATTGATTTAATAAATTGTTCAAAGGATTTAAATTTGAATTTTAAGTTGAAGTGTCAAATATAAATGAATTTATTGGAATTGAGTTACTGAAAAGGTTTGGATATAACGTAGAAATCTAATTAAACTAATTTAAACTATTTTAATTAAATTAACTATTTTAATCAATTTAAAACTATTTTAATTTATATTAAGCTATTACAACCTATTTAATCCAAGTTAACCCATTATACCTATTTTAAACTAATTAAATTTATTTAATCTATTTTAAACCCATTTATTATAATATTAATCTATTTAATCTATTTTAAATTTAATTTATTTAAAATATAACTAATATAATCTAAATCTAATTAATGTATATTTAATCTATTTAAATCATTTTTAAACTAATTAAATCAAATTTAAATCTATTTAAACTATTTTTACTATTTAAACTATTTTTACTATTTTAAATCTGTTTAAACTATTTTAAAACTATAAAAACTATTTTAAATTACCTAAACTATTTTCTAAAATTTCAGTCTATGTAAAGTTGAAGTATTTAAATTTAAATCCTTAATGACGATACAACCTAAGTTGGAATTTGGAATTGATATTTTTTGTGAAATGACGTATTTGAGCAAATAAGACGATTTTGAAATGAAGAATTAGTTAACATAACTTATCGAAGATTTCAAAGTGAATATGATTTGAAAGTGTATATGATTTCAAAGTGAATATGATTGGAAAGTGTATTTGATTTGAAAGTGAATATGATTTGGAAGTGAATATGTTTTTGAAAGTGAATATAGTTTGAAAGTGAACATGATTTTGAAAGAGGTATGATTTGAAATTGAATATGATATTTTGATATAAATTGTGAATTGACTTTTTAAAAACATAAAAGAACCATCTGGTGTGAAATAAGCGTTTGGTTGTTAAAGAGACCGGGATCGGATATTGTCATACTCTTTGCCAATACCGAAAACCATTTTAACAACTGTGTACGTGGTGAAGATTCCAAAAATGAAGTAGGATGGTTTGACGAACGATTTTTGTATGAGGTATGACGTGACCCTAACTCCCGTGAGTCAGCTTAGATGTGACTAAAATAGGAGTTATACCTGGGCCAAGTGAGGTCATTCCTCCGATCGAACATGCTTCTACGATACCATATTATGACTTTGTGATGATTTGGTGGCCACCCCTCGATTTTGATTATGGGAGTGTGTTCCGAGGTGGGCGGTAGTAGCCACTATGCGTTACCACCAGCCCGGTTCTGCAAATGGTAAATCTACTATAGCATTACCTCGAGTTCCATGTTCACATGCCCTAGAGCGCCTTCTACGAGTTTATTTTTTACCGTACCTATGGGGTGTCCTCTGGGTAAACCACCGGTTTGGTGGAGCTTACGACATTGTATAGACTACGTGAATATATAAAATGTGTTAATGGGGATATGGGAAATGCCTTAACGCTATTTTAATACTTTACTGTAGACACTATTATAATAGCGTATTGTACTACATAGTAGAGAGTTTAACGGATCCTTAGGAGATGTAAATCCCGAATATCTCTTAAGTTATTGCACTCACGTTAGACACTAGATAGGAGATGTCAAACCCCGTAAACATCTCTGATGTCGTTACACTCATATCTATTTATTGTTGATTTAACTTACATAAGATCTTTTAATTCTGACTCGAGTGTTTTGTCTTTTCAATTCGCTCGGGTCAGTCTGAGCATTTCAGGATTGAAGACCTTATCTTTGGAGGATGAAGACAAAATTTTTGCACTATTACTATTTATTATATTTATTCCACTGCATCATGTTGTTCCACTGCATTTATTTGTTTATTCTGGTTGTCTGTAACTCTGGTTTCGTATTGTATAACTATAATCAAATGTTATTTGTAAAACAACTTCATGAACTGTTATTTTGATTATTATATTTTGTCATTCCGCTGCGAGATTCTGTATTTGTTTTTTTCTTTCTTTGCTTTTTCTTATTTACTCCTATAACAATCTGCCCTTTTGCATGGTTTGAGTCTGACGTGTGTGGTTTATCGTCGATTTAAACTGTCCAAAATGGCTGGCCGTTACAGTTGGTATCAGAGCTTTGGTTTAGCGATAACCTTAGCTTTGTGGGGTCTGACTCTTTAGGAATAGGGTAGTAATACCTAGAATGAGTCTTTGAGTGTATATATGAGAGAGTGTATTTGTTAGTGCTATAAAAGGGTTTTATATTGTGTTAATTTGTTCTGTCCTGTATTTATAAATTCTGGTCGATACATAGGACGTTATGACAATGATAGGGATTCATAAACACTTAATAGGACAGATCGACTCAATACTTGTTTTGTAATATAGGTAAATGAAATAATTTTACCTATTTTATATTTTTGTATATAAAATAATAAATTTTATAAATGATATAGTTGGATGTAATATGTTGTTTGATAGGTAGAATTTTTTTATAAATATTGATTGAAAAAAATATGATTTACGAATAAGGTAAATATAAATTGGAAGTTTAGAACTGAAATTCCGGGATTTCTTAAAATTTCTTTCGAAACATTTTGGAATATAATATTAGTATTATTTGGAAGTATTTTTTGATAAATATTTCAAGGTGATTTGAAAGAAATGTTTATAAGAAATTTTTAAAAATGAAATAAGTTCTTTACTCCCCTCTCTGTCGCTGGAAAATAATTTCGGTGATGAGTGCACGCATCATCGGCGTTCAATTTCGAGTTTCAAAGTGGGTTGATGGTTATAGTGGTTTTACTACACCTTATTTTGATAAACGAATATTAAGTTTTAATTTCTGAATATGATTTGATCTATAAAGGATAAAAATATATAGATTATTTTCTAAGTGACTAAAATAAACCCGGAGTTTAGTTCTTAGATTTTCCTGATAATTAGTAGTTTCAATTATTATAATGAATGGAATTTTGACTATATTAATAATTGGAAACTTCTAAAAGGAGAATAAGAAATTTGATGCTTAAATGATTAATGAAATAGATAAGAAGCTGAAATTTTGAAACTGTAAATAAAAAGGGAAATGGAAACAAGAAAGGGTAACTATTGAACATTTTGTCAACTAAATATATAAGAGAAACTTGGGTAATATTCAATTGTATTCTAAAAGATATATATATATATATATATATATAACTTACCAAAATTTTAAAAGTTGAAATGTTAATAAAGATATGTAATAGAATATTATACAAGTAAAACTTGGAAAAATGTAAGTGTTCAATGGAATTTCTTATAAATAAGAATTCTAATGTTATAAATTGTTATAAACTAAAGTTATTAGTTTGAAATTCTACTAATTAAATGTAATATAAGTGAATAATGTAAGAAAAATAATTATAAACTTAAGTTAACATCTAAACTATTTATAATCAGAGAATGGTAAAAGGTGGATACTGTAACTGAATAATTATAAACTTGAATTAATATTGAAGCCATTTAAAATTAAAATGAATACTATATAAATTGAATGGTTATAACTTCAGAAACCATTGAAATAACTTAGAAATGAAGTTAATATTCAATGATACTATATATGGAAGAATGAACGTGAAAAAGAAATAATCTATAAATGGTCAATTGAATTGTAAAGAAACTTACCTAATAATGTATAATCCAATAATTGAAATAAAAACAACTTATTTAAGCAATGAATGTAAAGTAATAAAATGAAAGAAAATGGCACTGTATGAAAAAGGGAGAAATGAACTTTTGTAAGTAACAATGAATGTAAATTAATGAAAATAAACATTATATGAATGAGAAAAGAAAAGCAAATGAGAAAAAAAATCAAACTAAATTGTAAATTTGAAGTAAACTGAAATAAAATGTATACAGTAGTTCAATAATGAACTTATTTATGATCCAAATAAATGAAATAGATATAACTTATGTATGTAAATAATGTAAATTAATGAAATGAGCCTTACATGAATGAATGAAAATTAAAATTTAGTGAGTAATGAACATAAATTAAAGAAAATCATTGTATGAGAAAAAAAGAAGAAAAAAAGAACAATAAATGATGTGAAAAAGATAAATAGAGTAAACTTTAAAATGGGTTGGATTCTTTGTTTGTGTTGGCTTATGGATTGGTTGGGAAAGGATACTTTTATTTTGTATAGAGATGTATAAATAACCTATAAAGTTTTATCTACGACTATTGAGTGTATGGTTTACTTCATAGTTTATTTATCATTTTATATGACTAGATGTTTCTAAACCCGAACGAACCTATTGATGGTTGCTATGGATGTAGATTGATATTTTTAACTATATGTGATGATTGAATGATGTTTTTGTATGGAATTGTTGTTATATTGTGATGTTTGGTTTGTTATTAATTGAAACAACTTAAATATTCCTCTTTTATATAATTATTAACTTCTTTGGATTATATAAGTGAAATACAGGTTTATGGAAGCAATAGCCACTGCCGTTGGTTTCATGAAATAAGCGTTATTTGCTCGACAAATAGGTACGTTCTCGGATTACTGTTTTCTAGTGGTATTATATTTTTTTTCCCGTTGTTTGGGATATATTGTTTTGAAAAATATAAAATATATTGTCATTATTGATATTATTATTTCTCCCAGACCTCTCCGTACAAAGGAGACTCTGCCGAAGTTTTCCGTGAATTTTGGAGTTAGAAATTTTTTTGTGAAATGTTTTCAAACTTTTGTTAACTTGAATATAAAGGATTTAATTGTTATAAATTGATATATTTTTTTTAAATTATTTAATTATGTAAATTAATTGTTATAAATTTAATATTTTGAATAAGATATATTGATTACTTAATTCCTTCTTTTCCCTTCTTTTTCCTTTTCGAGGACGAAAAGTTTTGAGTGGGGGAGAGTGTAATGGCCCGTAATTTTCTATAAATAAAAATAGTTAATTTAATAAGATATTGTGATTTAATGTTGCAAGAAATAAAATTTGTGGTTTATTAATAAGAATATAACTGGAATAAAATGAAATAGTATTAATTTAAGGTGACTGATAACTGCTTTAAATGTAATTCCAATTAATTAATAGAATTAAAGAGTTATAATTGATATAGATTGTAAATAAATCATAGTAATGTATGTATTAATGGATAATTGGATTGAAAGAGAATTGATAAATTAAATGTTGATTAATTAATAAAATGATGTGTAATGAATGGAAATTTAATAAAATGAGTGTAATGAGAGTTGTTATAGCATTTGCTTGTAAACAACAACTTACAAATGTTAATAAATGTAGAAATAATGACAATTGTTATTTGTTACCAATTTAATTAATCAATTACAAATAAATGTAAATAAATGTTACATTGATGTCAGTTAGGACAATAACTGTAGAATGTGAATGTAATAGAATAAATAGAAATGTTAATTTTATTCAAAAGGTAATAATTGATTTAATAAAAGAATGAAACCAAGATAAATAATAAATTGGGATTTTAAATTATAATCAATGTGTAAAATTGACAAAAAATCAATATAATTGAAATATAGTAGTTAATACAAATAAAAGGTGAAAATTTGATAATATTAATGTAATAAAATATAAAACAATGTTAACTATGTCTGTAGAGTAATAATTGTGAGAATGAAAGATTGAAGCCAAATTAAAAGAATTTATTGGAATTAAATTTTAATTAATTGGATTTAATTACATTTGAAATTGAAAACTGTAATTAGTGAAATATTAAACACTGAATTTGTTATGTAAATTTGCTTTAAGTAATTATAAATATCTAAGAAATCAAAAATGATGAAATTTGTTAGTTTATAAATATTGAATTAAAAAGTGATTTAATTAATTTAATTTATTTAATTAACGTGAAAATAGCCATTTTGGCCACTGACTCGGATTTCAACAAAATCAGTTTCATCGGATCCGTAACGGTGAATTATTGTAAGGTTTCAAGTTTCGTAGCGATCGGAATTGTCGTTTGATCGTACGGGCTCGAAATGCCTAGAAATCAATTTAATTGAAATCAATTCTAAATAAGTTGATTTTAAGCTAACTTCTTTATACGATGGAATTAGGACTTGAAACCTGTTCCAATGAGTTTAAAATTATCAAAACATCTGTTTTGATATATGGGATGACCCATTTTCGTTTCGGGAACGAAACGGGCTTTTCGGGTCGTTTATCGTTCAACTTTCAAATCAATCTGTCCTTTCATTTCTATTTCTGATCTGTCTATATATAGCCTGTTATAAGCCCTAGCTATATTCTTATTTCATTTGTCTGTACGTACAATTCTATCTACTTCTCTCTTTCCAATGGCAGACAAAACAAAACCAATTGCAAATCAAAAATCAAATCAAAAATTTGAACTCCTCAAAATATATCAAATTATATATCGATTCGAAGCTCTCGATGAGCGCAAGTCAAATCTACAGCTTGTTTTTCGACTTGGGTTTCGGTGTGGCCAGAATTGGACGAATTAACCTCGGCCGTTCATCGCGTTGTGATGAACTTCGACCGATCGTCGAACAGAGGGTATGGTCGCGTAGAGAGCGTCAC
This sequence comes from Allium fistulosum, assembly GCA_030737815.1. NCBI lineage: Eukaryota > Viridiplantae > Streptophyta > Magnoliopsida > Asparagales > Amaryllidaceae > Allium > Allium fistulosum. The sequence goes on along the minus strand of CM060905.1, from coordinate 1,029,112,642 downwards.
GCGGGGTTGATCGGTGCCGACCATTTATCTTATCAACGACTCGATCATCGGGAAGAATTGGATTAGGGTTTAGAGTGTAGGCGGCGACTGCTCGAGTTTGGACGGCGCTCAGCGATGTGGGAGTGTCGGTGGTAGTCGTGGATCATGGAGTGTGGTCAGCGCGTCGTTGGTGATGGTTTGGTGGGCCGCGGCTGGACGTAGCAGCGTTATGGAATAAGCAGCTGTAGGGTTTCGTTCGGTGTTGTACGTGATGCTAGGGTTCTGGAAGATGGGAACGTGCGATGACGTGGCTCGTTCTGGGTAACGTGTTTTATTAAATGAGTTATCTTATTTATTTTGTTTAAAATTGTATAATGTTCTAACTTTAATAACTTTTGCATATGAACTCGGATTTGGGTGCGGTTTGTTTCATTGGGATCGTATCAAAATTTTGGACATTTTGACTCTGGTTTGGACGAATTCTAAGACTGTTTGAATTTTTGGGCCTAAATTGGATTTTAATTCGATTTAAAATCAAAGGAACTCACAACTACTATATTATCTTATGATAGTTAAATTAAATTTATGATGTGATTAGAAATTTATTTATTGATGTTTAGTATATTTAAATTGTCATTCTAGTTAAATATGACTTTTATTGTAATTAATTATTGTAACGACCCACTATTTTGGACCATTCAAATCGACAATAAAACCACACATGTCGGACTTGAATAATTCAAAACAATAAATTGTAAATAAATTTGGAGCAAATAAAATCAATCACAGAATCATAGACACAGAATATCAGAATAACTCGCAGCGGAATAAAAATAACATAGTAGTTCATGAAGCTACTACAATACATAGTCTCAAAACAAATACATAATACCAGAGTCTGAAAGTAAATACAACTGGAAATCCAAATACATAAGTTCACTAATACATAAGCAAGGGCTGAGTGGAAATAACTAAAATAGAAATAGATAGACAATTAGATAGATAGATAAATCTCCAGCAATCTCTAGCTCCAAAGATGAATCCAAAGCTTTGATACTCAGGCTGACCCGAGCGTAAAGCAAAACACAAAACACTCGAGTCAGGACATACATACCTATAAAATGTAAATAAACTCAAGTGTACTGTAATAGAAATGCATCAATAACTTAAAGGATGCTTGGGATCGCCCATCCTTTAAGGATCCGTTAAACTATCTACTATGTAGTAATATACGCTATTATAATAATGTCTAAAGTAAAGTAAACTATTTAAAAATAGCGTAAAGGCTTTACATTTTCCATCTTAACACATTTTATAGCGCCAATACTTTATACAGTACTGTAATACCCCATAAACTGGAGCTACCAGAGGATACTCCATAGGTACGACAGAAATCAAACTCGTAAAAGGAGCGCTAGGGTAGGTGACACGACACAACTAGGCAATGCCAGGGTAGATATACCAATTACACTTCCAGGCTGGTGGTAACGCAGAGCCGCAGCAATCGCCCACCTCGAGCCACACTCCCGAATCAAGGGGTTCGCCCAAACGATCACAAAGTAATAGAATGGTATACAATGGAGTGTGTCAAATAAGTGGAGCGACCTCATTGGCCCGTCGATTGCTCCTGTTTTAGCCACCTTATGCTAACTCACGGGAGTTAGGTCCACGTATATACCTCATATAGAATCGTCACCACCATCCTACTTCATTCTGGAATCTCCACCGCGTACACAGTTGTTAAAGTGGTTTTCGGTATCGACAGAGAGTATGCCCATATCCGATCCCGGTCTCTTTAACAACCAACCGTTATTATAACCCGTGGTTATTTATTTCAAATGGTTAACATTTCAAATCAAAACATATTTATTTCAAAACCATTAAAATCCAATGACATTATTCTTTCAAAATATTATTTATTTTCCAAAGTTGTAACACTACCAAATCTATACACTTAGTTATAACATTTCAAAAATGTAATATTTGGAAACCATAGCACTTTTAAAAAATGTAATATTTAGAAACCATAACACTTTTAAAATGTAATATTTATATAGCCATAACACTTTTAAAATGTAATATTTATATAGCAGCATTTCGAAAATGTTACATTTTTAGAAATAGTAGCATTTTAAAAACATAACCTTAAATCCATAGCATTTTGGAAATGCTGCAATTTCTATTATATTTTCTACTATAACATATTTAAAACATCATATCTTATATTTTTATCATAGTTATTATATAAAATCTATTTTACTTTACAAACTTATTTATTTGGATATTAATTAAACTATGATTTTAGTTAAATGAAATTTATTACTAAAATATCCAATTAAAACTGTATTTTCTTATATTAGGTAAAAATACATTTTAAAACCATTTATTAACTTATAAAATTTTAAATTATAAAAATAATCAGTATATATATTTTTTAAATCATTTAAATCAAAATTTAAGTTAAAATTTCATAATTTAAAATTCAAAATACTTAAAAAATTTCAGAAAATATTTATATTTAAAAATATTAACCACAGGTCTGTATAATATTTTCTAACCTAGGTCAAGTGATACAGATATATATCATTTCAATCCGAAATAAAAATCTCGGGTTAGATCATTTCAAACCCACAGTCCCAAGTCAAATAAAAATCGCTTAAGCCTATCATTTCAGCTCATAACGATTTTTCCCTATTCTAAAGTCCGTTCGGGTATGTATCATTTCAACCCATAGTGAGAGAACTTGCAGTGTGAGAAACAGAATATAAAATAAACAATATAGCATAACATATCATGTCAGGTGATGAAACAGGTATAACATAAGGTTATAACATCATATAATATCATACCACAGGCATATATGAAACTACTATCAACATGGCATATCACTATTATAATTCACAAGAATATAAGTACGAAGTCGAGAGTGATAAACTTACCTTCTTTGGCTAGAGATAACAATTCAAGACACAAGATCAAACTCCGAAAAGCACGACAAAGCACGAATTAGACTTGAGTGGAAGTAGAGCCAAGATCCAAGTCTTGTACACAACAAAATACAACATACATAAATATATATTCAACACATAAAAATATAAATTAAAACAAAGGCAAATACGACTTAGTGGGCTCGGCCACTTTGGCAATAGGCTTGACTTCCTTGAAACATGGTCCGACCATGATGGGTTTGTGGACAACTAAGCACGGCTATGGATGGGTTGAAGTGCTACAAGGCTCGGCTATGGGTAGATGAAGGGGTGGCAAGGCAAAATGGCAAAGGGAAGGTAAAAAGACAAGGCACAAGTGCCTTTTGGGTTCGACCCTATGGCTAATGGGTCCGGTCACTATGGTTTGTGGTTCGGCCATGTTGTGCTATGGGTCAAGGCACATGAATTGAAGGCTTTGGGAAGGAGATGGTCACGGCTATACAAGTCAAGATGGTGACCGAGGCAAATAGAAGAGGGGAGGATGAAGGTATGGGGTCGGCTAGGGTTTCAAGCATGAGATGGTGATGATTTTGGCCTAGGAAGTCACGACCATGGCTATGGTGATGAGGAAATGGTTGTGGCCGAGCATAGGATGGTGATGATGAGGGTAGAGATGAGGAGAAGGGGTCGGCTATGGAGAGGGTTATGGCCGAACTATGCAAGGAAGAGAAACAAAACAAGAAAAAGAATAAAAAGAAGAAGAAGCTAGGAGACTTACTGTAAATTTTGTTCAGAGAAGTAAAAATGAGAAAGAGAGAAGGGGAGGATGTTTTGTACGTGAATGGCAAATAGAAAGATATCTATTCAATTTGAAAAGGCAAACACATGTCTCTTAGCAATTTCCTAAGCCCAATAGCAAAGCCCAATAGCAAAGCCCAATATCAAAACAAGCTAAAAACCCAAACAAAATCAAGCCCAAACCAAAATAGAAAATAGAAAATAAAAATACGGAAAAATATTTGCGTGTAAAACGCTGAAATTTAACAGATTTAAAAAGTATAAATCAGAATTTGACGAAACGAAAAGCAGAGAGAATGTTAGAATCAAATTCAGCTTCAAAGAAAAAGAATAAAACTTTAAAATTCAAATTTAAAATTTTCAACTGAAAGTCAAACTTTGACCAAAGTTGACCAAAAATTTAAATTTTCAGAAAATCTTTATTTTAATATATTCGGAAAAATAATTCTCAACAAATCCCAAAAATACATTATAAAATTCCAAATTTTCAATTTTTAAATGATTTAAAATCAAAGTTCTCAAATAAATTCTATTTAAAAATATTTGCTAAAATTACGGGTTGTTACAATTATCGTTTAATTTAATATTGAATTTAAATTGTCAATTTAATACCTGTTGTTGATTATCAATTATCTATTGATGTTTATTGATCGTTTTGGACAATGATTGTGATGGATGTTTGATTGTTGATATTCGATGAATGGATGTTGTATATTGTTGTAAATTGCAAGTTCACTATGGGTTGAAATGATACATACCCGAACGATCTATAGATTAGGGGAAAATCATTATGGGTTGAAATGATAGATTCGAGCAGTGTTATGGATTTTAATTAATTTGGGATTGCGGTTTGAAATGATATATAACCGTAAAATTGTAAATTGCAGATTGAAATGATAAATATTTGTATCACTTGACCCTAGGGTAGAGAATTATATACGGACACTGGATTGGTTAAATTAAATGGTTTTTGAACCTTTGAAATTTTGAATTCAGTTAACTAGTATTTTGAAAAAGAAATTGATTTATATAAACTGAAGTATTTTCGATAATCCAAGTGTTAATGCTGAAAAAGGAATTGATTTAATAAATTGTTCAAAGGATTTAAATTTGAATTTCAAGTTGAAGTGTCAAACTCAAATATAAATGAATTTATTGGAATTGAGTTACTGAAAAGGTGTGGATATAACGTTGAAATCTAAATTTAAACTATTTTAATTAAATTAACTATTTTAATCAATTTAAAACTATTTTGATTTATATTAAGCTATTACAACCTACTTAATCCAAGTTAACCAATTTTACCTATTTTAAACTAATTAAATTTATTTAATCTATTTTAAACCCATTTAATATATTTTTATTATATTTAATCTACTTTAAATTTATTTAATTTATTTAAAATCTAATTAATATAATCTATATTTAATCTATTTAAATCATTTTTAAACTAATTAAATCAAATTTAAATCTATTTAAACTATTTTTACTATTTAAACTATTTTAAATCTATTTAAACTATTTTAAAACTATAAAAACTTTTAAAATTACCTAAACTATTTTCTAAAATTTCAGTATGTGTAAAGTTATAGTATTTATATTTAAATCCTTAATGATGATACAACCTAAGTTGGAATTTGGAATTAATATTTTTTGTGAAATGATGTATTTGAGCGAATAAGATGATTTTGAAATGAAGAATTAATTACCATAACTTATCGAAGATTTCAAAGTGAACATGATTTGAAAGTGTATATGATTTCAAAGTGAATATGATTTGAAAGTGTATATGATTTGAAAGTGAATATGATTTGGAAGTGAATATGTTTTTGAAAGTGAATATAGTTTGAAAGTGAACATGATTTCGAAAGAGGTATGATTTGAAATTGAATATGATATTTTGATATAAATTGTGAATTGACTTTTTGAAAACATAAAAGAACCATCCGGTGTGAAATAAGCGTTTGGTTGTTAAAGAGACCGGGATCGGATATTGTCATACTCTTTGCCAATACCGAAAACCACTTTAACAACTGTGTACGTGGTGGAGATTCCAAAAATGAAGTACGATGGTTTGGCGAACGATTTCTGTATGAGGTATGACATGACCATGACTCCCGTGAGTCAGCTTAGATGTGACTAAAACAGATGCTATATCTGGGCCAAGTGAGGTCATTCCTCCAATCAGACATGCTTCTTCGATACCATATTATGACTTTGTGATGATTTGGTGGCCACCCCTCGATTTGGATTATGGGAGTGTGTTCCGAGGTGGGCGGTAGTAGCTGCTATGCGTTACCACCAGCCCGGTTCTACAAATGGTAAATCTACCCTGGCATTGCCTCGAGTGTCGTGTTCACATGCCCTAGAGCGCTTTCTACAAGTTTGTTTTGTACCGTACCTATGGGGTGTCCTTTGGGTAAACCACCGGTTTGGTGGAGCTTACGACATTGTATAGACTACGGGAATATATAAAATGTGTTAAGGGGGATATGGGTAACGCCTTAACGCTATTTTAATACTTTACTTTACTGTAGACACTATTTTAATAGAGTATTGTACTACATAGTAGACGGATCCTCATGAGATGTAAATCCCGAACATCTCTTAAGTTATTGCACTCAAGTTTGACACTGGATAGGAGATTTCAAACCCCGAAAACATCTCTGATGCCGTTACACTCATATCTATTTACTGTTGATTTAACTTACATAAGATCTTTTAGTTCTGACTCGAGTGTTTTGTCTTTATAATTTGCTCGGGTCAGCCTGAGCATTTCAGGATTGAAGACCTTATCTCTGGAGGACGAAGACGAAGATTTTGCACTATTACTATTTATTATATTTATTCCACTGCATCATGTTGTTGCGCTGCATTTATTTATTTATTCTGGTTGTTTGTAACTCTGGTTATGTATTGTATACTATAATCAAATGTTATTTGTAAAACAACTTCATGAACTGTTATTTTGATTATTATATTTTTTTCATTCTGCTGCGAGATTCTGTATTTGTTTTTTTCTTTATCTGCCTTTTCTTATTTACCCCAATAACAATTTGCCCTTTTGCATGGTTTGAGTCTGACGTGTGTGGTTTATCGTCGATTTAAACAGTCTAACAAGTCTGGCCGTTATAGTTGGTATCAGAGCTTTGGTTTAGCGATAACCTTAGCTTTGTGGGGTCTGACTCTTTAGAAATAGGGTAGTAATACCCTAGAATTAGTCTTTGAGTGTATATATGAGAGAGCATATTTGTTAGTGTTATAAAAGGGTTTTGTATTGTGTTAATTTGTTCTGTCCTGTATTTATTAATTATGGTCAGTACATAGGACGCTATGACAATGATAGGGATTTCTAAACACTTAATAGGACAGATCGACACAATACATGTTTTGAAATATAGGTAAATGAAATAATTTTACCTATTATATATTTTTGTGTATAAAATAATAATTTTTATAAATGATATAGTTGGATGTAATATGTTGTTTGTTAGGTATAATTTTTTTATAAATATTGATTGAAAAAAATAGGATTTACGAATAAAGTAAATATAAATTGGTAGTTTAGAACTGAAGTTCCGGGATTTCTGAGAATTTCTTTCGAAAGATTTTTGAATATAATATTAATATTATTCGAAAGTATTTTTTTGATAAATATTTCAAGGTGATTTGAAAGAAATGTTTAAAAGAAATTTTTAAAAAGGAAATAAGTTCTGTACTCCCCTCTCTGTCGCTAGAAAATAATTTCGATGATGAGTGCACACATCATCGACGTTCATTTTTGAGTTTCAAAGTAGGTAGACGGTTGTAGTGTTTTTACTACAGCTTGTTTTGATAAACAAATCTTAAATTTTAATTTCTAAATATGATTTGATCTATAAAGGATAAAAATAGATACATTATTTTCTAAGTGACTAAAATGAACCCGGAGTTTAGTTCTTAGATTTTTCTGATAATTAGTAGTTTCAATGATTATAATGAATGGAATTTTGACTCTATTAATAATTGGAAACTTCTAAAAGGAGAATAAGAAATTTGATGCTAAAATGATTAATGATATACATAAGATGCTGAAATATTGAAATTGTAAATAAAAAGGGAAATGGAAACAAGGGTAACTATTGAACATTTTGTCAACTAAATATATAAGAGAAACTTGGGTAATATTCAATTGCATTCTAAGACACACACACACACACACACACACACACACACACATATATATATATATATAACTTACCAAAATTTTAAAAGTTGAAATGTTAATAGAGATATGTAATAGAATATTATACAAGTAAAACTTGGAAAAATGAAAGTGTTTAATGGAATTTCTTATAAATAAGAATTCTAATGTTATAAATTGTTATAAACTAAAGTTAATAGTTTGAAATGCTACTAATTAAATGTAATAGAAGTGAATAATGTAAGAAAAATGATTATAAACTTAAGTTAACATCTAAACTATTTATAATCAGATAATGGTAAAAGGTGGATACCGTAAGTGAATAATTATAAACTTGAATTAATATTGAAGCCATCTATAATTATAATGAATACTATATAAATTGAATGGTTATAACTTTAGAAACCATTGAAATAACTTAGAAATGAAGTTAATATTCAATGATACTATATATGGAAGAATGAACGTGAAAAAGAAATAATCTATAAATGGTCAATTGAATTGTAAAGAAACTTACCTAATAATGTATAATCCAATAATTGAAATAAAAATAACTTATTTAAGCAGCGAATGTAAAGTAATAAAATGAAAGAAAATGACACTGTATGAAAAAGGGAGAAATGAACTTTTGTAAGTAACAATGAATGTAAATTAATGAAAATAAACATTATATGAATGAGAAAAGAAAAACAAATGGGAAAAAAAAATCAAACTAAATCGTAAATATGAAGTAAACTGAAATAAAACGTATACAGTAGTTCAATAATGAACTTGTGATCCAAATAAATGAAATAGATATAACTTATGTAAGTAAATAATGTAAATTAATGAAATGAGCCTTACGTGAATGAATGAAAATTAAAATTTAGTAAGTAATGAATGCAAATTAAACAAAATCATTGTATGAGAACAAAATGAAAAAAGAAAAGAAAAAAAGAACAATAAATGATGTGAAAAAGATAAATAGAGTAAACTTAAAAATGGGTTGGATTCTTTGTTTGTATTGGCTTATGGATTGGTTGGGAAAGGACACTTCTATTTTGTAAAGAGATGTATAAATAACCTATAAAGTTTTATCTACGACTATTGAGTGTATGGTTTACTTCATAATTTTTTTTATGACTAGAGGTTTCTAAACCCGAACAAACCTATTGATGGTTGCTATGGATGTAAATTGTTATTTTTGACGGTATGTGATGATTAATTGATTTGTTTGTATGGAATTGTTGTTATATTGTGATGTTTCATTTGTTATTAATTGAAACAACTTAAATATTCCTCTTTTATATAATTATTAACTTCTTTGGATTATATAAGTGAAATACATGTTTATGGAAGCAATAGCCACTGCCGTTGGTTTCATAAAATAAGCGTTATTTGCTCGACAAATAGGTACGTTCTCGGATTACGGTTTTCTAGCAGTATTATATTGTTTTTCCATTGTTTGGGATATATTATTTTGAAAAATATAAAATATATTGTTATTATTGATATTATTATTTCTCCTAGACCTCTCCGTACAAAGAAGACTCTGCCGAAATTTTCCGTGAATTTTGGACATAGAAATATTTTTATGAAATGTTTTCAAACTTTTGTTAACTTGAATATAAAGGATTTAATTGTTATAAATTGATATATTTTATTTAAATTATTTAATTATGTAAATTAATTGTTATAAATTTAATATTTTGAATAAGATATATTGATTACTTAATTCCTTCTTTTCCTTTTTTTCCTTTTCGAGGACGAAAAGTTTTGAGTGGGGAAGAGTGGAATGACCTGTAATTTTCGATAATTAAAAATAGTTAATTTAATATGATATTGTGATTTAATGTTGGAAGAAATAAAATTTGTGGTTTATTAATAAGAATATACCTGGAATAAAATGAAATAGTATTAATTTAGGGTAACCGACAACTGCTTTAAATGTAATTCCAATTAATTAATAGAATTAAAAAGTTTTAATTGATGTAGATTATAAATAAATCATAGTAATGTATGTATTAATGGATAATTGGATTGAAAGAGCAATTGATAAATTAAATGTTGATTAATTAATAAAATGATGTGTAATGAATGGAAATTTAATAAAATGAGTGTAATGAGAGTTGTTATAACATTTGCTTGTAAACAACAAACTTACAAATGTTACTAAATGTAGAAATGGTGACAATTGTTATTTGTTACCAATTTAATTAATCAATTACAAATAAATGTAAATAAATGTTACATTGATGTGAGTTAAGACAATAACTGCAGAATGTGAATGTAATAGAATGAACAGAAATGTTAATTTTATTCAGAAGGTAATAATTGATTTAATAAAAGAATGAAACTAAGATAAATAAATTAATCGGTATTTTAAATTATAATTAATGTGTAAAATTGACAAAAATTCAATATAATTGAAATATAGTAGTTAATACAAATAAAAGGTGAAAATTTGAGAAATTAATGTAATAAAATATAGAACAATGTTAACTATGTCTATAGAGTAATAATTGTGAGAATAAAAGATTTAAACCAAATTAAAACAATTTATTGGAATTAAATTTTAATTAATTGGATTTAATTACAGTTGAAATTGAACACTGTAATTAGTGAAATATTAAACACTGAATTTGATATGTAAATTTGCATTAAGTTATTATAAATATCTAAGAAATCAAAAATGATGAAATTGTTAGTTTATAATTATTGAATTAAAAAGTGATTTAATTAATTTAATTAATTTAATTTATTTAATTAACGTGAAAATAGTCATTTTGACCACTGACTCGTATTTCGACGAAACCAGTCTCATCGGATCTGTAACAGTGAATTACTGTAAGGTTTCAAGTTTCGTAGCGATCAGACTTGTCGTTTAATCGTACGGGCTCGAAATGCCTAGAAATCAATTTAATTGAAATCAATTTGAAATAAGCTGATTTTAAGCTAACCTCTTTATATGATGGAATTAGGACTTGAAACCTGTTCCGTTGAATTTAAAATTATCAAAAACATCTATTTTGATATATGGGATGACCCATTTTCTTTCGGGAACGAAACGGGCTTTTCAGGTCGTTTATCGTTCAACTTTCAAATCAATCTTGTCCATTCATTTGTATTTCTTATCTGCCTATATATAGCCTATTTATTCCATTTGTTTGTACGTACAATTCTATCTGCTTCTCTCTTTCGAAAGGCAGACAAACCAAAACCAATTCCAAATTCAATTGCAAATCAAAAATCAAATCAAAAATTTAAACTCCTCAAAATATATCAAATTATATATCGACTCAAAGCTCTCGACGAGCGCAAGTCAAATCTATAGCTTGTTTTTTGATTTGGGTTTCGGTGTGGCTAGAATTGGACGAATTAACCTTGGTCGTTCATCGCGTTGTGATGAACGACGACCGATTGTCAAACAGAGGGTATGGTCGCGTGGAGAGTGTAACGCGAGGTTCATCGGTGCCAGCCATTTGTCTTATCAACGGCTAGATCATCGGGAGAATTGGATTAGGGTTTAGAGTGTAGGTGGCGGCTGCTCGAGTTTGGACGGCGTTCAGCTATGTGGGGGTGTCGCAGGTAGTCGTGGATCATGGAGCGTGGTCGGCGCGTCATTGGTGGTGGTTTGGTGGGCCGCGGCTGGACGTAGCGGCGTGATGGAATAGGCGACTATAGGGTTTCGTTCGGTGTTGTACATGATGCTAGGTTTCTGGAAGATGGGAACGTGCGATGACTTGTCTCGTTCTGGGTAACGTGTTTTATTAAATGAGTTGTCTTATTTATTTTGTTTAAAATTGTACAATGTTCTAACTTTAATAACTTTTGCATACGAACTCAGATTAGGGCGCGGTTTGTTTCATTGGGATCATATCAAAATTTCGGACATTTTAACGCCGGTTTGGACGAATTCTAATACGATTTTAATTTTTGGGCCGAAATTGGATTTTAATTCGATTTACAATCAAAGTTGAGTGTTTTGACCCACTCACAACTACTAGATTATCTTATGATAGTTAAATTAAGTTTATGATGTGATTAAAAATTTATTTATTGGTGTTTGGTATATTTAAATTGTCATTCTAGTTAAATATGACATTTATTGCAATTAATTATCGTTTAATTTAATATTGAATTTAAATTGTCAATTTAATACCTGTTGTTGATTATCAGTTATCTATTGATGTTTATTGATCGTTTTGGACGATGATTGTGATGGATATTTGATTGTTGATATTGGATGAATGGATGTTGTATTTTATATTGTTATAAACTGCAAGTTCATTATGGGTTGAAATGATACATATCCGAATGATCTATAGATTAGGGAAAAATCGTTATGGGTTGAAATGATAGACTCAAGCGGTTTTATGGATTTTAATTAATTTGGGATTGCGGTTTGAAATGATATATAACCGTAAAATTGTAAATTGCAGATTGAAATGATAAATATCCATATCACTTTACCCTAGGGTAGAGAAATATCTACGGACAACGGATTGGTTAAATTAAATGATTTTTGAACCTTTGAAATTTTGGAAACTAGTATTTTGAAAAAGAAATTGATTTATATAAACTGAAGTATTTTCGATAATCCAAGTGTTAGTGCTGAAATGGGAATTGATTTAATAAATTGTTCAAAGGATTTAAATTTGAATTTCAAGTTAAAGTGTCAAATATAAATGAATTTATTGGAATTGAGTTGCTGAAAAGGTTTGAATATAACATTGAAATCTAATTAAAATAATTTAAAATTAAATTAACTATTTTAATCAATTTAAAACTATTTTAATTTATATTAATCTATCACAACCTATTTAATCCAAGTTAACCTATTTTACCTATTTTAAACTAACTAAATCTATTTAATCTATTTTAAACCCATTTAATATAATTTAAATCTATTTTAAATTTATTTAGTTTATTTAAAATCTAATTAATATAATCTAAATCTAATTAATCTATATTTAATCTATTTAAATCATTTTTAAACTAATTAAATCAAATTTAAATCTATTTAAACTATTTTTACTATTTAAACTATTTTAAATCTATTTAAACTATTTTAAAACTATAAAAACTATTTAAAATTACCTAAACTATTTTCTAAAATTTCAGCTTGTGTAAAGTTGAAGTACTTATATTTAAATCCTTAATGATGATACAACCTAAGTTGGAATTTGGAATTGATATTTTTTGTGAAATGACTTATTTGAGTGAATAAGATGATTTTGAAATGAAGAATTAATTAACATAACTTATCGAAGATTTCAAAGTGAATATGATTTGAAAGCGTATTTGATTTCAAAGTGAATATGATTTGAAAGTGTATATTGTAACGTTTCTGATTTTTCGTCGCTCGAAAATCGACATTAATACATTTACTGTATCAACTGCCGAGCAATTGAATGCCGAAAAACCGAATTGTTATGGAGAAAAAGAAGAGGTAGAAGAAGACAGAAGGAAAAGAAAGAAGAAACAACAGAAAAACACAGAAACAGAAACAATATCAGAATCTCACCTTCGCAGCGGAACAATATATAATAGATAATGAATAATCTTTAAAACAAAGAACTATATCATTTTATACATTACATCATCATCAGAGTGTACAACAACAATATACAACACAACTAGGCAGTTACATAAATTTGTCCTCATACAGAATACACAGCGGAATAATACATAGTATAGATGATACGTCTCGCCATCCAGCTCGCCACTAAGCTCCAAAGCATCCCGAATCTAGAATGACCTGATAACCTAACTCTAGACTGCCCGTGTGGAAATTGGTGGGCACCCAGAGTTTAGGAAGGAAACAATAAACTCCGAGTCAGTCATGGTGACTGGTGTGAGAACTAAAACAGTTTATCTTTCAAACACACAACAAAAGAATTTTAACATTGAAACCCGCAATGCTTTTGGAAAATGAAACTACCATAAGACCTCCCGCCACACACACAATGCAAACGCATAATTGGAGGAGATTTCTTCTTATGATAGTCAAATATGTTTACTACGCAAATCATTGGATTATTATTATTAGTGCATAGTGCAGAAAACATTTCGAAAGTATAATATTAATCTTAGCCAGCATAGGCATTTCGCACTTATGCCTACTATAGCTACCATCTAAACAGTGGGGCGCCACCATAAGTAAATGATAGGATCTACAACTAAAACCGTACAAGGTTCGTATTGGAAAATGGATTTGCCAACAAATGGTCAGGCTAAGGAACTTCCTATGCCACGAAAGAGAACGCCTCTGGCTGGACGTCCCGAGAGACAAACTGCTCTCTGCCAACAAAGCCGGGTTACCCCTGTAACTAGGTAACTCACGAATATGTCATCACCCGGTCCTTTGGGACCTTTATCCGAGCGCTCGGTAACCAACATCACACATAATAAATAAAGTGTGTCCACATGAGTAAGTATCTGGGCTCCATACCATGATACCACCCCTTTCCAGAAGGAAATGACATACCCTAAAGGGCGCGACCCTCATAACCTTGCCGCAACATTCCTGTTTTGACAGTTTCCGGGTTGTTGAGGCCCTGACGAAGTCTCATCCACAAAGCTACGCTTTATACAAAAGCTATGCTTTGGGTCAAACAAATGATCAAAGTAATGATCACAAAGATAAATGATCAAACAAATGATCATATCACAAATGATCAAACAATGATCATTTCACAGCAACACTCAGCATGTCACATTACCAAATTAGGAATATATCGCTGATAACCTTCAACTACATAACCTCTGAGCTCGTACGTCTCAGAGAAGGGTGTTAAGCTAAGAGAATAAATTCTCCGCCACCAACAGAAATGTATTTGAAAGAAATCTGCTTTATATCTCAAAACGTAATGTCAGACACGTAACCATACAAGTCTGTTCCGGGTTCGAACAAAACCGAAGGCACTTCCAAAGAAGCCCTTGCAATCCGGATATTCACAATCCTGATAAAACTTCCCATCACAAAGGAAATCTCTATACCGTAGCTAACGGTGCAGAGACAATCGATAGGTCATCCTATCATTTTCACAAATATCCGGTCTTCACCACCGGTCTTCAATACGATCCATATCGTCGTATCACAAATTCGGAATAGGTTATACGACCCAAAGGTCCTTTCCCGGCTAACTCGAATAGTGAGCGCTTATTCAAAAATAAGTGTGGCATACAAATTCAAGCAAATCCCAACAAATACCCATTCAAGGTAATTATTGATAGTCGGTTATTTAACTATCAATAGGTTTGCATAGCATCATCAGATTCCAAATAATTTTCCAAATTATTTATCTTTCAAAAATATCTTTACAAGATATATAATTTCCACACTTCAACTATTTGAAAACAATTTCAAATCAATTTCCACATTTCAATTTATCTTTGAAGATAAAATCTCAAAACATTTCACTTCATATTGGAAAACATTTCCATACCTATTTAATAATAGGTAATTCACAAATCCATTTATTTTCAACATTTGAAAATATTCAATATACTTAAATCAAAATTAAGTATATATTTCATTCTTTAAGGAAATCATTCTCTTTCACAAATTTTATTTGAGTCAAAACGAATGTTACGTAAAACATCGTTATGACAACTCAAAATCATTAGTATAAGGATTCAAAATTAAGATAGATATATAAATCCCAATACTATATAAACTATTTCCTTTCGGAAACCATTTACTATAACAACATTGTTATAGTCCACCATTTCCTTATTCCTCGAAACGTCTATTTCAACAATAAATGTTAAAATCTATGTTTTCGATACTTAACACGTTTTAAAACATCTTTTTAAAACAATTACTTCATTTCGTAATATCACTTATCCAAAACATATCCATTTTATCTAATAATATATTCACTGTCCAAAATCGTGAATATAATTCGTTATCCAAACTCAACATTTCTACACATTTTATTTAAAGGATTATCCACTGTCTAAAATCATGGATAAAATTCCCAACCAAACTCTTATTATTACAACATTTAACTTAAAGGATAATTCGCTGTCCAAAATCACGAATATATCCCCTTTATTAAACTTCTGTGTTTAATTTATCAAATTCAATTGGTTTCGGATTTATAAAACAATGTTTATAAATTCACATCTATATTTATAAAAGCTTCGATTATAAAATCCCTTTTATAAATCAATTCAATTTATAACTCAACTTTATACCCAAAATCCGATTATAAGTTAATTATTTATAAATCCTTTATTTTACAAAATCTATTCATTTCATAACTTCACAATTTATAAATTTATAAATTTTATTCACTTGTGAAATCCATTTATACTTCATTTTAATACTTATAAAACTCATTTTATAATTCCAATATCTTCAATTTATAAATATCAACTTTATAAATCTTTTATATAAATTGTTTATAATTTTTTTCTCAAAAATCCCAATTTAAAATCAAAATCGTTATTTTTATACTTTAAAAATGGATCCGATGATGCAACAGCACCAAATAGTCAATCACAGCATTCAAACATCATATATCATCATATGATAACAGAATATACAACAATATCTGTAAATAAAACAATACGGTGAGAAATCCAATCGGATCCCTCCAACCTGTTTCCCTGCATCCACAGATGTTAGCACAATACCAATTTCACATCAATGTGAAATTATCGCGGTATATGGGATTTTTAAATATTATCCGCTATTATGCGGTGCAATAGGGTCTCATCCGCTATACAATGCGGGAAATCAACTCCAATATATACATATTCCAATATATATATTGCTATATACATATATAATACCAATTCCACTTCATAGTAGAATTATCGCGGTATATGTTTTTAATAAATAACCTCTGCTTAATAACGGTGTATAATGTCTATTTTAACAATACAGATAACAATTTATCATCCAATCACACAATCAAGCAATTTTAAATCTAACTATTTAAAATTTAAATCGAAACAAAACATTCGATTGAGTGAGGAGTTCTCACCTTTGCTTTCAATTCCATTCCAGCGTTTTATTTCGAATAAAATTAAACAGACGTTTAATTTTACCCGAAATTTTCACTGACTCTAATCAACTCCAAATTAGCTCCATTGCGTAGTTCTCGTCCATACGATTCCAATGCAAAAAGTTTCGTCCGAAATGGACCTCGTATGAAGAAGTTCTGATATTTTAAAGTTTGAACGAATTTAAAATAAACAATTTCAGCTTTTAATTTTATTTTTCTAACCCTACAACTAAATCTGGCCGTCCATTCCCTTCCCACCAGATCTGGCCATTCCTTATCATCATCTTCCTCACGTTACTTTTCACTTAACAACAACCCATAGCCGCCAAACTTCCCGCAATTTTCACGACCAACTCACTCGACTTGAAGACGATCGGAGACCACCGTTGCGAAGCCCCGTTCGAGAGCCACCATCGGCTGCCACCATGTTGAACTCGGCCCTACCATTTGCACGCACTTCGAGGACGAACGGCTGGCCTTCAAATGATGATTGCCGTTGATTCGTGACGTATTTTCCGATCATAACCGTTGAAATAGAAGATCTTGACGTGCTCTTCAACTTTGTAGTTGACGACTTTTGCTAATTCTTCACGGATTTGGAGATAATTGAGGAAGAAGTTTCGAAATTTCTGGCCATTCATTTTAATGGTGGCGGCTGGCTTTAGTTTTAGGGTTAGGGTTTTGATTGTTAACGTGTGTGTGTGTGTGTGTGTGCGTTCGTAAGGTTTACCCCACGTTCCGAACACAATGGAACGTGTTTCGGGAGCTAATTCGTTCATCTGTGCGAGTTGCGGAGAAAAACGATCGATTTAAAATTAAACCGATTTAAACCGATTTCGATGCGTTTTGGCTTGCCCCGGACAAACCGTACATCCGTTTGACACGAAATTTGAAACCTTACAATAATATCACACTACGAATCTGATGAAACTAATTTCGTCGAAATCCGAGACTGTTTGAAAAATGACTATTTTAACTCGCCAAATTAATATTAAAACAATTTCGATGCGTTTCGAGCTGCCACGGTCACACGACAACTCTGATTGCTACGAAAATTGAAATCCGATAATAACAAACTATTACGGATCCAATGGAACTAGTTTCGTCCAATTATGAGACTATCCCAAAAATGGCTAATTTCACTAGTCGATTAAATATTAAAATATTCAATTTTCACAAATTTACTTTAAATTCAATAAAAAAAGTTCTATAACATTACTATAACTTCAACATGATTTAATATAACTTTATAAATCATTTTCAATCACAAAAAATCCAGATTTCAATTATTTCTGGAATTTCAACTATTAAATTATCGATTTAATTTCCCAATTAAATCCAGATATTCGAAAAATAAATTATTCGACTTATTAATTCTACTTATTAATATTTAAAATCAATTAAATATTCGAATTTCAAATATTAGAAATTCTGGGTCGTTACATATACGATTTGAAAGTGAATATGATTTGGAAGTGAATATGTTTTTGAAAGTGAATATAGTTTGAAAGTGAACATAATTTCGAAAGAGGTATGATTTGAAATTGAATATGATATTTTGATATAAATTGTGAATTGAGTTTTTAAAAACATAAAAGAACCATCCGGTGTGAAATATACGTTTGGTTGTTAAAGAGATCAGGATTGGATATTGTCATACTCTCTGCCAATATCGAAGACCACTTTAACAACTATGTACGTGGTGGAGATTCCAGAAATGAAGTAGGATGGTTTGGCGAACGATTTCTGTATGAGGTATGACGTAACCCTGACTCTCGTGAGTCAGCTTAGATGTGACTAAAATAGGAGCTATACCTGGGCCAAGTGAGGTCATTCCTTCAATCGGACATGCTTCTTCGATATCATACTATGACTTTGTGATGATTTGGCGGCCACCCCTTGATTTTGATTATGGGAGTGTGTTCCGAGGTGGGCGGTAGTAGCTGCTATGCGTTACCACCAGCCCAGTTCTGCAAATGGTAAATCTACCTTGGCATTGCCTCGAGTGCCATGCTCACATGCCCTGGAGTGCCTTCTACGAGTTTGTTTTGTACCATACCTATAGGGCGTCCTCTGGGTAAACCACCAGTTTGGTGGAGCTTACGGCATTGTATAGACTACGGGAATGTATAAAATGTTTTAAGGCGGATATGGGTAACACCTTAATGCTATTTTAACAGTAGATGGTTTAACAGATCCTTAGGAGATGTAAATCCCGAACATCTCTTAAGTTATTGCACTCACGTTAGACGCTGGATAGGAGATGTCAAACCCCGTAAACATCTCTGACGCCGTTACACTCATATCTATTTATTGTTGATTTAACTTACATAAGATCTTTTAATTTTGACTCGAGTGTTTTGTCTTTTCAATTCGCTCGGGTCAGTCTGAGCATTTCAGGATTAAAGACCTTATCTCTGGAGGACGAAGACGAAGATTTTGTACTATTACTATTTATTATATTTATTCCACTACATCATGTTGTTCCGCTGCATTTATTTATTTATTTATTCTGGTTGTCTGTAACTCTGGTTTTGTATTGTATAACCATAATCAAATGTTATTTGTAAAACAGCTTCATGAACTGTTATTTTGATTATTATATTTTGTCATTCCGCTGCGAGATTCGGTATTTGTTTTTTTCTTTTTCTGCTTTTTCTTATTTACCCCAATAACAATCTGCCCTTTTACATGGTTTGAGTCTGGCATGTGTGGTTTGACATCGATTTAAACTGTCCAAAAAGGCTGGCCGTTACATTAGTAGCTTTGCTACTTGATTGTTTATGAAACCGATTTGATTCAAATCCCTAAAGTATGATTTGATATTCGAAAGAAATATGTACACATTTATTTCAAACGGTTTGAAAAAAAACCGGTGTTCAGTTCTCGAATTTTGGACTAAATTATATTATGAACACATGTATCCTATGCATTAAGATTGATTGATTGTGCATCTTGTTGAAATGATTGATTGTCGATTTTCAATTTTGAATTGGAATTTGATTTTTTTGACTATTCTGAATAGTTGAACACTTCCAAATTGAGAATTAATTTTCAAAGCTAAGAATTTTTGAAAATTATATAATGTTTAGTTTTGAAAATTTTAAAATAAAAACTAATGGAAGTTGAACAAGTTTTGAAAAAGCTAAATATTTTGATAAGTAAATTGTATAAGCTTATTTTGAATTATACAAATATGAAATTTAGTTTTGAAATGTTCTTAAATGAAAAGAGTTTTAAGAAATGTTCTGAACGTAGTAAATATTTATAAAATCTTTTTTTTTGCAAATTGATTTTTCTTAAGCAGTTCCAACTTTGCGTAAATATGAAAAATAGTTTTGAAAGATTTATAATGTAATTTGTTTCAAGAAATAATTTGAAGCTAGTAAATGTTTATGAAAAAAGAAAAAAAAATGATTTGGAAGTTTTCGAACCTATATAAAATGAATTGTATAAGTATGAAGTTATTTCGAAAACTATTGACTTTGAAAGGTACTCGATCTGAAAAGCGATGATCTTATATATAATGGAATTATATAAGAATTATATATTCGAAATTAATGATTTGAAAGGTACTATGTGTAGTATATACATTTTGAGATTTAAGATATGGGAAGTACCTTCTGTTGACTATGTACTTTGTGGCCACATTGAGGATACATTCTATTGATTCTTTGATTTGATCCCAGAGGAACTTGAGTGGATCCAGAAATGTGTCCAAATTGATATAGGTTGTCCGGATATAATACTCATGAGTTTCCTTTGACTCGGCTGCATAGTGAAATTTGCAGGGCTGTGAAGGCTTACGGTTACGGATGTTACCTGGGGGAACCAGGCGAAACTATTGTGTAACTACGATCTATGGTCGTTTTCGGCGTAATCATCCTGGGTAGAGCGATTGCCCTGAGGTACATATGTTTGTTGAGTCACAGATTCTATGAAGTTTTGATTTCTGACAAAGAAATAAAGGCGATCGACAAAACGAAGACATCATGGCTATAAAGATTCCCAAAAGAGCTCATATGGTACTATAGATTATAGATTGATTATTTGATGTTGTAATAGTATTATACTTGTTAAAATCTATCCTCAAATAATCATGCATCTCAATATAATCGATGTATATACGTTATAATATGCATTGCACATTCATTGTGCAAGTTATCAGTGACCGGTCGACCGGTAAGTTTTTGGGCGGTCGACCGTTCCTGTCTAAGTTGCACAATAAACGTGCACACATGCACATAACGTCTATATATTTGAAATCCTGTCTACCGGCCATTTTTGACCTGTCGACCATTTTTAAACAGAGAGCAACCTTTTCTAAAAGACACTTCTTTCTCCAATGGTTGCATCTCTTACCTTTCATCAATGATCATATCTATTAATGGCTACTCTTCACAAAGAGTTACAACCATTTATTCTCTATATAAACACGTCTAAATCATTGATTCAATACCAAGAATTCTTGCTCTAATTTCTGATCTTACTTTCTAAATATTCTTGCATTCTAAAAGCTCTCAAATATTTCAATTGCTTAATTGAATCATTAAAATTATTTCATATCTTTTGATTCAATAAGTAATATACTTCCTCCAATCTTCACAAACATCATTCACATATTTTGAGGATAAGATTATAGGAAGGGTGTACTACAAGTGAAAAATCCGTGTTATCAAGAGCACAAGTTGTCAACAACAATTGTATTTGTTTTTTGTTGAAGTCCTCGGTGTTGTAAGAGGCACGAAATCCCGTTTGGCTGTTCGGGTTTTGTAAACCTGTTCCTCCGGGTGAAGCGAGGTAGTTGGTAGTGAAAATCCAGAAAGAAGTCTGGGACTGGACGTAGGACGGGAGGTCCAAACCAGTATAAAAATCCCTGGTGTGATTTTTCCAGTTTACTGCATTTACTATTATATATCTGTGAATTGCTATATAGTTAGTTTACTGAATATTTATTTGTATAGAAATTGTAAATAACATTCTGCATATATTAGTCCATATTACACGATCCATAATTAGTGTGCACAAGCGTACACATTTTCATTTGGTATCAGAGCACGGTCATCATATAACCGTAACACCGTTATTTGATATATTCTCGTAATATGGCAAATAACGCAAGCACTAGCACTAATACTTACACGGAAGGTCAATCAACACAAAGACCTCCATTCTTTAATGGTCTCAACTATAGCTATTGGGCAACACGTATGTCATTTTTCATGCAATCAAATAGCTATGATGCTTGGAATGCTACCCAAAAAGAAATAGTGAATCCAACAACTGAATATTCAGAATGGACAACGGTTGAGAAAACGGCAGCAGCCGTAAATGCAAAGGCAGTAAATATGTTGTTTTGTGCATTAGACCAAAATGAATATAACCGTGTTAGTATCTGCACTACTGCATATCAAATTTGGAAAACGCTGAAAACCACTCATGAAGGTACTAACAAGGTTAAACAAGCCAAAATAGCCATGCTGAAAAGTCAATTTCAAAATGAAACCGAATGAGACAATCAATGATATGTATTCAAGGTTTCAAACTATTCATCATGCACTTATCGGATTAGGGCAAAAATTTTCAGATTTTGATGTTGTTTCAACAGTCCTACATTCTCTGACTAGTGAATGGGAAGGAAAAGTATTAGCAATTGAAGAAGCTAATGACCTTTCCGTCATGAAGCCAGATAAATTGATAGGAAATCTAATGTCCTATGAAGCAAATTTGCAGGCTAGAAAAGAACAGAAAGAAGAAAAGAAAAATGTAGCATTTCATGCTGAGAAAGATGAAAATGAATCAGATTCTGAAGATGAAGATCTGGCATTCATTGCAAAAGGATTCAAAAAATTCCTAAAATATCGAAAAGCTAGTCGTTACAACAAAAGGAAACCTGGATCAAATAAACCATCTTCATCCGCTATAGAATGTTTCAACTGCCACAAAAAGGGGCACATGCAGAAGGATTGTCCAGAACAGAAGAAGAAGTCAGAAAATGATAAATTCAAATATAAGAAGGACAAGTCAAAGAAACGAGCCTTCTCAGTAACATGGGATGATTCAGACTCATCTTCATCAGAAAGTGAAAGTGATTCGGAGAATGAACAAGCTAATGTTTGTTTTATGGCAACAGAAGATGAGGTACAAATTCCTACATTTGATGAATTACTTGATATTAATGTTGAATTGATAGTCAAATATAAAGACATAAAACGTCAATTAAAAGTAGTCAAAGCAGATTTAAGTAGAGCAGAGTTTGAACGAGATATGTTAAAAGATGAGAAGAAAATATTAGAAGAAGAACTTGAAAAAATTCAAGAATCATCATCTAATGTTGACTCTCAACTATCTCTTTTGAGTCAAGAAATAGAAGCTCAAAAAGAGAAAAATAATGCTCTCACTACTGAAAATCATGAGCTTAAGGCAAAAGTCAAAATTCTAGACCTAGAAAAAGATAGTTTACAAACAAAGTTCGATGACATTACTCAAAATGTTTCTAACTTTAACAAAGGTCGAGAAAATTTGACAAAAATCATTAAAAGTTCACAATCTATTTCAAATAAACAAGGTTTGGGATATAAGAAACAAGAAACCAAGAAACATCTTGGTAATGAAAGGAAGAAGAAAATACAAAAGACTGAAGCTAAGAAGAATCTTAGTTTATTATATTCCAAACCAAAACCAATTGTGAAATTTCAGAAGAAAAATGTCAAGACTATCAAAATATGGGTTCCTAAAACAAATAACAATTTGATTAGGAACAAATATATTCAGAATCTCATGAATACTGTGCATCTTAATACTAATTATATATATAAAGGGGATACCGGACCCGTATGGGTTTGGACTCCTAAGACCTAACTCTTAGGACCCCATAAAAAGTGGGTACCATGGTCTTAATTATATTTTTTGCAGGTCCCACTTAAGAAAAGAGGAAAGTGGATATTCTGGTTGATACAATCCTATATTATTCCATTATCTATTACTACTTTTTGTCGATGACAACGGGGGGAGAAAGTGTTAACAATTATTTGCAGGAATATATATATATATATATATATATATAAAGAATACAGACAAAATCTCAGGGGGAGATCACATATTCAGGTGGAGATTCAGAACTTCAAATATATGTTGTCATCAATCAAAAAGGGGGAGAATGTTGAGTCACAGATTCTACGAAGTTTTGATTTCTGACAAAGAAATAAAGGCGATCGACAAAACGAAGACATCATGGCTATAAAGATTCCCAAAAGAGCTCATATGGTACTATAGATTATAGATTGATTATTTGATGTTGTAATAGTATTATACTTGTTAAAATCTATCCTCAAATAATCATGCATCTCAATATAATCGATGTATATACGTTATAATATGCATTGCACATTCATTGTGCAAGTTATCAGTGACCGGTCGACCGGTAAGTTTTTGGGCGGTCGACCGTTCCTGTCTAAGTTGCACAATAAACGTGCACACATGCACATAACGTCTATATATTTGAAATCCTGTCTACCGGCCATTTTTGACCTGTCGACCGTTTTTAAACAGAGAGCAACCTTTTCTAAAAGACACTTCTTTCTCCAATGGTTGCATCTCTTACCTTTCATCAATGATCATATCTATTAATGGCTACTCTTCACAAAGAGTTACAACCATTTATTCTCTATATAAACACGTCTAAATCATTGATTCAATACCAAGAATTCTTGCTCTAATTTCTGATCTTACTGTCTAAATATTCTTGCATTCTAAAAGCTCTCAAATATTTCAATTGCTTAATTGAATCATTGAAATTATTTCATATCTTTTGATTCAATAAGTAATATACTTCCTCCAATCTTCACAAACATCATTCACATATTTTGAGGATAAGATTATAGGAAGGGTGTACTACAAGTGACAAATCCGTGTTATCAAGAGCACAAGTTGTCAACAACAATTGTATTTGTTTTTTGTTGAAGTCCTCGGTGTTGTAAGAGGCACGAAATCCCGTTCGGCTGTTCGGGTGTTGTAAACCTATTCCTCCGGGTGAAGCGAGGTAGTTGGTAGTGAAAATCCAGAAAGAAGTCTGGGACTGGACGTAGGACGGGAGGTCCGAACCAGTATAAAAATCCCTGGTGTGATTTTTCCAGTTTACTGCATTTACTATTATATATCTGTGAATTGCTATATAGTTAGTTTACTGAATATTTATTTGTATAGCAATTGTAAATAACATTCCGCATATATTAGTCCATATTACACGATCCATAGCGCATTTTCAATGTTTCCTGGGAAACCAAGCGAAATCATTGTGTATCTGCGGTCAACATGGCATAATTCGAGGGGGAATATGTTTGCCTTGAGTCTATGGGTGATAGCGACGTAACCACCAGTGTTACTATTAAGTAGACTATGATCTGTGCGAGTGTTTTGCATAGCATAATTCGTAGAGCAGTGATTGCTCACAGGTACGGATGTTACCTGGGGGACTCAGGAGAAACCATTGTGTATCCGCTATCTATGGTTGTTTTGGACATCATGGCATAAGACGTGGAGTAGTGAGTGCCTAAAGTTGCCTGAGGCCGCGTCGCTCTGTCCTCTCGACTTAGCGAGAGAGTGACCTTAGGGACTACGTTCCATGATGATCCCGTTCATTTGATTTCTGTGATGAGATTTTACTTTTCATGTCTATTTTAAAGGTTTCCAAGTATTTTCATTGGGTGTTAAAATGGGTTTGCTAAGTACTTATAGATTTTTAGTCTTGCGCCTGATCAACGTATTACTACATTCTCTAAGAACAAGGATAAACTTGTTGAAACATCGAATTATAAAAGTATTTTTGGAAGGAAAATTTTCTTCGATATAAAATTATTTTGTTATAGAAGAAATTTTAACAAAGAAATTTTTGAACATTAAAGAATTGAAAAGGAAAGAAAAAAAACCAAAATAAAAATGGTTAAATATTGGAATAAAAATCCTGTAACGACCCGTAATTTTCGATAATTAAAAATAGTTAATTTAATAAGGTTTTGTGATTTAATGTTGGAAGAAATAAAATTTTGATTAAATAATAAGAATATAATGGGAATGAAATGTAATAGTGTTAATTTAAGGTAATGGATAACTGCTCTAAATGTAATTCTTATTAATTGAAATGATTTAAAGAGTTATAATTGGTTATAGATTGTAAATTAATTGTAATAATGTGTGTGTTATTTGATAATTGGATTAAGGGAGTGTTAACCCGCCTTTTGGCAAGGCCATGGAGAGGCAGATTCAACTTAACCAACTTCATGATTATCGAGGCTGAAATATGATGGATTCGATCTAAACGGATGATGTTCACTTGGATAGATGCTCGATCAGGATAGGTCGTTCGGTCGGAATGAAATGGTTCGAAATGTTTGGAGTTCGACATTGTGGCTCGGCCGTTCGGCATGGCATGGTTCGGTCGAGGTTTGGGAGTTCAGGAAGGTCGTTTGGTTGCGGCTCGGCATCGCACCCCACTCGGCATCGCACCTCACTCGACATCGCACCTCACTCGGCATCGCACCTCGCTCGGCATCGCACCCCGCTCGGGGTCGCACGTCGCTCGGCATCGTAACTCGCTCGGCATCGGACGTCGCTCGGCATCGGACGTCGCTCGGCATCGGACGTCGCTCGGCATCGGACGTCGCTCGACATCGGACGTCGCTCGGCATTGGACGTCGCTCGTCATTGAACGTCGCTCGGCATTGAATGTTGACTCGGCATCGTGATGAGGTGAGGATGGCTTGGTATTGTGACTCGGCAAAGTGGATCGGCTTTGGCTATATGGTAACATGGGTCGGCATCAATACATGGTTCGACGCAACTTTGCTATGAGTTCTGGACTAGTCTGCTTCGAGTTTCAGACAGGCTCGCTTCGGGTCAATACTCGGGTAACTTTCGTTCGGCATGTCAACTGCTCAGGGTCGGTCGGCATGATGAAGTAGGGTTCGGCTATGGCCTTGGTGGGCCCAAACTACTAAGGAGGCCCAACAACCTGGTTTTGCCTATAAATACAACATGTGGGGGTTCAGAAAAAGGGATCTTCTTCTTCTTTCTGCTCTCTGACTTTCTATTTTCTAAGGCTAAGGCTACTCTATCAGCTTGTAACTGTAATTGATTCTGACATCAATAAGAAAGGAAATTTCTGGAGTGGACGTAGGCCGAAGTTAGCCGAACCACTATAAATTCTGTGTTTTTACAGCTTTCATTCTAATTTTTATTATTCTTCACGTTTATATTCTCTACATACATTCTATATGTGATTTGGTGCTTTCATCTGGACCTGGGTGTTAGTGACCAATTTTGGCGCTAACATTTTGGTGTTTCACTGAGAACACCAGCACTCGGGGATTTTGGAGTTAGGAACTTGGATCCTAGAAAGCAATGGCTAGACCACCAACAAGGAAGCAAGCAGCGGAAAGGAGCAATCAGGAAGGAAGTCAAGCAGCCACTTCTGGAGCTGGAGAGGATCATGCATCCATCTACATAACTCAGAACGAGATGCATGTTATGATGAATTCTATGCAGGAGCAAATGATGAAATGGGAAGAGGAGATGATGCAGGCTCTTCTTAGGCAATTTGGACAACCAGGAACTGCAGGTACTCAAGTTCTTGGAACTGGACCAGAGGAACTCATCCAGCGGACAGATGGAGTGATTCAGCCGGGGGCAGCTCCTAAACAACATACAACTAACCATCTAGATGGACCTAGACTCGGGGGCACACCACCAGGTAATGCTGGACCAGTCCATGGAGGGATACCGGATGACGCTACGCGGCCCGACGCCAATGGAAATACAGGAGACGTGACGAGGAATATGTGCCAGAATTTCCACGCGGAGTTGGAGGGCAGTTTGGGAACATGGATAGGGGGCAACCCTTGGTTGGAAACGCTAGATTGGCTGACATTATCAGGCGGACTATTCGCGGAGGTCTGACAAACAAGGATTTAGAGGGAGTTAACAAAACTCCGTTTACCAGGAACATTAGGACAGCTAGGAATCCGCCCGATTTCAAACTACCCACTCTAGAAGTATACAACGGGGAGACGGATCCCACCGACCACTTGATGAGGTACACTAGGCATATGGAAGTGCTGGGGGCAATAGAGGAGGTTATGGCCCGATGTTTCCCCCTGTACTTGACTGATATTGCTGCTATGTGGTTCAGACAGCTGGAGGATGGATCCATTGGAACATGGACGGAACTGGTGGACAAGTTCTTAAGTCAGTTTTGAGTTCACATAAAAGGCCAAAGAACGTGATGACGCTAACGTCAGTCAAACAGGGGGCAGATGAATCGCTCAGGACATTCTTAACTCGATTTAATGCAGCAGTTGCTTAGGCGGATCGGCTGGATCCATCAATGGTTCTGATGGTTGCGGTATCAGGAGTCAGAGATAATTCAGATTTCAAAGTATCGTTGATACGGGACCCACCGTTGGATCTTGGGGAATTCTTTCATGAAGCTGAGAGATTTCTTCGAAAAGAGGATGCATGTTTGGACATGAGGTCAAAGGAAGTAAACATGATTAAGGATGGAGGACTACCCGGCGAAAGCTCGGATGGGGGCAAGGATAAAGGGAAAAGGAAGTGCTGGGGAGAACCAAAGTTCTCCACTTACACAGGATTGAACGCAACGTTGGAGTGGATATTCTTGGATACTCCAGATCGCCTTCCGTATCGAAGGCCAGCGAGGAGGGAGCCCTCAGAATGAGAAAGGGCGTCAGGAAGGCACTGTCTTTTTCATGACCTGGACAGGCATGATACTAACAGCTGCCGGCATTTGAAGGACATAATCGAGGAGCATATAAGGAGATGGTCAGTTGCGATAATATGTCGGAACTCGGAATGCGGCGGTGGAACAGGACCAGCCATTGCCTACCTTGAACGATGAGGACATGATGCCCAGAAATGGTGGCCAATTGGTCATCAACTAATCTTGATGGTTTGGAATAAGTAAAAAACTCCGGGCAAACGGTTAAATCACTTACTCATGTACGGGGTCGGAGATAACCCTCAGGCATGCTCTGAGATGATGGCTTACCGAGACGCCCTGGTTTGTGAAATTTGTTTCTTCCTTTGACTTGGACATTTGCTTTTTCTGGTTTGGTTTTGGAGTTTGGTTTGAACTCCCTGTTTTGTTCATTTTCTGGTTTGGATTCGGATGTTCGTTTTTTGGTTTCGATTTTTGATATGGATTTCTGGTTTTATGGTTGAATTTGGATTTTGGCTGAAAGGTCATCGAGCATGGACTATGCTCGGTAAGGGTCCGGAGAAACCGGGATTTGGCCTAGGACTTAGGCCCCATATTGTCTCCTATGCAGGTCGTCGAGTATGGACTATGCTCGGCAAGGGTCCGGAGCAACTAGGATTCAGGTTAGGACTTAAGCCATGGTGTTATTTGACGTTCAAGGACACTGAACCAGGAACACCATGGAATTACTTAACATAGGTCGTCAAGTGTGGATTGCGCTTGGCAAGAACCCGGAGAGGTTACAGATTTGGATATTG
The DNA here is from genome assembly GCA_030737815.1 of Allium fistulosum. Classification (NCBI taxonomy): domain Eukaryota; kingdom Viridiplantae; phylum Streptophyta; class Magnoliopsida; order Asparagales; family Amaryllidaceae; genus Allium; species Allium fistulosum. The sequence goes on along the minus strand of CM060905.1, from coordinate 1,029,083,228 downwards.
GCTATGAACAACTAAGGGTTTGGGCATGGACCCGGAACGGTCCCGGATTTGGACATCGACCCGGAAAGGTCATGGACGTGGTTATTGGTCGTTTGATATGGATGGATTGGAATTCGGTTGTCGAGTTCAGATGGATATGGATTTAGCTAAGGATTTGGCTACTGGATTCGGAATTGGATATCGACTCAGAGTAGTCGTAGATTCGGATAAGGATACGGCAATGGCACTTGGATAAAATGGATTGGATTATGAATCGAAAAGTATGGATGTGGATAACATACATACTTCGGATATCGGACGTAAGGCTATTCAAAACACACCTTCCAATAGCAAGGCATGTTTTGGGGGGGGCAAATGTTAACCCGCCTTTTGGCAAGGCCATGGAGAGGCGGATTCAACTTAACCAACTTCCGATTATCGAGGCTGAAATATGACAGATTCGGTCTAAACGGATGATGTTCACTTGGATAGATGCTCGATCAGGATAGGTCGTTCGGTCGGAATGAAATGGTTTGAAGTGTTTGGAGTTCGACATTGTTGCTCGGCCGTTCGGCATGGCATGGTTCGGTCGAGGTTTGGGAGTTCAGGAAGGTCGTTTGGTTGCGGCTCGGCATCGCACCCCGCTCGGCATCGCACCTCGCTCGACATCGCACCTCACTCGGCATCGCACCTCGCTCGGCATCGCACCCCACTCGGGGTCGCACGTCGCTCGGCATCGTAACTCGCTTGGCATCGGACGTCGCTCGGCATCGGACGTCGCTCGGCATTGGACGTCGCTCGTCATTGAACGTCGCTCGGCATTGAATGTCGACTCGGCATCGTGATGAGGTGAGGATGGCTTGGTATTGTGACTCGGCAAAGTGGATCGACTTTGGCTATATGGTAACATGGGTCGGCATCAATACATGGTTCGACGCAGCTTTGCTCTGAGTTCTGGACTAGTCTGCTTCGAGTTTCAGACAGGCTCGCTTCGGGTCAATACCCGGTAACATTCGTTCGGCGTGTCAACTGCTCAGGGTCGGTCGGCATGGTGAAGTAGGGTTCGACTATGTCCTTGGTGGGCCCAAACTACTAAGGAGGCCCAACAACCTGGTTTTGCCTATAAATACAACATGTGGGGGTTCAGAAAAAGGGATCTTCTTCTTCTTTCTGCTCTCTGACTTTCTATTTTCTAAGGCTATCAGCTTGTAACTGTAATTGATTCTGACATCAATAAGAAAGGAAATTTCTGGAGTGGACGTAGGCCGGAGTTAGCCGAACCACTATAAATTCCGTGTTTTTACAGCTTTCATTCTAATTTTTATTATTCTTCACGTTTATATTCTCTACATACATTCTATATGTGATTTGGTGCTTTCATCTGGACCTGGGTGTTAGTGACCAATTTTGGCGCTAACATTTTGGTGCTTTCACTGAGAACACCAGCACTCGGGGATTTTGGAGTTAGGAACTTGGATCCTAGAAAGCAATGGCTAGACCACCAACAAGGAAGCAAGCAGCGGAAAGGAGCAATCAGGAAGGAAGTCAAGCGGCCACTTCTGGAGCTGGAGAGGATCATGCATCCATCTACATAACTCAGAACGAGATGCATGTTATGATGAATTCTATGCAGGAGCAGATGATGAAACGGGAAGAGGAGATGATGCAGGCTCTTCTTAGGCAATTTGGACAACCAGGAACTGCAGGTACTCAAGTTCTTGGAACTGGACCAGAGGAACTCATCCAGCGGACAGATGGAGTGATTCAGCAGGGGGCAGCTCCTAAACAACATACAACTAACCATCTAGATGGACCTAGACTCGGGGGCACACCACCAGGTAATGCTGGACCAGTCCATGGAGGGATACCGGATGACGCTACGCGGCCCGACGCCAATGGAAATACAGGAGACGTGACGAGGAATATGTGCCAGAATTTCCACGCGGAGTTGGAGGGCAGTTTGGGAACATGAATAGGGGGCAACCCTTGGTTGGAAACGCTAGATTGGCTGACATTATCAGCCGGACTATCCGCGGAGGTCTGACAAACAAGGATTTAGAGGGAGTTAACAAAACTTCGTTTACCAGGAACATTAGGACAGCTAGGAATCCGCCCGATTTCAAACTACCCACTCTAGAAGTATACAACGGGGAGACGGATCCCACCGACCACTTGATGAGGTACACTAGGCATATGGAAGTGCTGGGGGCAACAGAGGAGGTTATGGCCCGATGTTTCCCCCTGTACTTGACTGATATTGCTGCTATGTGGTTCAGACAGCTGGAGGATGGATCCATTGGAACATGGACGGAACTGGTGGACAAGTTCTTAAGTCAGTTTTGAGTTCACATAAAAGGCCAAAGAACGTGATGACGCTAACGTCAGTCAAACAGGGGGCAGATGAATCGCTCAGGACATTCTTAACTCGATTTAATGCAGCAGTTGCTTAGGCGGATCGGCCGGATCCATCAATGGTTCTGATGGTTGCGGTATCAGGAGTTAGAGATAATTCGGATTTCAAAGTATCGTTGATACGGGACCCACCGTTGGATCTTGGGGAATTCTTTCATGAAACTGAGAGATTTCTTCGAAAAGAGGATGCATGTTTGGACATGAGGTCAAAGGAAGTAAACATGATTAAGGATGGAGGACTACCTGGCGAAAGCTCGGATGGGGGCAAGGATAAAGGGAAAAGGAAGCGCTGGGGAGAACCAAAGTTCTCCACTTACACAGGATTGAACTCAACGTTGGAGTGGATATTCTTGGATACTCCAGATCACCTTCCGTATCGAAGGCCAGCGAGGAGGGAGCCCTCAGAACGAGAAAGGGCGTTAGGAAGGCACTGTCTTTTTCATGACCTGGACGGGAATGATACTAACAGCTGCCGGCATTTGAAGGACATAATCGAGGAGCATATAAGGAGATGGTCAGTTGCGATAATATGTCGGAACTCAGAATGCGGCGGTGGAACAAGACCAGCCACTGCCTACCTTGAACGATGAGGACATGATGCCCAGGAATGGTGGCCAATTGGTCATCAACTAATCTTGATGGTTTGGAATAAGTAACAAACTCCGGGCAAACGGTTAAATCACTTACTCATGTACGGGTTCGGAGATAACCCTCAGGCATGCTCTGAGATGATGGCTTACCGAGATGCCCTGGTTTGTGAAATTTGTTTCTTCCTTTGACTTGGACATTTTCTTTTTCTGGTTTGGTTTTGGAGTTTGGTTTGTACTCCCTGTTTTGTTCATTTTCTGGTTTGGATTCGGATTTGGATGTTCGTTTTTTGGTTTGGATTTTTGATATGGATTTCTGGTTTTATGGTTGAATTTGGATTTTGGCTGAAAGGTCATCGAGCATGGACTATGCTCGGTAAGGGTCCGGAGAAACCGGGATTTGGCCTAGGACTTAGGCCCCATATTGTCTCCTATGCAGGTCTTCGAGTATGGACTATGCTCGGCAAGGGTCCGGAGCAACCAGGATTCGGGTTAGGACTTAAGCCATGGTGTTATTTTACGTTCAAGGACACTGAACCAGGAACACCATGGAATTACTTAACATAGGTCGTCAAGTGTGGATTGCGCTTGGCGAGAACCCGGAGAGGTTACAGATTTGGATATTGGCTATGAACAACTAAGGGTTTGGGCATGGACCCGGAACGGTCCCGGATTTGGACATCGACCCGGAAAGGTCATGGACGTGGTTATTGGTCGTTTGATATGGATGGATTCGAATTCGGTTGTCGAGTTCAGATGGATATGGATTTGGCTAAGGATTTGGTTACTGGATTCGGAATTGGATATCGACTCAGAGTAGTCGTAGATTCGGATAAGGATACGGCAATGGCACTTGGATAAAATGGATTGGATTATGAATCGAAAAGTATGGATGTGGATAACATACATACTTCGGATATCGGACGTAAGGCTATTCAAAACACACCTTCCAATAGCAAGGCATGTTTTGGGGGGGCAAATGTTAACCCGCCTTTTGGCAAGGCCATGGAGAGGCGGATTCAACTTAACCAACTTCCGATTATCGAGGCTGAAATATGACGGATTCGGTCTAAACGGATGATGTTCACTTGGATAGATGCTCGATCAGGATAGGTCGTTCGGTCGGAATGAAATGGTTCGAAGTGTTTGGAGTTCGACCTTGTGGCTCGGCCGTTCGGCATGGCATGGTCCGGTCGAGGTATGGGAGTTCAGGAAGGTCGTTTGGTTGCGGCTTGGCATCGCACCCGGCTCGGCATCGCACCTCGCTCGGCATCGTACCTCGCTCCGCATCGCACCTCGCTCGGCGTCACACCTCGCTCGGCATCGCACCTCGCTCGGCATCGTACGTCCCTCGGCATCGCACCCCGTTCGGCATTGCACGTCGCTCGGCATCGTACCTCGCTCGGCATCGTACCTCTCTCGGCATCGTACCTCACTCGGCATTGGACGTTGCTCGGCATTGAACATCGCTCGGCATTGAATGTCGACTCGGCATCGTGATGAGGTGAGGATGGCTCGGCATTGTGACTCGGCAAAGTGGATCGGCATTGGCTATATGGTAACATGGGTCGGCATGAATACATGGTTCGGCGCTAGCTTTGCTCTGAGTTCTGGACTAGTCTGCTTCGAGTTTCGGATAGGCTCGCTTCGGGTCAATACCCGGGTAACTTCCATTCGGCATGTCAACTGCTCAGGGTCGGTCGGCATGATGAAGTAGGGTTCGGCTATGGCCTTGGTGGGCCCAAACTACGCAGGAGGCCCAACAACCTGGTTTTGCCTATAAATACAGCATGTGGGGGTTCAGAAAAAGGGATCTTCTTCTTCTTTCTGCTCTCTGACTTTCTATTTTCTAAGGCTAAGGCTACTCTATCAGCTTGTAACTGTAATTGATTCTGACATCAATAAGAAAGGAAATTTCTGGAGTGGACGTAGGCCGGAGTTAGCTGAACCACTATAAATTATGTGTTTTTACTGCTTTCATTCTAATTTTTATTATTCTTCATGTTTATATTCTCTACATACATTCTATCTGTGATTTGGTGCTTTCATCTAGACCTGGGTGTTAGTGACCAATTTTGGCGCTAACAAGGAGTAATTGATAATTTAGATGTTGAATTAATTAATGAATTAGTAAGTAATAAAGTGAAATTGAATAAAATTAGCATTGTGTAAATAAATATAACATCTGTGTGTAGATAACAGACATACAAATGTGATTAAATATAGAAGTGGTGACAATTGTTATTTGTTACCAATTTATTTAAATCAATTGCAATTGAATGTCATTAAATGTTACGTAATGTGAGTAAGACGATAACTGTAAAAGGTGTAATTGATAATTTAAATATGTATAAATTTATGAAATAGTACGTAATTAATTGCAATTAATAAAAATTAGTGTTGTGGTAGTAAATTATAACACTTGTTGTGGATAATAACCTAGAAGATGTAATTAAAAGTCAATGGTGACAATTATTATATGTTACCTATTTATTTAGTCTGTTAAATTTAATTTGAAATCAATTGCAATTAATTCACTTAATTAGTGCAGTTAATGTAGATTAAATTGATAATTGTAGAATATAAATTTAATAAGTGTAATCCATTGTAAATTTTATTCATAATATGATGATTGATTGAGTAAAAAGAATTGAAATCAAGTTTGATCAATTTATTGGAATTTAAGTTATAATAATGGATTTATTGCAATTAAATGTAATTAAATACTACGTTAATGAAAACTAAGATGATAATTGTAGAATGTTAGTGTGACAAGGTATAAACAAATGTTAACTATGTCTGTAGAGTAATAATTGATTGAAAAAAGGACTAAAATCAAACTAGAACAATTTATTGGAATTTAATTTTAATTTATGGGATTTAATTACAGTTGAAATTGAACACTATAACCGGTATAAGATTTAACAATGAATTGATATGTAAAATTGATTTAAATTATTGTAAATGTCCAAGTAATCAAAAATGATGCAAATGGTCAATTATTAAATTTGAAATTAAAAAGGTGATTTAATTAATTTAATATTAATTTATTTAATTAATGTGAAAATAGCCATTTTGGCAACTGTCTCAGATTTCGACGAAACTAGTTTCATCGGATCCATAACGGTGAACTATTGTAAGGTTTCAAGTTTCATAGCGATCGGACTTGTCGTTTGATCGTACGGACTCGAAATGCGTAGAAATCAATTTAATAAAATTCAATTGAAATCAATTTGAAATAAACTAATTTTCAAGCTAACTTCTTCATACGATGGGATTTGGACTTGAAAACTGTTTCATTGAGTTTAAAATTATCGAAAACATCTATTTTAATATACGGAATGACCCATTTTCGTTCTGGAAACAGAACAGGCTTTTCGGGTCGTTTATCGTTCCAATCCAAATCGATCTGGTCCATTCTTTTCTATTTCAGCTATACCTATAAATAACTCATTATAAACCCTAGTTGTTCCTCGTATTCTTATTTCTGTATGTACATCTTCTTCCTCCTTCTCAAACCTAATTCCCAAATTCCAAAACCTAAATTCAAAAAAAAAAGCGAAAAAAAAATTTGCTCCAAATTTACTTCATGTCGGGAAGAGGTTTACTTCGAGTTTAGATAAGAAAACCCTGCAGCGACTTGGGGTCAGAGAGAGTTCGAGGCCAAACAAGGCGGATCTGGGCGTGCTTCGAGTTTTAGAGGCAAAAACCCTGGAGCGACTTCGGGTCAGGAGACAAATGACTTGGGTCTCGGGTCATTTTGGCAAAAACTCAGAGCAAGCATGGGTAATTGAGGCGGCGACTCGAAGTAAGACCCGAAGTCGAAATTTTCCAATCTTCTAACGTTAATAACTTTTGCATACGAGCTCGGATTCAAGCGCGATTTTCTCCATTGGGATCGTATCTGAATTATGGACATTTTGAAGCCAGTTTGGATGAATTTTGAGAATATTCAAATTTGGACCCTATTTTGGATTTCAAATCGATTTGAAACCGAAGGTGAGTGTTTAACCCACTCACAACTACTAAATTTTCTTATGTTAGTTAAATTAAATTTATGATGTGATTAGAAATTAATTGATTGATGTTTGGTATGTTTAAATTGTTATTCTGGTTAAATTTGACTTTTATTACATTTAATCATCGTTTAATTTAATATTTAATTTAATTGTCAATTTAATACCTGTTAATGATAATAAGTTATCTATTGATGTTTATTGGTTGATTTGGATGATGATTATGATGGATGTTTGATTGTTGATATTGGATGACTGGATGTTGTATTTTTATATTGTTATAACACTACAAGTTCCCTATGGGTTAAAATGATACATACCCGAACGATCTATAGATTAGGGAAAAATCATTATGGGTTGAAATGATAGACTCGAGCAATTTTATGGATTTTATTTAATTCGGGATTGCGGTTTGAAATGATATATAACCGTAAAATTTTAAATTACGGATTGAAACGATAAATATCTGTATCACTTGACCCTAGGGTAGAAAATTATATACGGACACTGGATTTGGTTAAATCAAGTGATTTTTAATTCTTTAAAAATTTGATTTCAGTTAACTGGCATTTTGAAGTAGAAATTGATTTATATAAACTGAATTATTTTTGATAATCCAAGCGTTAATGCTGAAAATTGGAATTGATTTAGTGAATTGTTTAAAGGATTTAAATTGGAATTTCAAAGTTGAAATGTCAAATATAAATGAATTTATCAGAAATTGAGTTATTGGAAATGTTTGGGGATAACTTTGAAATCTATTTTAAATTAATTTAAACTATTTTAATTTATTTAATCTAGTATAACCTATTTAACCCAATTTAATCTATTTTACCAATTTTAAACTAATTAAATTTATTTAATCTATTTTAAATCTATTTAATATAATTTAAATCTATTAAATCTATTTTATTTTAATTAATCTATTTAAAAATCTACTTAATATAATTTAAATTAATTTAATCTATAATTAATTTATTTAAAACATTTTAGACCTAATAAAATCTATTTTAAATCTATTTCAATCATTTTAAATCTAGCTAAATCAAATTTAAATCTATTTAAACGATTTTTACTATTTAAACTGTTTTTACTATTTAAACTATTTTAATCTATTTAAACTATTAAAACTATTTATGATTATCTAAACTATTTTCTAAAATTTCAAACTGTGTAAAGTTGAAGTATTTATATTTAAATCCTTGATAATGATACCACTTAAGTTGGAATTTGGAAGTGATACCTTTTGTGAAATGACATATTTGAGTAAATATGATTTTGAAAGTGAATATGATTTTGAAAGTGAATATGATTTCGAAAGAGGTATGATTTGAAATTGAATATGATATTTTGATATAAATTGTGAATTGACCATTTTGAAATGTAAAAGAACCATCCGGTGTGAAATAAGCATTTGGTTGTTAAAGAGACCGGGATCGGATATTGTCATACTCTCTGCTAATACCGAAAACCACTTTAACAACTGTGTACGTGGTGGAGATTCCAGAAATAAAGCAGGATGTGGCGAACGATTTCTGTGTGAGGTATTAACGTGACCCTGACTCCCGTGAGTCAGCTTAGACGTGACTAAAAAAGGAACCACGCCGGGCCAAGTGAGGTCGCACCTCCGATCGGACACATTTCTTCTATACCATATTATGACTTTGTGATGATTTGGTGGCCACCCCTTGATTTTGATTTGGGAGTGTGTTCCGAGATGGGCGGTAGTAGCTGCTATGCGTTACCACTAGTCCAGATCCGCAATTGGTATATCTACCCTGGCATTGCCTCGAGTGCCGTGTTCACATGTCCTAGCGCGCCTTCTACGAGTTTGGTTTGTACCATAACTATGGAGTTCCCTCTGATAGCCTCCAGTTTACGGAGGAGTTACGGTACTATATCGACTATGGGATTATATAAAATGTATTAAGGGGGATATGGGTAACGCCTTAATACTATTTAGTACTTTTACTTTACTGTAGACATATTATAATAGCGTATTGTACTACATAGTAGATAGTTTAACGGATCCTTAGGAGATGGAAATCCCGAACATCTCTTAAGTTATTGCACTTACGTTAGACACTGGATAGGAGATGTCAATCCCCGAAAAAATCTCTGATGCCATTCCACTCATATTTATTTACCATTGATTTAACTTACATACGATCTTTAGTTCTACTCGAGTGTTTTGTCTTTTCAATTCGCTCGGGTCAGCCTGAGCGTTTCAGGGTTGAAGACCTTATTTCTGGAGGACGAAGGTGAAGATTTGTATTATTATTATTTATTATATTTATTCCACTACATCATGTTGTTCCGCTGCATTTATTTATTTATTCCTTTTTTATGTAACTTTAATTTTTGTGTTGTAAAAGAGTAATCAAATGTATTTATAAAACAGCTTCATGAACTATTATTTGATTATTATATTTTGTCATTCCGCTGCAAGATTCTGTATTTGTTTTATTTCTTTCTCCTTTTCTTATCCACCTCATAACAATCTGCCCTTTTGAATGGTTTGAGTTTGGCATGCGTGTCTGCTTAAAACGTCCAAAAAGGCAGGTCGTTACAAATCCAAACTTGAATTATAAAATGAATTTGAACATAAGTCAAACCAATTGAAGTGGTTTTTGAAATAAAAATCGGGTATTGAATTATAAATTAGAAGTGAACTAATTGGATAAATTAATTAGTTAATTGAATAAAAAAATGGAACTTAACTTGGTTAAGTAAATTGGATTGTGGATTAAAATTGAAATTGAATGAGGAACTTGAGTTATAAATGAAATTGGACTTAAACATAAGCAAATTAAATATATGTTGAAATGTGATCGAATAAAATAGAAATGGATTGAAATGGTGAAGACTTAAGTTATAAATAAATTCAATTTAAATGTAAATAAATTGAATATGGATTTAGGATATTATTTAAATGAATTCGATTATGAATTAAGTTTTGAAGTGGAAATGAATATATGTGTTGTATAAAAGGTTATAATAAACCTTAATATTATTTTTATTAAATGATTCTCAAATAATATAGTGAAAATTGAGATATGCCAAGCAAATGGAAATACGAATCAATCGACGATAAATAAATTGAATAACAATCAATTTAAATGAAATGGAATTTGATTGAAATGGAAATAAACTTAAGCTATATAGTTAAAATAATTGGAGATAAATGAATTAACTTAAGTTAATATTTTTGGATGGAAGCTTAGCTCAAATAAATTTATGAAATGGTTCATAAATAATTGGCGTGGATTGGATTGTTGTGGAACACGAAATTGAGAAAACAAGGTTTTGTGAATAAATTGAATGTGGATTAATAAAATTTGATAAATTGATTTGGAATCCATTTAAAATAGCTATAAGCTTAAGTGATTATTTTATTAAATGAATATCACCGAATTTGCATGGAAAAAATTATCGTATGACGTAAACGGAAGTAAACAAAATTTGGTGAATCAATGGAAAGTGGATAAATTGATTTGAATAAATTTGTGATAGATATGAGAATGATGTGTGTAACTATGAACTGAATGCTAGTAAATTGTTTGTGAATCATTTGAAATGCATGGAACGGAATATAAATTGATTGAAAGTGGCTAAGTTAGTAGTAGAACCTTACAATTGTTTTTAAATACATGTGTAACATGTTGGTTTATGCAACCTAGGTGTTTGCATTAGTGAAATGAAGGTGAGGTCATTTAATTTCATAAATTATGAAACTTACTTGTTTATTGAGTAAGTACAGGTATATAGGAGACTATGGATAGTATGAGGGAAGCCTATCCAGAGATGATGTTAGGATAGCTAGTTGTTGGTTTGTATAGTGTATGCCTTGTTTGCTATGGTTGTTAGCGTATTACTTATGTATGTGCTTTACGATATAAATATATGACTTTTGTTATGGCTTGAATTATTTTTTTGCTTTCTAATTTCGGGGACAACATTTTTTTAGGGGGGGGGGGGAATGTAACGACCCGAATTTTTAGCCATCTGTTATGAGAGTAATTAACTAATTTTAAATATTAAAATAATAATTTTTATAGGTCGAATAATTAAATCTTCTAATATTGGAGATATCTGAATATATAAATTTTGAAAGCTATACTAATTTTCAAAATGTTAAAATCTAAATATGATATATATATATATATGTATGTATGTATGTATGTATGTATGTATGTATGTATGTATGTATGTATGTATGTATGTATATATATATATATATATGTATATAGCTTCACCATTAAAAACTTATGATAAAAATATCTATTTATCTGTATATATACACAAGCTTCATGATGGAAAATTTCAAACTTATGATGACTAAAATATATATAAGTCTATATATATGTATATATGTTTATAAAATTAGTGTATATGTAATATGTAAAAAATGGAAATATGTATATGGTAAAAATATGTATATGTGAATATATATGTCTATATATATATATATGTAAATATATACATATGAAAAATCATCATGGCAAACATCAATTCAAGCCCACAAAACATACAATCAAGTATACCATAAAATCAAATCAACACACATAAAAATCACCCACAATGAAATCAAGTCAGCCTCATAGCATAAGAACATAAAAAGGAAACAAAAATAAAATGCAAAACCTATACATGAGAATAGCAACCAACCTATGTATGTGCATAGCCCCTAGCATTGCACTGTACATTTTCCATTCCTCTATATATATATATACATAGCCACATTTGTTCACTGGTTCACTTATGAAAGAAAACAAAAGATATGCCCACTACAACAAAAAGCGTCTTTTATAACGCCATTTAATAACGCGTTATTCTAAAGCGTTATTGTTTACATTTAATCATTTGTTTTTTAACTCATTTTGTTTTGTACCGTGCTGTGTAACGCTTGGCTCCAAAATTTTTGTCTACCCTCCAGAAAAACAATTAACCAGTTTCATCTCCCTCCTATGAAAACTTAACCATTTTCATATCCCTCCCAAAATAGCACTGTCAATTTTCGTCTCCAACGAAATAACCCTAATCAAAACTGTTCGCTCCATCTTAGATCTTCACAGCCGTTCGCTCCTTAGTAATCAACTCGATGGCATCTGGAACCTAATCGCCGATCTTCGATTTCGTCGTCACTGAAGAAGAAGAGTTGGAGAAAGCGGAGAAGGAAAAGGAGGAGTCCAAGGAAGAGAACGTTGCAACGGTTGAGGTTGTTTTGGTAGCAGAGGAGAAAGCAGAAGCTTAGCTTTTATGGTAATTTACTTCTTATTGTTATATTCTTAATTGGAAAGTATAGCAATTCTTTGAGAGATTAGGTATTATTACTTGTGATGTTTATGTGGGATGGTAGAGCATAATTTAGGGATTTTGCAATGTACACTTGGTCACATTACTAATTTTTGTAATTATTATTTATACTCTTAATTACTCATCTGTGTTTCAAACGTGGAATAAGCGAATTTGTGCTTTTGGTAGAACTAGGCATGAACAGGCAAACCTCTTTATCATGCCATGAGTTGTCTGAGTTCGATACGTCCCACAAAGAGAAACAAACCTAGAAATGACTGAGAAAACACTCATCTTCTCTTCATAGTGAATTATTATTAAGAATATCTGACTGGGAAATTTTTTATACTGGTTCTGATAGCACCTGGATGAAATTAAGTTTATACCATCCAAGTTTCCTTTTTTCATTCTATTTTATGCAAAAACACCTCTAGTTATCAAAACATAGCACGAAATAAGACTGAACACGATGAAATATGTTAACTACCACTCCCAAAGGGAATTTTGACTTTTTACATGCTATACTATCAAGTAGCAGGGTATTTGTAAGAACCATGGTACAAGCATCGTGTTCCATGTAAATATTCAAGTGCTAATTAGTGTATCTCAAGTGCTAATAAAAGGTGTTTTTTGTAATATATATGTCCACTTTCAAATGTATACGTATTAATAGTTTTAAATTTTTTGAAAAGCAAGGTTTTATAAATGTGTGTAAATATATAAAGCAAGCTATATTTTCTAATATCCTATTACTAAATTTCATAAACCAATATTTCCAAAGATGTGTTTCAAAGCAAAACTATTTTATAAAAAATTGCATGTTCTCGATTGATGAGAAGTTGAATTAAACGGACTAGTCTCTAGCTTGACTTTGGCTTACCCATTCTCAGGAAGGAATGGTGGGTTCATGGGTCCATCATTTAGTAGCTCGTTCTCAAACGAGTTAGGTATGTTCTTAAGCATATCCTATATACATGTCGTCAGGCATGTCCGCCGTTTCTCAGCCTTGTTTTTGGTTATCCATTCTTAGATGGATTGGGTGGGTTCTTAGGCTCATCTTTAGGTTGGCATGTTCCTAGGCTTGTCTTTTGATTTTTTGGATTTCTATTCAGTTTATTTCTATATTTTATGACATTTGAGTTTTCACCAAAAACTTTTCCGACAATCGCTTATTATCATAAGCTATATTTAATTGTGTTTGCTGAATGAATTTTACAATATATATTATATCTTTGGGATTGACGCTATATGATTATGTATTACTGTTGAGACCTATTCTATCATCATCACTATGTCACCACGATTTGAATTAAAACTAAACAGACCCGTTTATTATTTTTTAATACTTAGGTCTGACCGAGATTCTATGTATTAATCCCAGACGACTACTAGAATGGCTTAGCATGAAGATAGATGCACATTTATATTATCTATGCCATTTGCCTAGACTTTGGATTTGTATACATTTTGTTGAAATAGTGACTTACAATATGTATAATCATTTGAATCTATATTTTTACCTTATATTATAATTGGTAGGATCTTATATATAACCATAATTGCAACTCTGTCTTATGTGCATGTACAAACTTTCATTTCTTACATACTGCTGCTTTCTATGATTCTATCTTCTATGTTATTATATTTTGTTCTAAATTACTTAAGCCACCATATTATTATTTTGCACCTGAATCGTATAAGTCGAATCCACATCCGAAAGGAATGAAAAAAATATTATCACCCAATTCGAAATATCGATACTCACCCAAGCAATATTTACGGATACTCACCCAAGCAATATTTTCATAATTATCTTTCTTCTGGAGATATTTGATCGCCACAAGCATTTCACTTAGCTAATTAGTGTATCTCAAGTGCTAATAAAAGGTGTTTTTTGTAACCACTTGTTCTGTCATTGAATGTCCAATAACTATGTAGTGTGTATTAGGCAAAATATTAGAACATACGCAATTAGAATCACAACTTCTTAGCTCGTGTCTAATTATAAATAGGTAAACATGATATTTTTATCAAAGATGAATGGTAATATATGCTGATTGTTTTTTCATCTAAGTGTGTTTGCATGTCAGATGTCCACTGACAACTATCCATGCTGTAAAATATCTTTTTACGAAGAAGTGTACATGTCATAGTGAATTCTAAACTGATTCACAAGCCACAAACAAAATCAAATGTAAAGATTATCTTACTGATGTCGTTTTGTTTTGTTTTGTTTTTATTTTTGAAAAAAAAAGAACAAAGCATCAAATAAGATTATGAGTGAAATCCCCTAATGTTGTAGCTTTATGCCCCTCTAATACACATTGCTGATATCCTTCAATATTACACCATGTATTGATATATCTGAAAGGCACATTCTTTATTTTAATTTTATTTTATATAAAATGTATCCAAACTAATGCATTATATCTGTTTGCTTGTTTTAACTATTCAGGTAAATGAAAATTTATATTCATGCTTTATGTTGATCGAGTAAAGGATTAGGAAGGAGAGGGAGAAAGTTGACTTCAGAAATTAAGGTATAATTCTACCTCAGTGCTTTCACTAGATTAGCTACTTTTTGATAGTCTATTAAAAACTTAAAATTGTTATTTACTGTGATGTTTTTACCATTTACTATGATATTTATAAAAGCCAGGTTTAATTAACATTCCATTAGTTTTACAATCCATGCCGATCTTGATAGTTTACTGTGAACTGTAAAGTACTGAGATCAGCATGGGCTTTCAAGTGTCAACCGAAAAGCTACTATTTACTGTAAAGTACTTGTTGAAAATATCTCATTTTAACATATCTTAGCTATCATTTGTAGTTGCTTTAGAACATTTTGACCGACTAATATTTTTCCTCTTGGAAGCCCAGTGTTTACACATATAAGATAGGTGTACTGACGATTGATTAATTTTAGCTGTATGTATGTTTGGGAAGTTTTCTTGGAAAGATTAAAATATTTGTAGTTTTAAATTTTTATACTTCTAAAAAAAATTGAACTTGGAAATTTTGTAGTTCAGCAATTTTAAAATTCAGTAAGTAATTTTTTTTCACATATCATATGATCTTTTCTTAAGCTTACTGTTTAATGCTTGCTGCCTTCTACAACATTGATTTGAATTTGCTTGCTTCAGCATAAATTAAACGTAAATTTAATTCGTCTAAAATCTAAAATACTGAGAAAATAGTGGGAAAATCTGAAAGCCATATTGTTGCTCTTTTAAACCGGCATTTTGAGTTTAGTTCATTAAAATAGTGGGCTAATGGAGTTTGATGGCAAAAGTCAGAGGGGATGTATGAATGTTGTTGTTTGTATGAAATGAGATGGTGAATGTGGTCAGGGACTGCAGAGAGTGGCAGTTTGTAAGTGGAGAGTGAAGTGTTTTGTGGTGTTTGTAGATAGTGGTGGATATGGGTTAAAGAGGAGGGTATTGGAATGTTGGAGCTTGTGGATGTTGTGGATGTTATGTAAGGAGGATGATCAGTGACTTGTATGCTGGCAAGTTGTTGTGCATAGAAGCATTCCAGGTGGTGGAGGAGGTGATATCTGGGGGTTTGGATGATGAAGTACTGTGTTGTAGGAAGTGATGGAGTTATTTTGGAATTGAAATGTGAAGAGTGAGTGAGTTTTGAAGTTGCAATTTGATGTATTTGATGAAGTGGTTTGTAATGGCAGTAAAGCAGTGTCGGTTGGTGAATGGTAGAGTTTTCTGGAGTTAAGTGGTGATGGAGGTTTTACGTTGAGGCACTGCTGCTTGTAAGGTATGTATGCATCGTTGTATTTGAATATGACAGAGGCGTATGTTGGTGCAATGGATTGCTGGAAGAAGTATATGTTGCATAAAAGTGGATTGTAATGGTGAAGTTTGCAGTAGTGCGTGAAGCATGGAAGTAAGTATGCAGTTTTGAGGCAGTGATGGGTTTTGTAGCAAGTATAAGTGGATGTAGCAGTAGTATGTGCACAGTTGTTTGAAGTTTGGTTGTTGAAGTTGGTGAACTTATGGATGGGATGATGATTGGTAGGAGGATGCACTGGTTGTATGTTGTGTGGATGAAGTGCAAATGTTGGCAGAAGTTGTTCAGGTCTGCAGGGAAGTTGAAGTATGTAGTGCACTTTTGTGACGGTGTTGAGGAGGATGTGCAGTTTGTTAGAGAAGGAATTATAGTTTTAAAATATGAGTGTGTGATATGTATGTTAGTAATTAAGATTAGTTTTAAAATCTTTGTGAAAACTATGGATTAAAATCAAAGGGAGAGATTAGTAATGACTTAATAAAATATTTAAATTAGCTTCTTTTAAGAAAATTCTCCAAATATCCCAATATTTAAAAACAATTACTTACAAATAAAAATATTCGATGTGCATATAACCGGTATACATGAAGAAAGATAAATTCCAATAATTACACATAACTAGTATATATAAAAGATCATGTGCATGCATATGTGTTTAGCTATAAACATGAACATTAGGTTTATGGAAACCTCTAACATTCTAGGTATATATTGAAATTCCTTATTCTTGTTGAATTTTGTGTTTCTGAAATCAGAGGCAATCTTTTTTCTCTTTCGTTTTGGAGCTTGAGCACTCTTTCTTCCCGTGTGTATCCTTAATTATATGATAATGGAAAAAGATTGGGTTCATTTACACAGGTAAGTAGATAATTCAATATTCTCAACCATGTTTAATTTCATAAAATAAAAATATTTGATGTTAAACTCAACTATTATGTTGAATTTTTTTCATTATAGAACTTCCAAGGAGTACTCGCAAGGGGCAAGATGTTTCGTAGAAGCTGCAAAGAGAAATATAAGAAATGTAGATAAGCTTTTATGTCCTTGTTTAGATTTCCGAAATCTTAGTCGACAACATGATGATACTATCGTTGAACATTTAATTATAAGGGGGATGGATCCTAAGTACAAGAGTAGTACTAAGTGGTATCATCATGGCGAACAATTAAATATGGGCGTAGACATGAAGTTGGACAATACATTTGATCTACTTAAAGCTATTCATTTTGAAGATGAAGATTTTTTGAATCATACTTTTTTTACTGATGTTAAAGAAGACGAGGATGTTCGAAAACGTGAGGATGATTTACTTAAGAATTTGGGGGATGCAGAAACCCCCTTATATCCTGATTGTGTAGGTCAAACTAAACTATCCGCCATCGCTGCTTTGTATAATCTTAAATGTGAGGTTGGATTATCTGATACTGGTTTTGATAAGCTTTTGAACGTACTACAGTTGTTGCTGCCGGTGAATAATGTACTTCCTAAGAATTTGTATGATGTAAAAAAATTTCTCAAAGTATTTGACATGGCGTTTGAAAAGATTCATGCTTGTAAGAATGATTGTTGTCTTTTTAGAAAAGAGTTTCAAGATTTAGAAAGTTGTCCGAAATGTAACTCTTCGAGATGGAAGATAAATGAGGGCACTAAGGAGATTATACGTGGTGTTCCAGCTAAAGTGTTGAGGTATTTTCCAATCATTCCTAGATTTAGGAGAATGTATAGATCTCAAAAGATGGCAGAAGATCTAAGGTGGCATTTTAACAATAAAAGCAGTGATGGAAAAATGCGACATCCTGTAGATTCTGTAACATGGAATGCAGTGGACGAGAGGTGGAAAGCATTTTCATCTGATCCACGCAATCTCAGACTTGGTCTTGCTACAGATGGTGTCAATCCATTTGCCTCGATGAGCTCCAAATATAGTTGTTGGCCAGTAATGCTTGTGACATATAATCTCTCGCCTATGTTATGTATGAAAAAAGAAAATATTATGCTAACATTAATAATTCCTAGTCCAAAGCAACCTGGAAATGATATTGATGTATACTTGGCGCCTTTGGTAGAAGACTTAAATTATTTATGGAATAATGGAATTGATATATATGATGCATTTAGTAAATCGGTTTTTAATTTAAGAGCATTTTACTATGGACAATAAATGACTTTCCAGCCTATGGAAATCTTGCAGGATGTTGTGTAAAAGGCGAAAAAGCTTGTCCATTATGCGGTGTTAACACTCATCATCGGTGGTTGAATCATTGTCGGAAAAATGTTTACATGGGACATAGAAGGTTTCTAGATCCTTCACATCCATGGAGGAAACAAAAAACTTGGTTTGATAACACTGTAGATGACGGTAATAGACCTAGAATTCTAACGGGAAGAAATATTTCTGCTATTTTGAATGGTTTTCCAAATGTTTTTGGAAAAGATAAGAATGAAGAAAAAATAAGGAAGATGAGTAAGAAGAAGCTAAAGACGGAGTTGAGTAAGAAGATAAAAAGTAAAAAAGGAAGAGTACTCACACTAAAGAAGATGGTAGAAAAAAAGAGCTAATAAGGTGGAAAAAAAGATTAATCTTCTTTGATTTGCCATATTGGGAGGTTAGTATTAAAATTATATTTTCTTTCATTTACCTAACAATATGAAAGTTAATAAATTGTTGTATTATTGATATTTGTAGGAACTTTCCTTGCGACATAATTTAGATGTGATGCATGTTGAGAAAAACGTCGCTGAAAGCCTACTAAGCACGATGTTGCATGACAATAAATCGAAAGATGGAATTAATTCTAGGAAGGATTTGGAGGATTGGGGGATTCGACAAAGTCTTTATGCACAACCTCGTGGGAATAGAACATATCTACCACCGGCTCCATATACGTTGTCATTGTCCGAAAAAATATATTTTGTAAGAGGTTACATGATTTTAAAGGTCTTGATGGTTATTGCCCAAATTTCAAAAGATTTGTATCATTAGAAGATTGCAAAGTCAGTGGGTTGAAGTAGCATGATTATCATGTCCTAATGCAACAATTGTTATCTGTTGCGGTTAGAGGTTTATTACCAAAGAAAGTTAGAACACTAATAATTCGTTTATGTTCGTTTTTCAATAAAATATGTCAACGTGTTCTTGAAAAAGAGATGTTGCAACAACTTAATGATGAGATTATTGAAATTTTGTGTGGATTCGAAAGATATTTTCCACCTTCCTTTTTTGATATAATGATACATTTGACAATTCATCTTGGAAGAGAAGCGCAATTGTGTGGTCCGGTTCATTTTCGTTGGATGTACCCTTTTGAAAGGCATATGAAAACACTTAAAGATTATATAAGGAATTATGCACGACCTGAAGGGTGTATTGCAAAATCTTATCTTGCGGAAGAATCAATGAGATCTTTTAGTGAATTTCTACAAAGGAAAGTGCAAATGGAGGAGAAAGAAGTCCGAAATGAAGATTATGAAAACAATGTGATACTCGAAGGACGTCCAATTTTAAAACCGAAGAACGCCCAAGTAGTAATGCCTTGTCCTACAAAGGATATATAATTAACGGACATCGTTTTCATACAAAAGACGTTAAAAGAGAAACCCAAAACTACGGAGTTACTTATGATGCAACTACAATGTGTAGGGCAAGTGCAAAAGATATTTCTCAAAGAGTTGATGTGGTCACTTATTATGGGGTAGTGACGGACATAATCTTGCTAGACTATCATGTTTTTTATATTCCCGTATTTAAGTGTCACTGGGCAAATATAGGAAATGGAGTGAAGGTCGAAGACGGATTCACTCTTGTCAATTTACAACAAAATCAATCTTCATTTGTAAAAGATCCATACATCCTTGCATCTCAAGCAAAACAAGTTTTTTATTCAAGAGAGAATGATCACTCTAATTGGTATGTTGTAATGAAAGCACCACCAAGAGGTTATCATGAATTAGAGACAGATGATCCTGTTATGGAAGTTAGCTTTGTTAGGGAAGATTGTGAAGAAACCGACATGGATATTGATTCCGTGGAGAATGTTAGCTATGTTAGAGAAGATTGTGAAGGCATATTTTAGTAGATTTCCAGTTTTATTTGCTTCTGAGGTTTGTAATTCCTACTTATTTGCTAGTGATAGATATACGATATGAATTATCCCCTTAACGGTTGTATTTTGTTTCGAGTCCCTCTAAAATGCAGTCCCTTCAATAACTTGTCTCTGCCTATTCTTATTTTAGCCTAA
This sequence comes from Allium fistulosum, assembly GCA_030737815.1. Taxonomy (NCBI): domain Eukaryota; kingdom Viridiplantae; phylum Streptophyta; class Magnoliopsida; order Asparagales; family Amaryllidaceae; genus Allium; species Allium fistulosum. The sequence goes on along the minus strand of CM060905.1, from coordinate 1,029,062,894 downwards.
TTTTATTGGTGATGGTTCTTGCTCTCTGCATATCCACACACACACGCCTAATTTTGTATGTGTCTTTTTTTTGATAATTAAATCAATTATTCTGCATGAAGTAGATGAAGTAGATGAAGTGAAGTCACTGAAAAGTTGATGGTGATATGTGGTGATGGTACGGTTTGGGTTGCACTGGTTAACAATGGATTTTTTATGTATCCGAGGAGGTTTGGAAAGGAGCAGTGACCGAGCAGTAAGAGGCAGCAGTGTTGTGGTTTACACAGAAAATATTAACATTTAACAAGGCCATAGCTGAAATAACATATCAGCCTAATCCGGACCACACTTGTAGTTGTAATAAATTTTTTGCTTTCATATTTTATTGTACCGAGCATGAATGAAAATACTTTGATCATTTTATCTGTTTGCTATTGTTAAGATATTCATCATAAATAAGTTGTTCATTGTGATTACATAAGGTTGATGTATTTTATTTTTGTTCATGTCAGCATCATTTGCATTAAAATATGTCATTTGCATTTAAATTTTCTTTTATAACAAAATAACTCTTGCACTGTTTATTTTTGCTCAGGATCTGCTCAGTGGAATTCAAAATGAGCAAGATTAGGAATGTGATAACGAGAGCTCACATGTAAAAAAATATCGACGAACAAAAAAAGAAAGGTGCAAGAAATAAGCAGCTTGAAGACAATCAAGTAGACGATGAGATTCATAACGAAGACAATCCACAAGCATTAGAAAAAAATCAAGTACAAACTTTTCTCATAATAAATCTTGTTTCATTAATAAATAATGGATTTATTTCAATTTACTTGGCTACTAAATAATAAATTTGTTTGCTTGTTTGTTGTTTATTTTTGTTTTGGTGCAATTTTTTTTTCAACTAGCATTTGCATTTCTAGGTTCTATTTACTGCCACTTTTGCTTACTGCCCTAATCCACACAGTGCCTACATTTGCCTACTTACCACCATACTTCATCCACCTTCCAATACCATCTCAAACCCACCACAACATTTCCCACTACTACATCATCTAACTTCCACTGTGCCTACAGATAACAACCCACGGCATTTCATTTCTCCCCATAGCAAGTCTGTCAAAGCCACACCCCCCTTGCTACCTGATATTCCCCTGTCACATCCATCATCTGACCTCTCCTCATACCCATTCACTACCAGTCATCTCACATACCACTCTAGATTCCATACAACTCAAATTTCAAACACTGCCTCACCTCAAATTGCTGTAGTTACAACCCACACTACATATACAATCCAAATTTCCACTGCATATACAACCTCAAATTGCAAAGACAAGCATCACTGCCTTATTCACCCAACTACAACAGTCTCAACTGACAAATTTAAAACCAAGTTTAATGGGAGCATATATGAAACTCGAGCAAAATTTAAACTGTATATTTTAGAAAGTGAGAATTTTATGGGCTTTTATGATCTAATTTGTAAATTATTTTTTTATATACAGAAAATAGGGAAGATGAGTAAGGCTGTGAAAGAGAGAGGTCGCATGCAAAAAGAAGTTGACGAACATAGGAAGAAACGTACAAGAGTGGAGCTGTTTGAAGACAATCAAGTAGAAGACGAGGTTTGTATTGAAGACAACCCACATGCATTAGAAAAGAATCAAGTACAAATTGATCTAGAAAACAATGCTGAAATACCAGACAACCCACAAACACTTGAAGACAACACAGTTCAGTCGGAAGGAAATCCGAGAAGAAAACCTAGAGGGCCAACCAAAGTTAAAAGACTTCCATTCAATTCTTTGGAGCAAATAGAAGTTCAATTTAATATCGCAGGCGAACCAATAGGACCGGGGTCGGTCAAATTATCTTCTTACTTAGGACCACTTGTACGAGAAATTGTTCCAGTTACACTAAGTAATTGGAAGCAACTTAGTACCGAATTGAAAGATGTTTTATGGGAAAGCATTCAGGTGACACTCTCTTTTGCTTTAAGATTAAATCTTATATTGATTGCTTACTTCAAACACTTTATGCCAAATTTTGATTGTCGCAGGCAAGGTTTAAATTGGATTTGAATTGGCACAAAACAGTAGTTTTTCAACAAATGAGTGGTATTTGGCGGGCATCAAAATGTAGATTAGTTCGGCAGTTGGTACAAGCAAAGTCTATGGAAGAAAGACTTCAGTTGAAACAATCTAACATTAAATGTATGATTGAGTGGAAGAAGTTTATCAAGTTGAAAACAAGTTCGGAATTCAAGGTATGAGAAATTTCAGTCTTCAAATACATATTAAAGAATGACGCAGATAAAAAATATTTTTTGCTGCTACACTTAAGCTGATGGTTTTTTGTTTGTTTTGCACTGGTTAGCCCTATTTTGTTTTATTTTCATTATTCATTCTATTATATTTTATAATACACTCATATCATCAATACCATAAATAGTTGTTCCCTTCAAATGATTTTTTTTGTTAATTAACATTGGGATATGTTAATCTTTTCATCTTTTCATCGTCGATTAGGGTAAATCAAATTGAAACCAAATGAGCGCTGTGACCGAACCAAATTAGACAGAAAAACAAATACCAATCGCTTTATTTTTTAAAATATGATTGGCTTTGTTTTCCTAGTAGGATTTACACACTGTACTGCTAGTCATTTTAATTGTCATTCTACTTACTGATTTCTGTCGGAGTAGAAAATAGTATATGGTTGGACCATTTAATACCTAGTTGCAACATATCAAGTTTTATTTGCACATATTTATTGAACTGATTCTTATTTTAGGCTTTGAGCGAGAAGAACAAAGCTATTAGACAGAGGCAGTTGCCACACACATGCAGTCGTAGAGGAATGGCTCGACTGGCTGAAGATTTGGTAAGAAAATAGTAGTTTTATTTACCGCAATATTTATGAAATCTTTTAAGTTAATGAAATTTGTTGTTTGGTGTTCTTTTGACTGTAGAAAAGCGAAAGTGGTGATCGCTCTTCTGTCCCTAGAAGTGAAGTTTGGATCAAATCTCGCACTAAGAAAAATGGTGAACCGGTGAATTTGATTGCTGCAGATGTTATAGTAAGTTCATACTTTTCAAATACTTATGGTACATATATAAATACTTGTGTGATACATGTTTACTTGTTTAGCATTCACCACTTGCATCTTGAACTTACTAGGAGTCTTCAAAATTGCTTGCTTACATGCATACTGTCACTGCCTTCTACTGTATCTGCCAATTCTGCATGACTGTTCAATATATACAATACAACAGTGCCACCTTCACTTCAGTCAATACACCCTGCTACATTGATCACATCATTAACTTTACTTCGGCCACCTAAACAACCACATAAACTTTTGCAACACTGATCAGTGCACTGCCACAACGTCATACTTCTAACTGACGTTTGCATCACAATCATTTCAGCTTCTCTGACAAACAACCCCTCTCCAAACCCACTCTAAACTGCAGAACACTTCACCACCCCATAACACACTTCTGACCACTTGCATTTGCACAGTTCACATTCCACCTAACCACTCAACCCACAAACACCACTGCCTCCAAACATACCAACACACTACTTCCACACTTCCATTTATATCACTTCAACACTTCATATTTCTATCAACTTCACAAAACTGCAAGACCCACCTTCAATCTCACAGTGAGATTCTCACTCTTGCTGCTGTAACAATTAATTAACATCTGTCACTAGCTACCAGTTGCTCCACAAGCCACATACATACATTCAAAGCAACACCCACTGACCATATCGAGCTACCTCTCCCTGCCAATACTGCCACAGCACATCTTCTATGTATTGTCACTTCAGTCAACTTCCATCACACAGACCCTATACAAACCACTTTACAGTTTAACAACCCCCACATCAACTCCCCTATCGATCGTCACTCAACCACAAGTGCTAAAAACATCTTCACATACCATTCACTCTCCGTCGTGCTAAGCAACGCAACACTACATTTATACTGCAATAATATGAAATTAATCATGTTTTGTAGGAAAAGATTAAACAAATTGAAAGTGTTTCACAATTGAGCTCGCCAATTAATTATAGAGCAGATGCACTTGCACAAGTGCTAGGCAAGAAAGACCGGGTCGACTTAGAGCGATGGGAAGAGGAATGAGTCTTAGTAGAGCAGCTTTATCGGAAGTTAAGGATAAGCGTACACTGCAACTTGAAAATAAATTGTTGAACTTAGAGAATAGATTTCTACAACTAGAGAAAAATCAGGTAAGAATTATCATTATATTTTGATCACTAATTGCTTGCACACTTGAACACTTGCATACACACTTGAACACTTTCATACAGTCACTTGAACAGTTGCATACACACTTGCATACAGTCACTTGAACAGTTGCATACACACTTGAACACTTGCATACAGTCACTTGCATATACACTTGAATACTTGCATTCTTGAACACGCCAACAGTTTTCATTACCAGACTTACAAAATGACATGTTTTTTTTTATTTTGACAGAAGTGGGACATAAGTAGACATAGTGGGGCAGAAGTAAACAAACCTCAAGTAAATTTTTTTATTGGTTTCACATCTTTGTATTTTAACTTTTTATTCAATTAGTAACATAATTTTCCTATGTTTAAATGTAGTGCAACTTTGATAAAAATATGAAGAAGTGTGATTTATTGGATTGGCGAGGGAATAAAGAGATCGTTGCTGAAGGAAGATTCGTGTCAGATGATCCAAACGAGATTGTCAATGATGTTCCTTTAGGGCCGGATGCGATGATAGTTTTAGTTGACTGTCCAATCAAGCTTGATGCTTTTCTATAGAGGCCTACACCTTCTTTCACACTTATTGGGGAAGCAAAGGATAATGTTGTGGCATGGCCGAAGAATAGAGTTGTTTTAAATTCAACCGATCACATTGAAGAAGAAGAGGATAAGGTAAAAAAAAATTCTTCACAATGAACATGCAATTTTATTATATACATTATTTACTAAATAAATATTTTTACCTCTAATAGAGTAGAAATAGCAGCTTAGAAAGAAAATGCAAGATTTTTGATTGGGGAGGGAGCAAGCAATTAGTGGCTTTAGGACGATTACATTCGAGCATCTCAGAGGAAATTGTTAATGATGTTCCTCTTGGGCCATCAGCTACGATTGTTTGGATAGATTATCCACTAAATCCAGAAGCTTTTTTGTGGAGGCCAGCCTCTAGTTTGATCCGAATTGCGGATGCTGTTGGTAAGAAGGTTGCATGGCCTGAATCGCAAGTAGTTGTTGAGATGGTTGACACTACAGCTCCTATTACGCCTATGGATGTGGTGAAAACATTCGTGGTACTTGATTTTTATTGTGTGTTTCTATTTTTTAATGATTAGCAACTTAATTTTTTTTTCTTTTTTCAAGTTACAGACTGCAAATTCAAGAACAAACAATACATGCAAGTTAATGGATTTATCGGGAAATGGGAAAGTAGTTGCTTTAGGAAAGGTGGAGTCAACCGATCCAAATGCAAGGGTGCATTTCAAACCACTAGGACGCAATGCAGTTAAAGTTTGGATAACGACCGTAAAAGAGCCAGCGGTAGAGCTATGGAGGCAAACATCCGAATTACAGTACATGGAAGATGCCCTCTCTTCTATTATAGCTTGGCCTGCTACACACGTCATAATGGAATGAATTTTGAGTAAGTCTTTACCGTTCATTTTTTTGTTTATTGTTACATTTAGTTATTAGCTTTAAATTCAGGTTGGTGGAGTACCAGTTGTAGTGGGTCTCGGGTTCATCTGTGTTTAAAGCAATTTTCATCATTTTGTTACTGTGAGTAAAACACCCTTACTTTATTAACAAGATATTACTTATATCCGTGAATATGGAAAAATCTTCGATCTATGTCAAATGTTAGGTGATTGTTAGGTTAATATGTAAATGTATGAATGTGTTAGATATAGATAGTTCACCCTGCAACTCAAAAGAAATACTGTACTTCTTCCATCTATGCCCTTTGTCCTTGTTTGTTTTGATAAAACGTGAAACCTTCCACTTCAAAAATCAATAGCTCATCATCCATTTAGTTTATAAATATGATTCCAAAATCAAAGTGGTTTTTTTAGTATAGATTATTTTAAAATTGATTTCATGCAATGTCATCAAGTAGAGAAGGAGAAAATACCGTATGCCAGTAAGTAGGTCAGTATGGCCAAAAATTCAAATATCATAATTTAAAGAATGGATTTCATGGATGTGATCGTCATTGGAAAATATGATTTTAGAGAGTGGTTTGAGAATTTTTAAGGTTGAGTGGAGAGAGGAATTTGGAGATGATCGAAATTGGAGATTTTGTAAAATTCTGGCATCGTGATTGATTTTGGGTCTTGACGTTTGGTGTGGAGGAGGTGTTGGTGATGGCGCACCTGCGGAAAATGGCACAACGATTTTTAGGGGAGTGTATGAGCTAGACAAGGTCGATTTATGGTTTAGTGTCGTTGTTCATGGGTCTCGGGTTCGCGTGTTAACGGCGATGATGGAGGAAGAGGGAAGCGTGCGCACCAGGGGGAAAAGATGGAGTAGGATGTGGCGAACTTTAGGCGAAGACTAGTGATGGATGGTGGACGGAGGAGGTGTAGCGAGGCGATTGTGTGTATGGTGGTGGTTCTAGATTTTGGGTTTGAAGTTCAAAATTTCAACCGAGGGTTTTGCCGCGTGTTCCAAGTGGGTAGGCGAGTTGCTCTGGTGGTGGGTGACGTGTGGAGAAGGTCGGCGGTGAGGTGTAGGCTAGAGGCGATGCGTACACATGCACGTTTCCATGCACAAAACTCGTGCACGTCTTCGGGTTCAAATGGAAGAGGGGGAAAAGAAAACTGGAAGGGAGGAAGAAGTATATTGGGCCGGGTTTGCAATTGTATGAGCCAAGTGGTTTTTCTTTAAAATGAAGTAAATTAAATTTATTCTTATATCTAATAATCTTTAAATTTAAAAACATTATTTTTTCTTCATTTTAAATCCAAACGACGCGCAGATTTTTGCCTCGAGTTCCTATCGCAAAATATTTTCATCTGGATTAATATTGCCGAGTTTTCTACAATGTAAAATTTAATGATTTTAACAATTAAAGTAAATAAATAAGTAATTTCTTATTTAATTAATTATAGGATAATTAATTTATTATTAAATGATCTATTTAATGTTAATCAACTAAAATAAAATATTTTATTTAATTTCTTGGATTGACAAATAATCTGGATTTAAAATATATAATTTGACTAAGTTATAAATGGATTTAATATTAAATATAAATCGTTGGCTGAGTTAATGATCTATGGTTTGACTGATATTTCTCTTGAATACCGATTTCAATTATCTATTGTCGGTGACATTAAGTAGCCAAACAAATTAAAGTAGTTAGAATAAAACGTTGACATGTTTTATTGGAAGTAAATCGACTTGTACTGACCACCATTTTGAATTTTAGAAAATGTGATGATTATAAGCGAATTATGTTCGATGGACAGGTCATGATAAAGTAAACACGTGGAATGAATTTCCATATGATAATGTTGACACCCTGATTGTAGAATTGTTTATGTTAAACAACTTGGCCTTTAAAAATTTATCGTTTTGGATTCGATGAGACCGGGATCGGAGATCAGCATTATTTGAAAACCTCTTCGATCCAATATCCAATACGAGCCAGTACGGTTTTGATTGTGCCCAACTATGCTGAAACGTGAGATGCAAGCATTTCAGCTATTTTCTAATTTACTTTCTATATACACTATTATAATATCAGATGGATTTGATATAAAATGTTTTGGTTATCGTAAGGTAAAAACTTGTCGTGTTTATGTGTGACATGGTCTTACGAGATACCTTTGTTTTCAAAGAATTTTAAAAATAGTAATAATTCAAATTGAGTGTGTTTTCTCACAATGATTTTCTAGACTGACTCGAGTGTTATTTTATTATAATGCTCGGGTCGGAACGAGTATTACAGATTTAGGTTAGGATGCTATGAAGCCCATGAGATGAGCTGGATGACAGAGACGTATTCCCGTACTTGTTATTTTCCACTATGTGTGTCAGTTGTATAGTCAGCACCGGTGAGGACAAATATTATAACTGTCCAAATTGATTTGTTGATTGATGTACTCTGATGATTGTATGTATATTAACTGATATAGATTCTTTTGTATAAAAATCTGTTATTATATATTATATTTTATTCCGCTGCGATTGTGAGATTCTGTGATGTTGATTCTATTTTCTTCTACCCTTTTCTTCTTCACCCCTAATGATTCGGTATTTCTGGCACTTGACTATTCGGCATGTTATACAGTGAGCATATGGATGTCGATTTTCGAGGGTCGAAATTCCCAGGCCATTACATATAAATTCAATTATTTTTTCAAAGTGCCTTTCACGCGAACTATTCACTATAAAGCACTTCGACTTCCTTTGTATAGTCCCCTGGTTATTTATGCTATCCGCTTCCAAGAGGGAATCGACAACATCAAACACAACATACACACACACACATCTATATATATATGTACACACATACACACACACACACACATATATATATATAACATGTACAATAATATGTCAACATCATTCTAAAACTATTTCAAAGTTTTGAGATATCTCACTTTAAATCTCGACCAAAACCTCGCTAGTTGCTACTACTTCCTTGCTACTACTATACAAGGAATGCAAGCCACCTAAATCCCTTGCTTAGACTCGACCAATGCCCAATGAATCTTCCCTAGTGCTCGGCCATACTCCCCCTTCCCCCCAAAACTCCATGCATCACAATAAGAACAAACAACATATAAATTAATACAACAATTTACACACATAAATATATGACTTATAAAGGTAAGTATCTCACATTTAGTGTAACCTCAACTTTATAAAATGCTTGCTACTACTTTCTTCTACCGACCAAACACCAAAACTCAACAAGATAACTAGCACAAGCTCGAACGCAAGACTGAGAACCCCCCTATAGCTCACGGCTAAGGCTGACTTGGGAAGTGAGCACTAAATTTTGGTTCTTTGTGATGGTAGTGCTGTTAGCTATGTATATCTAAGGTCATGTATGATTTTTAAAGAGGAAAGGAGGTGTTTTTAGGAGTTTTTAAAGAGGGAATGAATGGAGATAATGGGAAAGAAGGAGTAAAAGAAGGTGGACATAGAAAAATGAATTTGTGAAATAGTAGCTTACTTTTATAAATATTCAAAAATGGCAAATGACTCGTTATGCCCCTTAGCAAATTTACCATGCTGCCTTTGCATATTTTAGGTCTCATCATGACCCCTTCCATAAGCATGTGTGCTTGCAATCAAATCATAAGAAGTGTGCGTAACAAGCTTCCTTAAAAAGTGGCATATGTTAAGGAAATTTAAATATACTTAATATCTTTTCCAAAACACTTAAGGAAGGTATTTTATTTAATTCTCTTTGGTACTATTTGACTTGTTATTATATGTGTATGTGCATGTTAAAAATGTGTGTATATGTATGCAACAATGTTGTACAACTTTTGTTTGATAAAAAGTCAAAAATCTAAATAACAAATTTCAGTCACATTTTCAATTTTTCATCGAACTCTTATTTTTATAAACAGATTTCTAAAATGAGTTCACCATCATTATTAAATAATAAAATTGAGTTATTTAAGCTTATAAAATCAATTATTTAAATATTTAAAATTAATTAAATATTAAAAATCAAAGTGATGAAATTCCAAGTCATTAGATCCGTCCTTCTTAAATGAATTTCGACCCCAAAATTTCATCACAAACAAACAAGAAAGAAACAAGCCAACACAAAAATCTAAACCCATTTACTTAAGCCCATATGATGTGCATGAATAATTCGTATGCAAAGTCTACCCGATTACTTGCTCGGATATATAAATCTCTTATCTAAACTAGTATAGATCACTTAACTTCTCCATCATGGAACCCTGATCTAGTTCCTTGATCTGATACTTATATTTTCCTTACATAGTCCTAAACTATGACATCAAACACTCACATCATCCCAAGAATACATTTCAAGTACTCGCCATCGAGAAATCAAGTGAAAACGTCTAGTTCGGACTGGTGTAAACACCCAGAAATCATATGCTCGAAAATGATCCAAGTCCAAATTATGGTTTTATCCCTTTAGGATTACTTAATAATTATACTACTCCAATTCTTTTTTACTTCCCAAAATTATTTATGAAAACATTTCATAAAATATAACTTAATTTTTAAACTTGTATATACTACTATATACAACTATCTGATTTAATCATTTACCTTTTATTTTCCATAAATTCAAATGCAGCACCAAAATAAATATTGGTCTTAAAACTGAGTCGACTTCTTCGACCTCTTTACCTATCCAGTCCGGTAATTAGCTAGAAAGAGTACGATACTGGTATACAAACTCAGTTCTAGAGTCTACTTTTCCTTAGATTCCTCTATGTAAAGATGTTTATTAGTCGATCCAATAACATCAAATAGTTTTTGATAAAAAATTAATTTCTACTTGCTTTTAGGTTTGTTCAGATTCGAACTCGCTTAGATCATATAACAACTAAAGAAATAATTTACTAAGTGCACTATAACGTTCGCCTAAGCAAATATCTGATTACCACTTAGAAGATTATTCAGATCATCACAAAATAAATCGTGACTCATTCCTCGAACTATCCAAAGAAAATGCAGCTTACTTAAAGTTCTCATTGAAATATTTATGCTTATAAATATTTTCAAGTAATACCATTATTACTTTTTCCAAATATCATTTTGAAATCCTTTTCAAAGATACTAGAATTTAAATTCTTAAAATTCCTCCACATTTAGAAAATATATTTTATAAACCTGATTCATAAAATCAACTTTATATAAAATCGTTCCATCGTGTATAAAAATAAACTTTATAACAACATTACCACCGAACACCTTATAGTCAAATTGTGAAACTTAATTTGCAAGGTGTTTGTATTTAATCTAAATCAAACAAATAAATTCTCATAAACTTACTGAGCATAAATAATCAATCAGCAAACAATAGTCAATACTCCTAAACTAGACGAATATGACTAACTATAACGACCCAGAATTTTAGTCAATTGATTTTTGGAATATTTGATTAACTTTAAATATTGAGATATTAATTTTATAAGTAAAATAGCTTAAGTTTCAAACAAAAGGGGTTTATTTGAATATATAAATGGCGATCGATTAAAAATATTAAATAGTGAATGTAACTAATTATAATATTTAAATAATTGAATCTGGGGTTTAATGTTAATGAAAATTATTTCAAAATCTTATTTAAACTCAGAATAAATAGGAATGGGATAATAAACTTTTAAATTTGAATCTAAAAGTGATTTATTTGGTTTTACTAAAAATTCATTTTAATTAACGTGTGAAAATAGCATTCCGGGGGCAATGTCTCGGATTTTGACGAAACCAGTATCATTGGATCCGTAATAATAAATTATTATACATCGTCGAGTTTTGTGATGATCGGACGTACTGTATGATCGTGCGAGCTTGAAATGCATAGAAATTCATTACAAGAAATTTATATAATATAATTGGATTTTAAGTTCTAACTTCTGCATTTGTCCAAATTAGGTCCCGATATAGTTCCATTATGTTTGGAATAGGGGTATTTCATATAGAAAGCCAAGCGGCATGCCTCGATTGGAGTTCGGAATTTTGATGCTTAGATTTGACAATTTATAATAAACTAATAAGGTGTAACCATCATTTCAACTATACCCTTTCCCCATACCCCATGTCTTCACCTTACATACACCCATACCTATCCACTGTTCACCCATCCCTCCATCCCCTTTTTATACCTGTTTACAATGAACAAAATGAAGGTTCACATCTTAAAAAAATTCCAAACAAATTTATACTTAATGAAAAATTATAAAATTTAGAACTTTGGTCTTGTTTTGGCTTTAGCTTCATCATGATGTTAGTATAGTGGGCTGCATCTTTGATTTAGAGCTCGATAGTGGAGTGTTTTCTTGAGTTGCTAACTAGAGTTAAGGGATTATTGATCTAGGTTGAACGATTGGTGAAATGGAGATTGTATTCGAGTTCGGGAGGGAGAATAACACCTACGACTGGAGTTTGGTGGGTGGTGGATGTCATTTGGGTGGCCCAATCTTCTGTTCGAACGGGGCTTTGGTGGGTGAAGTCGGGTTTTGGAGCTAGGCTTCAGGCATGGGTCTATGGTGATGGTCACAGAGAGGTTGAGACGCGGAGTTGGACGGTGGTGTCCATACATCGAACGGCGAAGCAAGGAGGTTGATAATGGTGGTCAAAAAGGGTGGCCATGGATGAGTTGCTGATATTTTTATGGGTAATTAAAATTAAATAATGTAATTAGTATTTTAAGTAACTATTTAAAAATTGTTAACTTATTAATTTAATAACTTGTCCATACGAGGTCCAATCGAGACACGGATATTGCATTGTGCTCGTAATAACGGAGGCTTCGTGATGGAATTGGTTTGGTCGAATTTAGGAACTATGGAAATTTAGGATAAAATTAGAAGTCGTTCGATTTTAGTTTCAAACCGAAATGCTTTGGTGACAACTAAAATTTTGATGAGTTAAACTCACCTTTTTGGTTAACCAGTATGTCATATAGTTGATGAAAATTGTTGATTGAATGTTTGGATGAGTTAATGTTTTATCAGTTGGTTTGGTTTTATTCCCACCCATGGAGCGAATGACCTTTTTGATATACTCGCCTAGTAGCCGTGACCCATATTATATAATTATATACTGTTTGTGATGCAGGGGAACATGTTAGAGGGATCCAATAGGATTCCTCACCATTGTTGAATTTTATTTATATATATGTGTTGATATATATATGAGTTGTGATGCGGGGGAAATTGGTTGGAGGGATCCAGCGGGATTCCTCGCCTTTGTTGAAATGTTTTCAATAATATTCCTGTTATATGAATCGTTGAATATCAAACTTGATTGTTTGACACTGTTGGTTATGGCATTATTATATGTTCAAAACTTAAACCTTGTAGTGATAGAAAATCAATATCGATATTGATTAAACGTTGGGTAGCTATTGGGCTCAGAGAAGTATTTTAAAAATACCTTAAATTGGCATTTGAGTTGGAGTTGATTTTTGAGACAAGAGTTGATTTTAAATCTAAAATTGGGTTTCAAAAATATTTTGTTTTAAGGGATTTAATTTCTATTTTACTCCAACGTATTATCTATGTTTTCTAAGTCATTTAGAAATGGTTTAAGGATTATTTATTTATATTTAATATTTTTTTAAAGATTATTTCTTTATATTTAATTTTTTTAAAGTTATTTATCAATATTTTAATATTTTGAAAAGATAATTATTTAAATAATTAATATGGCTTGAAATTCATAATACTGATTTATTAATAATGTTTTGGAAATTAATCATTATTATTATAATATTGAAGATTTATTTATTATTATTATATTAATAATTTTTTGGAATTTTTAATTATTATTTTCAAGTTGTTTTAAAGTTAATTATTATTAATTATTTACAATGTTTATTATTAATGACTATAAGTAAATGATTATTATTTATTACTAAATGTTTTCGAGATTTATAAATAGAGTTTTATAAATAGTTTCAAAGATTTATAAGGAGTTTATAAATGATTTTAGAATTGAATAAAAAGAAAATCTTTCTTATATGAGTACATTGTCTAAGTTGTGAAGTGTAATGTTTGTGAATATACTTATACCGTTGAGATAAGATATAGATATTTTTTCAAGTATTGAAAATATAGGAATTTGTGGGTATATCTTTGTAAAGGTATTTTTATATAGGTATTTAAAAAGTGATTTTAATTAATGAAAGATTAGTTAAAGTGGTCAGTGGTTGCTTATGTGCTTAACCAACGTTGGTTTCCCCTACGGAATTAAATCTCTGATTTGGAATTAAAAAACGTAACTTTGGAAATATCTAAGAGAAACACGTGAGGTATTTGGCACAGTCATCTCCGATGATGTTGTACTGTGCGTATAAATCTTGCTTTGTTGACTGTTTATTTCCTAAAGAACCGGGGTTGAATTTACTGGAAACCATTGAATGTTGTTTCGAAGAGACCGGGATCGAATATGTTATCCGAAAACCACTTCGATCCAACTCAAGCGTTTTGAAGTGAAGACATATTGAAGATGATGGAATTGAAGACTGATCTTTTTGAAGTGCAAGGACTGCTTGCTTTTAATCCTTAGGGTGATTTCAAAATTGATGTAGTAGAAGTAGTGCCTTTGGTTTGTTCATGTCCTGAACAAATTGTATGGATGAATACTGGCATTACATTGCTGCTTGGAGGCCAGTGTTAGCATTCCAAGTGGGAAGTGCTATATAAAAGGTAAAACATAGCCTCAAGCTCATCAACCAAGAATGACTAAAATAAAGGGGATGCAGCAGGGCTAAGTAGGTCGCTCCCATTAGGTTATGATCATCCCTATCTAGAGTTGATATTATCTTTCATTTGTATGCATCAGGACCCAATAACAGAAGATTGATCATATTCGATACCATCCAGTAAGGGGTATGTCAGTTCTGTGTTGGCAGGGGATCCCGGCAAGGTCCACGATGTTATTTTATCTAGAGATGCACCATGATGGGCGATACCCTAGTAGGCCAGTCATCGTATGGAATCCATTCTCCAATACACGCTGTACGGACTTAGTTGTGCCCAACTATGCTAAAACGTGAGATGGAAGCATTTCAGCTATATTCATATTTTACTTTTCCCTAGACATTATTATAATATAAATGGATTTTCCATAGAAAATGTTTTGATTATCGTAAGATAAAAACCCATCCGTGTTTATGTGCAGTGTGGTCTTATAAGATACCTTTATTTGAAAGGTTTTTGAAAAACATTAAATTCCATTTGGATGTATTTTTCTCACGCTGGTTTACCAGACTGATCCGGGCGTTCTTCCTTTTCAATGCTCGGGTCAGACCGAGTATATTTACAGATTGCTTTGGATGCATTTGAGCTTTGGTGTAACTCACCACACCCTTTAGTATACCCAAAAGGACACACTAAAAGGCATGGTGCGTTGCAGGTATAACTAAAACTAGCAGAGACTAAGATTCACAAGACAAAAATTAAATAATAATAATAATAATAATAATAATAATGCTGCAGAAACAATTATAGTATTTTGCTAAAAATCAAATTCCATAATATAAGATGATAAAAATAAGTCACCAAATACCCTATACATCATATGACAAAATACCCATACAAGTCTCGTGAAATCAAAAACCCAAAGTCTCAAATAATATCAGAGTACAAGACATCCCTCTCAAAATACTAGCTCAACAAAAGAACTAAAAAGTGGAACTAAAGGAAAGAAATACATGATAGAATCTCCAACAATTCTCCAAGAAGATGCGGTCTACTTTCCTTGCCTCTGATTGCCTATGGGGGGAAAGGGGAAAATAGAGGAGTGGGTTAGACTAAAAGTATGGTGAATGACGGTAATTACTAGAATCTTTAAGCAAAGTAAAAGTAATAGACCTTACAACAGTTCTAGTATATAAAAAGGAAACAAAGGAAATATAAAGAAGGAATAAGATGGAAATAAATACGATTTAACTAAATTGACCCAATTGATTAACTTTGATTGTTTGCACTTGTCTTTGATAGCTGCTTTGATTAGGCTGAGTTCTTATTCCTATAATTAGGCTGAAATCCTAATTCGACCTTTTGATCGACCTGCTACTCCATAGATCTTACTGCGGACTAGATGTTATATAGCTCTCTACACAAAAGGCAATGGTGTCTATGAAAGACACACATACTAAGTGCTTGGAACTCAATAGCGACTAATCTCCTCTAATCAATGTCACACGCTCGGTCACCGCTGGTTCGCACTATCTATTGCTCCCTCTTTTGACCTTTTATTTACCCTAAACAGCATAAGCGTGTCCTCGTCTCACTTCAGGCTATTGTGAGACACCGTGTCCATAGAAAATAGGGAATGCTGTTGGTACTGGTCCCCGTTAAACAAAATCTAGTTGCGTCCCTTGCCCAAATCCCCATGATTTAGTCTTTTAATTATTGACCACTTATCTACTCTAAACAGCATAAGCGTGTCCCCAAGGAAATGCTGCCGATACAGATCTTTTCTTTTAACTATTGACCACTTATCTACCCTAAACAGCATAAGGGACATGTTGCCGGTACAGACCTTTCCTTTTAACTATTGACCACTTATCTACCCTAAACAACATAAGGGAAATGCTGTTGGTACGGATCCTACTTTCATCTTTGCTTATTAACTTAGATAAATTATTTTAAATAAGCCTTTGTTATTATTCTTACTATCTGTGCTTATTAATTTATCCTAAGTCTTAATATAAGCCTCATTTTGTTCTGTTTTCTTATTATAACTTACGTTATAATCATGCTTATTACTTATCCCAAGGTCTAAGGGTGAAAAATAAGCTTCTTTCATCTTTTATTCTTTTTTAGTTTAATTCTAAGTTATAACTTGGCCAATTATCTTTAATTAGTCCAATTCTAACATCAATATCATAATTAGGCTCAATTTCAGTCTTAATTCCATTTTTATTCCAGTTTTTACAATTTACATCTTATTTTCTGTTATTTCAGTACTCTTATAATTTAATCAAAATTCGCGTTTAATCTATTCTAATCCATATGCGAAGAAGAAAGAGAAATAAAAGAAAACTGAAAATAGAAGAAAATCCAAAGCGTAGGAAAAAGATGTAAACAACGCATAAATAATAGTAAATAAATTAAAATAATGTAAATAAACTGTAAATAAATGGAAAAGCTATAATTAACAAAAATAAACTAAAATTAACTGAAAATAATAGCTAAAACAAATAGACTGAAAATAATTTTAAAAACTGTAAATAAACTACTTAAAAAGATTATTCCAAAAATCGTAATGAATCTACAATTATTGGAAACCCTATTATTTTAAATTACTTAAAGAAATCTAAAATAATTACAATCACTCACCTGTGGTCCTTAGCTCGTCCCTTTAGTTCTTCTCGCATCCACTTAGGGTTGTTAAATATTTTTATTCAAATGATTTCCTCCTTGGAAAATTATTCCGTTTAGGGTTCTTCCTTAAAAGGTGAACCCAATTGGAGAAAATCTTAGAATGAGAAAAGGTGTTAGGTTTAGGGTTCTATTTATAAGTGTAGAAGTGGATCTCAGGCTGTTGGATTTGAGGATTGAATAGGATGCAACCACGTCATAGGCTGAATAGGAGCCTTCGGATGGAAGCACGAAGGGACCAGATTGAGCAAAATAGAAAAAATGACGTGTTAAAATCGCACAAGACGAAGGAGGAATTTCTTCACCTCAAACCCGTAGGCGAGTCGACAGCCCCTCCCCCTAGGTCGACCGGCCGGTCGACCTAGGGCATGGTTAGGTCGACCCCTGGGTCGACCTAGCTCAATATTTTTTTTTCGTTTTTCTTCTTTTCTTGTTTATTTTGTTTCTAGCTCATAGTAGCTCGGATTCTGACGTTCGATATATGGAAATTGACCATAAAATTACTACGGACATAACGTGCAACCCCGTGGCTCGATTCTAAAAATTTCACAAAGTTATTTTATTATTTCATTAACTAACGAATTAATTATTTTGGGTTAAATTTCGGGTTGTTACATTCTCCCTTCCTTAAGGGATTTCGTCCTCGAAATCTCTAAGGATAAAAGAATGAACTAATGTTTTCATCCAAGTTCTACAACCAATTACTCAACCATCATCCATTCATCCATTGTCCTTAAGTTTTTCTAATGCAATTAATGATACTTATGCAATTAGTGTAGTGTTAATGTCCCTAACTAATGCAAAAGATTAGGCGATTCACCGATCCAGTTGACCTCCTTTTATGCAATAATTTTCGTGCCATGTATCCAAATTAATGCAAAAATTTCTAATGATAACTGATAGTTCTATATGTGTGCTACAAACATCATCCAAATGCAACAATCATGTGAAAATCAGCCATTTATAATACTCATGGAAATAAATAAAAATGCAAATGCGCACACATCCATATGCATATGCTCTAGTGTCCTAGTTAGGTCAATCCCTAAAAGATAATAGTGCCTAGTGTAAGTATATGCGTCCATTAGCATCCACTAGCAAACACTTGCAATCACTAGCATACATCATATATAAAATGTTCTAATAACATGTTTACATCTAATCCTACCATCCATATGTTAACTCCTAAGTTCTACCCTCCCAAGGGATGATAAGGGAAAGAACCTATTCAAAACTAAAGATGGAAATAAAAAATTCAAAATTTACTATCAGAGAGAGACGTGGATAAGAAGTAGGCATTTTCTCCTACTCAATTTAATCTTCTCCGAAGTCTTTTTACCTCTGTAACTCTATCCAACGCAAAAGCGACTTGCACGGTCTTCAATAAAGAGCTTCGAAAGGTGCCACTCCAATGCTAGCTTGAAAACTACTGTCATATGGGAATTCCACTAAAGGAGGATACTTCTCCCAAGTTTCTCAAAAACAAGAATACTCATTCTCAACCATGCATGTCTTACTGTCTTACTAATTTCACTTTACTGCTCTCCTTTAGTCTGCACATATGAATCAACATTCCTAGGTTCTTACTAGTGTCCTACACACTCCACGAGAACTTCTATCATTACTTTTAGAAGTAATCACTGTTATAGCCTTGCACCTTTTCTGTTACACCTAGGAAATGATTCCTATCTACTCCACATTTAAAAGCTTGGTTTGGTATTTATCACTTTATTTTAAAAAAACCGAGGTTTCTAAATTTTCAAAACATCAAATCCCAAAATCTTTGTCTTTAAAAGTGTTATCTTTAAGTTCCTATTAAATTCAAAAATACTTGGTTACTTAACATTATTCCCCAAACCTAGAGGGGAAACTTCCAAAATTTAAGTCTAAAACTTATTCCTCCTTTTCTTTTAAAGACTTTTACAACTTTCTATAAAAATTTGGATTTTCATATTTTACTTTTATTAAGTTTTTCATTTCCAAAAACTTATTTACTTCTTCACCAAACCATTATCCTCTAAAATACCTTTAAACATCTTCCTATTACACCTAATAGTTTTATACCCTAATGTATTGGAACTACTTTCTCTTATGAGAAACTATTAATGGTAAAACCTTCTATGAATCCTTTAAAAGAGGATTTTATGTTTATGTGAAATTACAAGGAACTTATTTTATATTTTTCGAAATAGGCTGTACAAAATATGGCGCTTCCCATACCGTGTATATCTCTTTCACGTATTCCTTATAACTTGCATAAAACATCTTTATTGATTCCATAGAAAATTATACCATTATTCTTTTCACTCCAATAGATTAAAGTATGATTAATTTATATATATTAATTTTCTAATATCTAACTTCAGAAAACTCATTTTCAAAGCTGTTTAATATATCCATAACTAGAAAACATTTTCTTATACTTATTTAAATAATAAGTGTATTCACAAATCACTTTATTTCTATTATTAGAAATTATCTTTTTAAAATACATTTTTATTTAGGTTAAAACGGTTGCGTAAAACACCGTTACTACAACCCAAAAAGACTAGTGCATGGATTCAAAAATAAATAAATCTCATATATTATGTAAAAACATTTCCTTTGGGAGCCATCTACTATAACAATAGTGGTATAGTCTATGCTCTCTTTATTTTTCATGAAAACATCTATTACAACAATAATTGTTGTAACCTACGTTTTCGATACTTAATAAACTCTAGGTTTTTATATTAAAATTTTTGTTTTTCTACAAAGAAACTAGCAAGCTATAATTTTTCAAAAAGGGTTTTGCTTTTAATAAAATTTATATCATATAAAAACCAATTTAAATTTCATGCAAATTTCCAAAATCCCCATATTTATTTTCTAAAAGAAAATATTTCAATTCTAACAATTCTATTTTATTGAGCTAGACATAAAGTGGATATTCCTATTTACTACCCTAGGAGTATCCTCCCTAAACCTTGGAAATCTCATTTCCTTACTAAAGTCTTTTGTTTCTATTCCTCTTGTATGCTTATATCTACCTCAAGGCAATACAATTATAATCTTTGGAATTATCTACACATAGGCTTTCTTCTTTTCTTATCAACTACATCTATTGTACATATCCAATCCTTAGCCTGTGACTCTTTGGACTTTCACAATCTGAGCCTAAATGTACAAAACCATTTCTCAAACTCTTTCCATATGTTGACCTTCTCTATGCCTCAAGAAACACACTTCCTTACGCCAAAAGTAACACTTAAAAAACTTTTCCCTCAACTGATGAACACGAAGTGTACGAAGAGCCTCCTCAAAATGTCTAAAACATATTTGATGACTAGAATGGAAACTAGATTTCTAAGTGATGGATCAAAGGAATAAAGGAAGCTCAACATGACTGACCACCGTGGGTCACAAGAGACCTCGAGAGTCCTACCACTACATGCCTCTAATCTAACGACTCTCCTTTCACAGTCCAATACCCTTCACAAGTGGATACCCCATCCATTCCCAATTCATCCCATACCTCGAAAATCCAATGCATAGGAATCACAATCAAATTCTACGCCTAGTATACAAATTTTCAAACCACTACAGACCATAGATAAAAGTGTCGATTCTCCTATGGGGTTTAAAACAAAATGGGATCTACTACTAAAGAGATGTCTAAGTGCAAACAATCTACTAGAGATAAAAGAGTGTGATGCTCTAGGATCGAAAAGAGTCTAAATGGAAAAAAAATCAGAAATAGAAATCAAAACTTCTACAGTGATTTTCCTACCTCTATCTGGTCCATTCCTAGAAGGCGCTGCATCCAAAGCCTATATCTGTGCTGTAGGCACGCTCGCTCCATGCCTCGTCTTTTGAGGACAGGCTTTACTAAAGTGACCAAGCTGTCCACAATTGAAACACTTCTCTTTCATTGTTGTCTTCTTACAATCCTTTGCGTAATGACCAACCATCCCACAACTCTTGCACTTCTAGTTTTTCTTGATCTGCCTTTGAGGTCCTCTTCCTTTCCTTTTATCCTTATCCTTCTTATCTTTCCCCCACTTCTCCTTAGAAATTTCCGACTTAAAGGTCTCCTTAAACTCTCCCTCCTTAGCTACATTGGACATAAGTGCCATCTCTACTAGTGACTCATATGTAGCTCCCATCGGTATTCAATAACGACCCTTGAAGGGGCTGATTCAATCCCTTTACGAACTTCAAAGCCTTCTTGTGTGGTGTATTAACCAACTCCATCCCAAACCGCAACAACTCATTGAATTGATTACTGTACTCCTTCACAGCCAAACTCCCTTGCTTCAAATTAATGAATCGCTCCAACTAAACACTCTCTTCTACTTGAGATAAAAACTTCTTATCAAACCGCTCCTGGAATCCATTCCAAGTCATCTTCCTTCCTTCTAACTTTATGACCTCCCACCAATACGAAGCCTCCTCTTTCAGCTTCCAAGATGCTAGCTGAACTCGCTGCTGATCATCCAATCCCAATAGTCTGAATATCCTCTCTATGTCTCTAAGCGAAGCTCTCGCCTCCACAAAAGTCTCCTTACCAGAAAAATTCCTTCCACCCAAACTCGCAAAATCCTTACAATGCTTAGAGAAATTGACGGTGGCAGGTGGGTTGATGGGATTCCCACCCGTTGGTGCTGGGTTGGGCGCTTGACCGTGCCCCTCTGGAGTTGTGGCTTGTAGATACCTACGAAACCAGGCTGGGACTGGAATGCCCTCAGGAAGGTTCGGAGCATCCGCCATTTTACGAAAAGAAAATGATAGTTTAGGAAGGAGTCAAAGGGAGATTGAACTGGACTTTTGAGGGGATTTTTATAAAAACCCTTTTATACTTGAAAAACTACTTCTATAATAAAAGTTTCTTTCTGAAAAATACTTCTAACTTGAAGATATGCTACTTAAAAATAGGTTGCTTTTGGAAAAATACTTTATTTTTTAAATTTTTTTTAAGGAATCCTGTTACCTTAGGCTCTGATACCAAATGTAACACCCCACACCCTTTAGTATATCCAAAAGGACACACTAAAAGGCATGGTGCGTTGTAGGTATATCTAAAATTAGCAGAGACTAAGATTCACAAGACAAAAATTAAATAATAATAATAATAACGCAGCAGAAAAATTATAGTATTTTGATAAAAATCAAATTCCATAATATAAGATGATAAAAATAAGTCACCAAATACCCCATACATCATATGAAAAAATACCCATACAAGTCTCGTGAAATCAAATACCCAAAATCTCAAATAATATCAGAGTACAATACATCCCTCTCAAAATACCAGCTCAACAAAAGAACTAAAAACTGGAACTGAAGTAAAGAAATACATGATAAAATCTCGAACAAGTCTCCAAGAGCCGCCGTCTACTTTCCTTGCCCCTGATTGCCTATGCGGAGGGAAAAAGGGGAAAATAGAGGAGTGGGTCAGACTAAAAGTCTGGCGAATGACAGTAATTACTAGAATCTTTAAGCAAAGTAAAAGTAATAGACCTTACAACAGTTCTAGTATATAAAAGGAAACAAAGGAAATATGAAGAAGGAATAAGCTGGAAATAAATACGATTTAACTAAATTGACACAATTGATTAAGGTTGATTGTTTGCACTTGTCTTTAATAGCTGCTTTGATTAGGCCGAATTCCTAATCTTATAATTAGGCTGCAATCCTAATTCCACCCTTTGATCGACCTGCTACTCCATATACCTTACCGAGGACTAGACACTATATAGCTCCCTACACAAAAGGCAATGGTATCTACGAAAGACACACATACTAAGCGCTTGGAAATCAATAGCGACGTATCTCCCCTAATCGATGTCGCACGCTCGGTCACTGCTGGTTCGCACTATCTATTTCTCCCTCTTTTGACCTTTTATTTACCCTAGATAGCATAAGTGTGCCCTCGTCTCACTTCAAGCTATTGTGAGACACCGTATCCATAGAAAATAGAGAATTTTATTGAAATCGGTCCCTGTTAAATAAAATCTAGTTGCGTCCCTTTCCCAAATCCCCATGATTTAAGGGAAATGCTGCCGATACAGATCTTTTTTTTAACTATTGACCACTTATCTACCCTAAACAGCATAAGGGAAATGCTGTTGGTACGGACCTTTCCTTTTAACTATCGACCACTTATCTACCCTAAACAACATAAGGGAAATGCTGCCGGTACGGACCTTTCCTTCTAAACACTGACCACTTATCTACCCTAAACAGCATAAGGGAAATGCTGCCTGTACAGACCTTTTTCTTTTAACTATTGACCACTTATCTACCATAAATAGCATAAGGGAAATGCTGTTGGTACGGATCTTACTTTCATCTTTGCTTATTAACTTAGATAAATTATTTTAAATAAGCCTTTGTTATTATTCTTACTATCTGTGCTTATTAATTTATCCTAAGTCTTAAAATAAGCCTCATTCTATTCTGTTTTCTTATTATAACCTACGTTATAATCATGCTTATTACTTATCCCAAGGTCTAAGTGTGAAAAATAAGCTTCTTTCATCTTTTATTCCTTTTTAGTTATAATTCTAAGTTATAACTTGGCCAATTATCTTTAATTAGTCCAATTCTAACATAAATATCATAATTAGGCTCAATTTTAGTCTTAATTCCATTTTTATTACAGTCTTTACAATTTACATCTTATCTTCCGTTATTTCAGTATTCTTATAATTTAATCCAAATTCGCGTTTAATCTATTCTAATCCATATGCGAAGAAGAAAGAGAAATAAAAGAAAATTGAAAATAGAAGAAAATCCAAAGCGTAGGAAAAAGATGTAAATAACGCATAAATAACAGTAAATAAATTAAAATACTGTAAATAAACTGTAAATAAATGGAAAAGCTATAATTAACAGAAATTAACTAAAATTAACTGAAAATAATAGCTAAAAGAAATTGACTGAAAATAATTTTAAAAAGTGTAAATAAACTACTTAAAAAGGTTATTCCAAAAATCGTAGTGAATCTACAATTATTGGAAACCCTATTATTTTAAATTACTTAAAGAAATCTAAAATAATTACAATCACTCACCAGTGGTCCTTAGCTCTTCCCTTTAGGTCTTCTCGGATCCACTTGGGGTTGTTAAATATTTTTATTCAAAACGATTTCCTCCTTGGAAAATTATTCCGTTTAGGGTTCTTTCTTAAAAGGTGAACCCAATTGGATAAAATCTTAGAATGAGAAAAGGTGTTAGGTTTAGGGTTCTATTTATAGGTGTAGAAGTGGATCTCAGGCCGTTGGATTTGAGGATTGAATAGGATGCAACCACGTCATAGGCAGAATAGGAGCCATCAGATGGAAGCACGAAGGGACCAGATTGAGCAAAATAGGAAAATTGACGTGTTAAAATCGCACAGGACGAAGGAGGAATTTCTTTGCCTCAAACCCGTAGGCGGATCGATCGGGCGGTCAACCGCCCCTCCCTTTAGGTCTTCCGGCCGTTCGACCTAGGGCGTGGTTAGGTCGACCCCTGGGTCGACCAAGCCCAATATTTTTTTTTGTTTTTCTTCTTTTCTTTTTTATTTTTTTTCTAGTTCATATTAGCTTGGATTCTAACGTTCTATATATGGAATTGACCAGAAAATTACCACGGACACAACGGTGCAACTCCCGTGGCTCGATTCTGATAATTTCACAAAGTTATTTTATTATTTCATTAATTAACGAATTAATTATTATGGGTTAAATTTCGGGTTATTACATTTGGAGACGATCTGTAGGTCCAAGACATATCTACATATTTCTTTGTATTGCGCTGTGTTGTTTATTGATTGTATTTATCAGTTTTTGTAAGGACAGGCTGTTATAACTGTTTGGGATGAAATAGGTTAGTGTACTCTGATTAATATATGTATATTACATTTTTTCTTTATGTAAAGAGTTTTTGTATATTGTAGATTATTCATTCCACTGTGAGATTCCGTGTTGTTTAGTTTTCATCTTTCTTCCTTCTTTGTTTCCCATAACAATCGGGTTTTCCGACATTCGATTGCTCGGCAAGAAATACAGTGGACATATTAGTGTCGATTTTCGAGGCTCGAAAATCCCGGTTTGTACACTAATCAAACAATAAATGATAATAATTGAATATTATCATTGCTTAACAAACAAACACATCATAAATAACTTTATCAATTTTTGAAAATTATTCTTTTATATATAAAATATAATCCTAGGTAAAATAATTTTATTTACCAATTTCAAAAACAATGCTGTGTCGGTTTGCATTGTCCAAGTGTTTACAAACTCTTATCGACACCGAGGCATCCCACGTCTCGACCTGAATTCATAAAACACTCTACCGGTTAACACAATATAAAACAATTTTATAGCATTAACAAATACACACTCTTATACACACACACACACTCTCTCTCAGACTCATTCTTGGGTGTCACTTACCCTATCTCTAATGAGTTTACCCCACCAAAGTCAAGGTTCTCGCTTAACCTTTAGCTATGATACAAAGTTTAACGACCGACCTTTTTTGACCCTCAAAAGTCGACTCTAATACATCCACAGTATTCATGTGCCATGCATCCAAGTGCCGGAAAGATAGATTGTTAGGGTGTAAGAAAAGAAAAAGACAAAATAGAATCTCATATCGTAACGAGTAATATATAATATCTAAATGATCTTTATAAAAGAAAACTTCAATATACATACAAGAATCAGGGTAACTAACCTATCATCAGCTGCATAGTTATAACAGTTTGTCCTCACAATTGCTGATTAATACAAAACAAGAAATACAACAAAAATAAAGAATACATGATTACCTCTTGGAGGAATCCATCTCATCTCCTGAAGCTCCAAAACATCCATAACTAAATCTGGAAATGGACTTAGATCTGACCCAAGCTTTGCAAGAAAATAACACCCGGGCCAGTCCAGTAAACCAGCGCGAGAAACTCAAAACATATGGATTGCTATACTTTATAAAACACTTCAAAAATAAAGGTGTCTCGTAAGACCATGCCGCACATAAACACGAACGGGTTTTCACCTTATAATAACCAAACTAGTTTATAAGAAATCTTGTAATATTATAATAATGTCTAGGGTTTGAAATAAATATATAACATAACCGGAATGGTTACATTAATTACATTTCAAGGCATATTTAGTATACAACTAAGTCAGTAAGGCACATATAGGAAAATTGGTTCCAACAATAACAAGGTAAGGGACTGCCTTCTATAAAGTACACCTCTAGAGGAAATGTACCGAGGGCCACACAGGACCCCCATACCAACACAGAACCGGCCTACCCTTTCCTAGATTATACCAAATATGATGACCACCCTAGATGCCAACTTAACAAACTATTTCTATGGTCCCAACATACATACTCCGCAAATATCCATCTAGATACAAGTGATGATCATACCCTAATGGTAGCTAACCACATAGCCCTATTGCGTATCCCCTATTTTAGTCATTTTCGGGTATAAGGCTAAAGGCAATGTTTTACCTTCTAGAAAATCACTCTTAGACTGCTAATACTTTCCTCCAAATAGCAATGCAATGCCAGCATTCATCCATACAAGTTGTTCTGGGACTGAACAAACTGAAGGCACTACTTCTACTACATCCTTTTTGGAATCACCCTCAGGATTAGTAGCAAGTAGCCCTTATACTTCAAAGAACTCCATCTTCGATTTCCATCATCTTCAAAATGTCTCAAATTCAAATTTTTATGCCAGTTCGAAGTGGTTTTTAGATAAATTATTTGATCCTAGGTTCTTCAAACCAACAATCGATAGTTTCAAAATTGGCCAAAATTTGATGGTCAGTTATTTAACTATCAAATAAGCAAACGACCAAATCAGAGATTTGATTTCATATGGAAACCAAGCATGATTAAACATATAAGCAACAACCAAGCCTCATTAATTAATCCTTTTCATTAATTAAAAATCACTTTGTAAATACTTATATTACCTTTACAAAAGATATACATATGTATAGTACTAATTCACTATTCATTTATATTCCTTCAATGCTTGGAAAAATATTCATATACTTATCTCATCAGTATAAGTATATTAAAACCCTTTTTGAAAGAATTCATAATTCAAAAGCATGCTTAAATGGGCCAAAACAAATGTCATTTCAAACCACTTTCCTTTTTGGTGTAAGTAAATGGATCGTATGGAAATTAGACCAAATATACTTACAACCACTTTCCGATTTCAGACTTGTACTGTCCCTCAATTAACAATGTAGTTGGACAAGTTAGTGTATTATCCTTGCCTCGACGTACATTCTTAAACTCTTACAGATAGAGACGAGTTTTCCTACCTCGTAATTTAGTGTTTAGTATGAAAAGAATACTTTCCATGCCACCGTAAATTATAAAGATCATTTATAGAAATCAAATCTCCTATTCTTGTCATGTTTCCTTTATTTCGACTAACTCTATCCCTCGCCCAAAAATAAAGCCAGGTAAATCAGGGCACTGCTTACTCCTGACTTTGCCTTAGTTAAAACACTCCGATTCTAGATCCCACTGATAGAAGATCAGTTTACTCATTGGCTTTTTGTGTAAAGTATATGACAACTTAATTTCGATATGTAATCGAATTCATATATGGAAATAATAATTCACATACTTAACATCAATCTTCGATAGCAAACTTAAACTATCCTTTGGTTAACAATGAAGCTGTTCAAGTTAGAGTATTATTACCTGTCAAACCATGACTCAATAACATTCTTATCTTTCAGGATAGATATAAATTTTCCTATCTCAAAGCTTAATGATAAGTATAAGACTTCATAAATTCCATATAATTATTTAAATAAAAAAGTGTTATAAACCAAACTATTTTTTTCCACTTTCCAAAATCTTTTGCTATTACTAGAATATTATGGTCCATAACTTCCTTTTAATTTTCGAAAACCATCTAATAAAACATAGAAGTTATAATTCTAAACTTGGCCTCTTTATTCTCTAAAATCATTTAAAACACTTACAATATAGTTTAAACATTTTGTTTAAAACATCTGTTACATATCATTACTTTTAAAAGAAAGTTTGACTTTTGAAATAAAAGAGTTACCCTTTTAACTTGCTTTAATAATTAAACAATCCATTAAATCACTTATATAAATTTCAAAACTCTTTTAAAACAAAGTATAAACTTCCATCCAAAGTATAACTTAAAGCCATCACCTTTAAAAGAGAATTCGACTTTGAAAAGTAAAGGGATTTCCTTTATAAAATTTAGAACCTCTTAGTTAATTAACTCAAATAAATTCTTAAAAATATATTTAAACTTCAAACTCCTTTGCAAATACTTATACAACTTTTGTAAAACACATTGGAAGCGAATTTGCAAAATATCTAAAGAAGATAACTTTTTATACTTTACTAAAATCATAAATTTCCAAAGTGCATCCATAGTGACTATTGTTATATGGACCGTAACTTTTAAAACTTTGTTTTATAAATTGAATAGTTTTTTAAACACCATTTCTTTCTATACATTATACCACTATAAGCATAAAAACATTTACTTCAAAATATCCATAAGTTGTAACTTTCAAATAATGAAAAGAGGCTTAGAGACTACTTTTGCACATCATCAATTGCTACAAATATTTCTATCCCAAAACAATTCAACTTTCCAAGTCATACCATAAGCATTTACATAAACAAGAATATATGTAAATAAAAATCAACATGGCGAGGAACTCCTTAGAATCCCTCTACAAATACAATTTTTTTTCCAAAGTGCCTTTGTCGCAACCTATTCGCTACAAAGAACTTCAACTTCCTTTGCTTAGTCCCTTGCAAAAATGATTATTTGTGCCATCTGCTTTCAAGCAGGAATCAACAATATCAAACACTACACATATACATCTATATATAATATATATAATATTACTACATCATTTTAAAACTATTTCAAAGTGAGATATCTTACTTTAAATCTCTACCATAACCTCACCACTTGCTACCATTTCCTTGCTACTACCATACAAGCAACACAAGTCACTTAAATCCCTTGCTTAGACTCGACCTAGGCCCTATGAAACTTCCCTAATGCTTGGCCATACCCCCCCCTCAAATCCAGCATCACAATAAGAGCAAGCAACATATAAATTAATACAATGATTTACTCACATAAATATATGACTTATAAAGGTAAGTTTCTCACTTTTATGTAACCTAAAGCCTAGAAAAAGCTTGCTAATACTTGTTTCTACCAACCAAACACTAAAATTCAATAAGATAACTAGCACAAGCTCGCACACATGCATGGAAACCACCTATAGTTCACGACTGAGGCTAATTTTGGGAAGTGGGCACTAAATTTTGGATCTTTGTGATGGTGGGTTTGTTAGCTATGTAGATCTAAGGTCATATAAGATTTTTGAGGAGGAAAAGAATTGTTTTTGAGGAGTTTTGATATGGTGTTGTTTAAGGAAAAGAATGGAGATAATGGGAAATAAGAAGTAAAAGAAAGTGGAGATGGAAAAATAAATTTGTGAAATGGCAGATTACTTTTATAAATACTCAAAATGGAAAATGACTTTTTATGCCCCTTCGCAAATTTTCCAACCTACCCTCCCATATTTTAGGCCTCATCATAATCTTGTCCATAAGCATGGGTACTTTCCATCAAGTCATAAGAAGTGTGTGTAACAAGCTTCCTTAAAAAGTGGCATAAGTTAAGGAAAATTAAAATATACTTAATATCTTTTCTAAAACACTTAAGGAACTTATTTTATTTTATTCTCTTTGGTGCTACTTGACTTGTCGTTAAATGTGTATATGTGTGTTAAAATGTGTGCGTATATGTGCATCAACATTGCAACATCTTTCGTTCCATAAAAAGTCGAAAATCCGAAGAAACGAATTTCATTCATATTTTCAATTTTTCATCGAACCATTTATTTTTGTAAATTAAGGTCTAAAATGAGTTCATCATCGTTATTGAATAATAAAAATGAGTTGTTTAAGTGTATTAAATCAATTATTTAAATGTTTAAAATTAATTAAATATTAAAAATCAAAATGATAAAATTCGAGGTCGTTATATTTCCCCAAACGCTCTCAAACCCAATCCTCCTTCTTTTCTAATACACACAACCTCCAAAGGGATTTCGCTAAAAATTCCTTTCTATCAAATTTTAAAACAAACATGTTTGATTTTATTGATTGTCGTAGATGGGAGTTTAAAACATTGCGTCTAGTATGATATAATACGCTATATAGTGGGACGTTATAAGTTTTAGTCTCCCTCCAACACTTGGTAATTCATCTTCCCATCCATTTTTGCTTTTGATCTTATCTACTAGAGGTACATAGTCTATCATTTGGATTTACACTAAATAACGATACCTTATCAGCAGCTCTCCTTGTTTAATGCCCAATGTTTCCTCTATAATATTCTACTTGTAACCCCATTGTAACGACCCAGAATTTCAGTCATCCAAATTTGGAATATTTAATTGCTTTTAAATATTTAAAAGTTAATTTTATAAGTTAAATAACTTATATTTAATATATAATGATTTATTTGATAGTCAAATTGTAAATTTAATAATTGAAATTGTTAAATTAAGGGAATCTTGAATTTAAAATGAATGAAAATGATTTCAAAAGTTGCTTTAAATTTTAGTTAAATTAGAATGGAGTTAGTGAATTTTTAAAATTGATTTAAAAGTGAATAAATTGAAATTGGGAATTTATTTGATTTAATTGACAAGTAAAATTGTCATTTTTAGCACTGTCTCGGATATCGACAAAACCCATTTCATTGGATCCGTAATAGTGAATTATAGTATGTTATCAAATTTCATGTCGATTGGACTTATCGTTTGATCGCGCGAGTTCGAAATGCATAGAAATTTATTAAAGGAATTTAATCAAAATAATTTGATTTTGAAAAGTTATCTTCTGTATATGATGGAATTGGCTCTCGATACATATTCCATCATGTTTTGATAAAGGAAAGCTTTTATAACTTTAAACTAAATTCAGTTGATGTGTTTTCTCATGCTGGTTTACCATACTGATCCAGGTGTTATAAGGACATGTTATTATAACTGTCCAGGCTGATGATTAGTGATTGATTGTTGTACTCTGATGGATGTATATTATATTACAGTTTCT
Source organism: Allium fistulosum (assembly GCA_030737815.1). Taxonomy (NCBI): domain Eukaryota; kingdom Viridiplantae; phylum Streptophyta; class Magnoliopsida; order Asparagales; family Amaryllidaceae; genus Allium; species Allium fistulosum. Next base: position 1,029,031,650 of record CM060905.1, on the reverse strand, counting down.
GTTTTGTAAAAAGTTGATATGATATTATATGTTTTTCTGTTGCGATTGTGAGATTCTGTAACTGTTTTAGTTCTTTCTGTTTTCTCTTCTTCTCTTTCTCCTTCTTCCTTTTCTCTTCCTTATTTCTTTTCTTCTCTTATTCTTCTCTTCTCTCTTCTTTCTTTCTTTCCCATGACTATTGGCTTTTCCGGCATTCGATTGCTCGGCACGCAATACAGTGGACGTATTAGCATCGTTTTTTAGGGTCGAAAATTCAGTTCATCACAGCTGGTATTAGAGCTTAGGATTTTGCAAACACCTAGGCTTTGATGGGTACTCATCATAGATAGGGTCAGTAGCATCCTATATTGAGTTTGATTGTATTATATATATGAGCGTGTATTTGTTAGTGATATAAAAATGTTTTAAGAAGTGGCTTATGAATTCTAGTCAATATGTGGGTCGTCATGTTATCGATCGGGGTTTCTAAACGCTTAAACAAGGCAAACCGACACGGTATTGTTTTTAAAGTGGGTAAATGAAATAATTTTACCTAAAGTATATTTTATATATAAAGGAATAATTTTTCAAGAATTACTATAGTTATTGTTAGCACCAAAATTGGTCACTAACACCCGTAGAATTTCATGGATATTAGAGAATTAATGGAATCTAGAGAACAAAGCATAAAAGTAAATTGACACAAAGATTTTATAGTGGTTCGACAATCTTGGCCTACGTCCACTTCAAATTTCATTCATTCTTCATTTGATTACAATTACATGAGTTGTTCGATTGGCTAGAATCCATTGATACAAGTTTATAAGAAAAATAGCCATGGTAGAGTATTTGGAGTAGGAAGAAGAAGATGATGAAGTCCCCCCAAAAAGAGAGAGCCCGAGCCCCTAAAAATGGCCCCCTACCCCTGTATTTATAGACGAAGGTAGCCTTCAGCCTAACTGACATCTTCAAGCCTAGACCCCTTTGGCCACTTGGGCACACCATAAGAAAAGCTCAGCCCAACACACTATGCTGAGCTCACTTATACACTCTTCAACTTATCAAACATCTATACCGTCACCTATTCCACCAAGCTAACTGTGATATCCCAGAATTTCAAGCAATTTAAAATGTGATAATCTCCTTTTATTAATTATTTAAAATTGGTAAAATTGTTATTTTCAAATAATAATAATATGATGTTTTTAAATATAGATATAAATAGATTTTAATAGAATTATTATTTACAAATTGAATTTGTGTTGTTTAAAATATATATATATTTGAATTGATTTTGAATTAGATTTTAAATTTGAATTTGAAGGATATATATCTTAAAAATATTTTGGATATAAAAATAGATGAATAAGGTTTTTATTAGAACATAATTTGTTTTTATTTTATTTTCTTTAAAGATTTTTATTTATATAAATTTAGAAATGCACTTATTTATTAGGAAAATTAATAATAAAAGCTTTTAAATCTTTTAAAAATAATATAAATTTAATAATGACAAGTGTAGCTCTTAAATCATGTAAAATACATGTGTAGTTTAAATAAAGATATCATTTGACAAATGTAAACAATTTGGGCAAGTGTCCTTCTTTTATTTTCTTTTTCTTAAATTTTTAATAAATCCTAATTTAAACTTATTTAAACATATATCTTCCTCTTCATTTCCTTTTTCTATCTTCTTTTTAAAAAAAGCAAGAATTTCACCTGAACTTCATCTCTCAAACCAGAAAATTCTTAGAATCACAACCTGAAACCATCTCCTCTAAAACAAAAACAACCTGAAACCATTTTACAAACTCAAGTTTAAAATATTGTAACAAATTCTCAAGCATTTTCAAAGTCTGTAATCTTCTCAAAACAGCAAAACTCTGTAAAACACTTTGTCTTCAACCTGTAAAACACTTGAACCTGTAAACACATTCCAAAATCAAAGCCCTGTCATTCAAGCCTGTAACCATTATGCTCAAAGCCTATAACAAGTTTCAAATGCAACCTGCATCAATCAAGTCTTGAATCATCTCAGTCAACAAAGCCTTTCAGTTTTTAAAGAAATCAAGGCATTTACTTCTGCAAATCCAAGTTTCCAAGTTCAATCTGTTTGTGTGATATCCCGGAAATTTGGCAGTATCAATTTAATAATCTTTATTAATAATTAAATTGATTTGTTGATTTATTTTATAAATTGACAAGTTTAATTCTTTTAAAGGTTAATAATATTTTTAATTGGCAAATTTATTTCTTTTGAAAACTAATAACATTTTAATTTGGCAATATCTTTTCTAACAATTTTAAATTGAGAAGATTTATCTTTCTAAAACTTATATAAATGTTTTATATTTATAATGTATATATATATATTGGTATATATATATTATGAATAGGGAATCTTTTAATTTAATAAAAGCTATGTTTTCAAATTATAATATATATGTATATGTATATATTGTGATTTGGAGTTATGTTATAAAATTAAATATAATAATCATCAAAACTAATGTTAAAAATATTTGTAAAGATAAAATAAAATACTCAAGCATATAAATATATGATACATTAAAATTTATCAAAGTATAAGTTGTTATAAATAATTGTTTTCATGAATTCACTTTTCTATATTTATTAAAAATGTAAAAGCTTATTTATAAAAAGATAAATACATTATATACATATAAATATTTCTTAAATACATGTATATGACTTAAATAAATTTATTAAAACCAAGATTAACACTTGTAAGCTTATTAAGGTGGTTTAGTGACATTTGTAAAAATAAAGGTATATGTGTAAGATAATTAACACTTAAAAAAGACAAGTGGCTATGTCCTTTGTAAATTAAAGTCATAAATAAATAAAATGAAAGAAGATCTGTTTTGACTTTCAGCTAAAAATTTTCTTCACTTCTTTCTCAACTAAAATACAATTCGAATCTTAAATCAAAAGAAGAAAAAGTCTGGAATTCAAATGCTAAGAGAAAAGTAAAATCTGGATAATTTAAAGCGAAGGCAAAAGAAGTTCAACATCAAAGCAAGTTTAATCAAGCAACAAGATGTAAACATCAACATGCAAACCTGGAAATCAACTACAACAGAATGTATTTCAACATGCAAGATAAATTCAAAAGCCTGGGAATCAAAAAACTGTTCTCTGTTTTATAATGCCAGGTGAGTAAATATTTTTTTAAAAACAGTTAATCTTGTTTTAACTTAAGTGCATGTGATGATGTTGGATTGAATTGAATTTCTGAACTTATCTGGATTTGCAAATATATGTATGTGATATAAGTGTGCATGTTTGTGCTTGTTCTGTTTCTGTTTTACAGATTCAAACTTATTCAAAAATCAAAAATCTCATTCCCTGATTCTTTTTAGACATTGTTGTTCAAACAAAAGTTGTTTAAATTTGTAAGATTTAAATTTTAAAAATAGTTCTAAGTATAAATAGTTTAAAGATTTCTGGAAAATTTAAATATACAGTAAAAACCCAAAGTTTGGCAAAATTCAATTTCAACAATTCAGTGTTACTTGTGTATAATCTAAATTGTCTTTGAAAACTAGGATTTTTAAAAGAAAAATCACAAATTTTAAGTATGTATTTGGATAGAACTTGCGAGATGAACGGAAATTGAATTTTGTTTGATTTCTCGACAATCGATGATGGATGGAGTCGCGGGTTGATACTGGAGGTAGTGTGAAGGTCGGGGGTCAAGAGAAAAATAGTGGGTGATTTTTTAGATCACCGTGGTGGCTTGTCAACGGCGATCTAGGGCTCTGAAGCCTGTTTTAGTCGACATTGTTTTCTAGGGCGATGCGTCGTCGTGGTCGCTTTTGAGTCAATCGCGATGGGAGGGATCATTGCAGGAGGTTCGTGGCGAATTTTCAGGCGGAGACTCATGATCTCTGGTGGTCGAAGTCATCGAGACGAGCAGGATTTTGATCATAGCTTCTGTCCAGTTTCGTTCCTATGGGTCGAAATCGTATTCGCGATCGTTGTTATGATCGGGGTAGTCGGAATCGTGTGAGAGGATAGTGGTCGTCTTGCCGGCATGATCATCAATGGTCAGAGCGACGTGGATGAGGTGTGCACGTGCACGTTGGTTACGTTCGCGTGTATCTGGATGGGTTTGTTGGAGAAGAAGAAGGAGTCTCGGGTTTAGTCTCGTGATTGTTGCATGACGACTCGAAGTAGATAAGAGTGATGGAAGACTCGGGAAAGGCTAGTGATTTTGTGAAGTTTACTCGGGTTATTCTGTTTTTAAAACTGGAAGTTTGTTTTTTTCAATTTGTTTCGAGTTCAAAAGCAATAGTTTTGTAAAGAATCAAGTTTGTAAATTCTTAAACAAGTTAAGACAAGTTTTTAAGTTAAGGAAGTAATCCGTTCAAAGATGAATGTTTTAATTAGTTTTAAAATATAATTAAAGTGAATAAGTTTAAAAAAATATGATAATCAAGTTTTCGAAGATGAATATTGGGTTAATTTAAATAAAACATGTTTAAAAAGGATTTTTCAAGATTTTAAATGTATTAAAAATTAAGGGTTTAAATTGTTTTGTTTTTAAAGTATAATTATATTTAAATATATAATTGATTTCTAAACTTGTTTAAAATGAAATATAATGTTAGAAATAATTATTTAATTCAAATGATGAGTTTATCTTTAAAGATTGGAATTAATTAAAGATAGTTAATGAGTAAAATAAATTAAAGATTATTATTTATTTATAATTAAGAATAATTACTTAATGAAGTAATTAGTGGATGGATAATTAAAGATTAAGGGATGATTTATTGATTAATTAATTAATGCAATTAATTTTAGGTTAATTAATTAGTCTAATTAATGATAATCACTTATGATTAATTAAGAATAATTACTTAGTAAAGTAATAAATGGATAATTACTAAATGTAATTAAGAAAAGAGAAATTAATTATGAAAGTAATTAAATGGAAGTAATTAAGAGTTAATTACCTAGTGTTATTAATTAAATAATTTAGTTAATAAAGTTAATTAAAGGATTAAGGTTAATTAATAAGGTAATTAATTAAAAAGTAATTAAATAAATGGAAGTAATTAAGGGAAGTTAATTACTGGATTAGATTAATCAAAGATGATTAATAATTGTGGTTTAATTTAGATTAATTACTTAATGTAATTAATTTAAATAGAATAAATAATTAAAGATGTAATTAGAGATCATTAGTTTATAATTAATTAATGATGTAATTAAGGATTGATTAATTAAGATTAATTAATCAAATGATAAGAGATTATAGAATAACTAAGTAATTGTAATTAATTAAGGATTAAAGTAATTGATTATAATTAATTAATTAATTAATGAAGTAATTAAAGGTTAATTACTATATTTGATTAAGGATAATTAATTTGTGAAATTAATTAAAGATAATTACTTAAATGTAATTAAAGTATAATTAATCAGGGTGATTAATTGAAATGGATAATTAGAGAATGATTAATTAATTTATTTGTAATTAATTAATGATTATATAAGTAAGATTTATAATGATAAGTAATTAATTTAATTTATTTTAAATTAATTAAGAGGTGAAGTAATTAATTTAATTCACTTTAAATTAATTAAAGATAGAGATAGTTAATTTAATTCATTTTAAATTAATTATGTTGTGATTAAGTAAATCATTGCTTATGTATGAATGGATGACATTGATTGTCTTGAATGGATGTAATCTCAGAAATGAGATAAGTAATGTTGTGTGGTATAAATGCTTGGTTGCATTATGATGGTAATATAGATTAACTATTGTGATGTTGATATGGATTACCTATTTTGTTATGGATCATTTGTTTATTTGATAATGTGATTATCAATTGTGACTTGTGAATTATCTATCTGTATGAATATAGATAAGTTAAATTGTTTTAACCTTAAAACAACTTGGCCCTTAAAAGATACGTTTTGGATTTCGATGAGACCGGGATCGGGTTTCCGTATACCGGGATTCCAGGTCTGGAGACCCGAATACCACATCGATCCAAATTAACGATAGGTCGTGAATCTCAAGTGAAGATGAAGATTCAGAGTGCAAGGGTTATTGTCGTTAACTCTGAGGGTGATTCCAAAACGAGTGTAACGAGATAATGCCTTCGGTTTCGTTCGAACCCGGAACGAACTTGTATGGATTGAATGCTTTCAGCACATCGTCAGGCGGACGATAAGCATTCTAAGTGATATGTTCTGATTAAAGGTAATCGTAACCTCAAGCCTCATCAACCGGGAATGGCTAAAACAGGGGAGGTGCAGCAAGGTTTCGTGGGTAGCACCCACTGAGAGCAAGATAGATCCCTGTCTAGAGGTCCCTTTTCTTTTATTCGGCTTAGTGTGTGGTTGGTCGCGCCAACTACGGGATTGTCTTGTTCGGGATTATCCAGTAAGGGATGGTTCCGGCTTTGTGTTGCAGGGGAGCGGGCGTACTCCTCGGTACGGTGATCTAGGCCACGTACTGTGACGGGCGGTACCCCAGTAGCCCTGCCATTGTATGGAATCCAAACTCCAATAAGTGCCGTACGTATTAGTTGTGCCCAACTATGTTGGAATGTGAGATGTAAGCATTTCAGCTATTTCTGTATTTTACTTGAAAACCCTAGACCCTATTATAATACAATCGGATTTGCTATCAAATGTTTTAGTTAGCGTAAGGTAAAAACTTACCCATGTTTATTTGTGGGAAGTCTTACGTGATACCCTTGTTTCCAAATGATTTTCAAGTTAAGCAACTTAACCGTTTACTCACACCAGACCCATGTCTGACCCAAGTGTTTATTTTCTGTTTTATTAAACTCTTGGGTACTCAATATTGTATTGAGTAGTCAAGGGATTCAGGATAATCTTGACGAATTCTGGAGGAGCTATGAAGCAGGAGGCTTCAGCGAGTAGATATATAGAGTTTCCGCTGTGTTTGTATTAGTCTGTATTGTACTGGTGTACTTGTGTTGTATAATAGACAGAAGTTTATAATTGTCTATTCTGTGATGTATAAATTGTGTACTCTGATGTATATGATACTATGTAATATCTTATGTGATAATATATTTCTCGTTCCGCTGTGAGATTTCTGATGTGTTGTTGTTCTCTCTTCTTTTCTTTTCTTTTCTTTTCTTCTTCTATCCCTTTCTTTCTTCACAACGATGCGTCTTTCTGGGCAAAGAAAGTCGGGTCGTTACAGTTTGCAAGCCTTCCTGTTTTCAAAATACAAGCTCCATGCTTTAAAAAAAAGGTGAGTAAACATTTTTATAAAAAAATATTAAGTAAGTAAATGTTTATTGCTTGTGAAATTGCTGTGATAATGATGCCATGCATGTGTGTATATATAAGTATAAAAATCTGTATATATAAGTGTGTTCATGTGTGCATGTCTGTTTGTATTCATCTTCTCTGTTCCTTATTACCGAATTTAAGTTACAATCAAACTTCAAGATCTTTTTATTAAATCACTGTTAGGACTTGGATTCAAAACAAAATAGATTAGTTTAATCATAATCTAAGTACTAAAAATAGATTCAAGTATCTTATGTTTGAGAATCCTCTGAAAATCAAGAAATGCAGTAGCCATTCTTACATCATGTTAAAATCAAATGATGTAATTGGATGAATCAATTTTATAAATTGAATTGTCTCTGGAAGATATGAATTTTAAAAAGAAAATCAGAATTTTTAATAATGTATTAAGTATGCATTTTGGTGATGACTGGAAATAAGTTTTGGGGCAATTTCTGGCGATCTTTGGGTGATGAGGCCTCGGGGTTTCGTCTGAAGCAAGGTTGCTGATCGGGGTGTTTGGAAAAAATAGTGGAAGCGTCGAATGATCGTCGTGGTGTCGGTGGTATGGTGATTTAGTTTTAAACCCTAAATAGGTCGAGCCTGGTAATTTGATCACTGCTTCCTCTCTATGATTTCGAGTTCAATGGGACCAAGGGGAATGGCTTCATGGATGATCGGAGATGGAGTGGCCGGGGTTGCGTGTCGTCTGATGGTCGGAGGCGCGAGTTCGAGGGGGTTTTGGCCATGGTGTTTGGTTCCAGTTTCAACTGGACTGTTCGATTTTGATCAATGGATTGTGCGAGTGTTTTAAGGGTTGGAGTTGGTTGCTGCGGCGATGAGTGACGTGCCGGAAGGTTCGTCAGAGGTTGGAGATGATTCTGGCAACGGTGCATGTGCACAGTGGCCTAGTTTGTGTCGGTGGTTTTTGGGATGGGATTGACTCGAAGGATATCTCGAGTTTTTGGAAGGAGGACTCGAGGAGGAACACGGGTTCGTGTTCTATGGTCTGTGTGTTGTGGTTCCAAGTTTTTAAATTTAAAAAATAAGTTTAAGTTTTGAAAAAAAAAGAAAGAAGATAGCTTACTCGGGCTAGACCCGAGTGGTCTTCAGGTTGAACCCCAAGCAAAGGGCTGAGCAAATTTTTAAAAAGGTTTTAAATCAAGGTTTTTGAAATTTTTAAAAATTAATTCTAGTTTAAACTCTCTTTAATATATAATTGTTTTCTTCAATAATTGGTTAAGAGGTTTTGAGATTTGTTTAATTTAAATTTTGTTAAATAAAATTTGAAGTGATTTTAAAATTTAAGTTAGTAATGAAATTTTAAAGGTTTATATAAAAGCAAGTTTTTAAATTCAAGTTTGAAACTAGTTTTTAAAACTATTAATTGATAATTGTTTTAAGTATTTAAAGGAAATTATGATTTGGTAACTTTAATTTATCAAGTTAAATGTTTATTTTATTTCAAAACTTAATTAATGATTTAATTAAGTAGAGTAAATTCTTAAAATAAAGTGTTTTAATGATAATTAAGACATTAATAAGATAATGTTTTATCTTAAGATAATTATGGTTTTAATGATTGAGATTAATTAAGTCAATTAAGAAATTTAAGTATAATTAATTAATTTAATTAATTAAGGATAAAGGATTAATTAAGTAATTAATTAAGAATAATTAATTAATTTAATTAACTAATGATTATGATTGATTAATTAATGATTAGAGATTAATTAATTTGTAATTAGAAATTACTTAATTAAGTAATTAGAGGTTGATTAATTGGTAATTAAGAAATATGTAATTAAGTTTTATTAATTAATAATTAAGTTTTATTAGTTAATAATTAAGAGATAATTAATCTATAATTAAAGATTAATTAAGGGTTAATTAAATGTTAATTAAGGATTGATTAACTGGTAATTAAGAAGTACTTGATTTGTAATTAAGTTTTATTAATTAATAATTAAGGTTTATTAATTAATAGTTCAAGAATAATTAATTAAAGATTAATTAATTGGTTTATAAATTAAGGAATGAATTACCCAACTGTAATTAATTAATTAATTAATATGATTAATTTAAGTTAATTAATTTGTGTAATTAATTAAAGGCTAATTACTTTATGTAATTAATGAATAATTAATCAAGGATGATTAATATTTAATGAGTAATTAATTAATTAAAGGTTTGTAATTAATTAATGATTGATTAAGTAAGGTTAGATAATTAATTCTTAAGTAATTAATTTAATTTAAGTTAATTAAATTAATTTTAACATAGGGTTAATAATTGTTGCTTATGGATGATTGTTGTGTAGAATATATGAATTGGATGATATCTATTGGATGATATGCTGTGATATCCTGTGATATGATATAGGATATATCTATGACAAATGTGTGATATTTATCTGTGATAAATGCTGTGTGAATTCAAGTATTGAATTGAATTAAATTGTTTAAACCTTAAACAACTTGGCTTTTAAGATACGTTTGGATTTCGATGAGACCGAGATCGGGTTTGCTATATTACAGCATGATAGGGGGTTCTCGCTTCGCGTTTGGTAGCGAACGGGACACTCTTACCCCTACATGTCCCTTTGAGGTAGTATAAGGCCTTGGGTTGGTTGCGAGTCGAGATGTTGGCCGTAAAAGCAAATTCGAGGTATCACTGTGTGCCACGGTGGGTCTGGGATGGTTGCAAAGCCTACCGGCCGCCACTGCCTCGGGTTGTCACACTTGGTATCAGAGCGAGGTTTGAGATAATACCTAGGCTCTGGAGTGGTGTCTATCTTAAGAGAGCATATTTGTAATTTTTATATAACTATATATATCTATTCTACCTATTTGTTGGGTTACCTGTTCGGGTTTTCCAATATAAATTATAAAGGTAGATAGGGTAGTGGTGTGTGTAACACGACTACCAATGGTTGGAGTTTGAATGTTTGAGGTTGGAAGTGTATATGTCGAGACTGTAGACCTAATACCGTCTCGAGTGAGCTTTGCGACATTATGTCAGGATAGTTAGTTAGAATGGTTTGTTTGGATGAACTGGTTGTTTGGTTGTTAGTATATGATTGATATGTATGCTTGAATTGTTGAAAAGAAATAACAATTTTGGGTTATCTTTTGTTTTAAATTTCGGGGACGAAATTCTTTTAAGGGGGAAGGAATGTGATATCCCGGAATTTCAAGCAATTTAAAATGTGATAATCTCCTTTTATTAATTATTTAAAATTGGTAAAATTGTTATTTTCAAATAATAATAATATGATGTTTTTAAATGTAGATATAATTAGATTTTAATAGAATTATTATTTACAAATTGAATTTGTGTTATTTAATATATATATATATATATTTGAATTGGATTTTAAATTTGAATTTTAAGGATATATATCATAAAAATATTTTGGATATAAAAATAGATGAATAAGGTTTTTATTAGAATATAATTTGTTTTTATTTTATTTTCTTTAAAGATTTTTATTTATATAAATTTAGAAATGCACTTATTTTTTAGGAAAATTAATAATAAAAGCTATTAAACCTTTTAAAAATAATATAAAATTTAATAATGACAAGTGTAGCTCTTAAATTATGTAAAATACATGTGTAGTTTAAATAAAGATAACATTTGACAAATGTAAACAATTTGGGCAAGTGTCCTTCTTTTATTTTATTTTTCTTAAATTTTTAATAAGTCCTATTCTAAACTTATTTAAACATATATCTTCCTCTTCATTTCCTTTTTCTATCTTCTTTTAAAAAAAAGCAAGAATTTCACCTGAACTTCATCTCTCAAACCAGAAATTTCTTAGAATCACAACCTGAAACCATCTCCACTAAAACAAAAACAACCTGAAACCATTTTACAAACTCAAGTTTAATTAAATATTGTAACAAATTCTCAAGCATTTTCAAAGTCTGTAATCTTCTCAAAACAGCAAAACTCTGTAAAACACTTTGTCTTCAACCTGTAAAACACTTGAACCTGTAAACACGTTCCAAAATCAAAGCCTTGTTATTCAAGCCTGTAACCATTATGCTCAAAGCCTGTAACAAGTTTCAAATGCAACCTGCATCAATCAAGTCTTGAATCATCTCAGTCAACAAAGCCTTTCAATTTTTAAAGAAATCAAGGCATTTACTTCTACAAATCCAAGTTTCCAAGTTCAATCTGTTTGCAAGCCTTCCTGTTTTCAAAATACAAGCTCCCTGCTTTTAAAAAAAAGGTGAGTAAACATTTTTATAAAAAAATATTAAGTAAGTAAATGTTTATTGCTTGTGAAATTGCTGTGATAATGATGCCATGCATGTGTGTATATATAAGTATAAAAATCTGTATATATAAGTGTGTTCATGTGTGCATGTCTGGTTGTATTCATCTTCTCTATTCCTTATTGCAGAATTTAAGTTACAATCAAACTTCAAGATCTTTTTATTAAATCACTGTTAGGACTTGGATTCAAAACAAAATAGATTAGTTTAATCATAATCTAAGTACTAAAAATAGATTCAAGTATCTTATGTTTCAAAATCCTTTGAAAATCAAGAAATGCAGTAGCCATTCTAACATCATGTTAAAATCAAATGATGTAATTGGATGAATCAATTATATAAATTGAATTGTCTCTGGAAGACATGAATTTTAAAAAGAAAATCAGAATTTTTAATAATGTATTGAGTATGCATTTTGGTGATGACTGGAAATAAGTTTTGGGGCAATTTCTGGCGATCTTTGGGTGATAAGGCCTCGGGGTTTCGTTTGAAGCAAGGTTGCTGATCGGGGTGTTTAGAAAAAATAGTGGAAGCGTCGAATGATCATCGTGGTGTCGGTGGTATGGTGATTTAGTTTTAAACCCTAAATAGGTCGAGCCTGGTAATTTGATCACTGCTTCCTCTTTATGATTTCGAGTTCAATGGGACCAAGGGGAATGGCTTCGTGGATGATCGGAGATGGAGTAGCCGGGGTTGCGTGTCGTCTGATGGTCGGAGGCGCGAGTTCGAGGGGGTTTTGGCCATGGTGTTTGGTTCTAGTTTCAACTGGACTGTTCGATTTTGATCGATGGATTGTGCGAGTGTTTTGAGGGTTGGAGTTGGTTGCTGCGGCGATGAGTGACGTGCCGGAAGGTTCGTCAGAGGTTGGAGATGATTCTGGCAACGGTGCATGTGCACAGTGGCCTAGTCTGTGTCGGTGGTTTTTGGGATGGGATTAACTCGAAGGATATCTCGACTTTTTGGAAGGAGGACTCGAGGAGGAACTCGGGTTCGTGTTCTATGGTCTGTGTGTTGTGGTTCCAGGTTTTATAATTTAAAAAATAAGTTTAAGTTTTGAAAAAGAAAGAAAGAAGATAGCTTACTCGGGCTAGACCCGAGTGGTCTTCAGGTTGAACCCCAAGCAAAGGGCTGAGCAAATTTTTAAAAAGGTTTTAAATCAAGGTTTTTGAAATTTTTAAAAATTAATTCTAGTTTAAACTCTCTTTAATATATAATTGTTTTCTTCAATAATTGGTTAAGAGGTTTTGAGATTTGTTTAATTTAAATTTTGTTAAATAAAATTTGAAGTGATTTTAAAATTTAAGTTAGTAATGAAATTTTAAAGGTTTATATAAAAGCAAGTTTTTAAATTCAAGTTTGAAACTAGTTTTTAAAACTATTAATTGATAATTGTTTTAAGTATTTAAAGGAAATTATGATTTGGTAACTTTAATTTATCAAGTTAAATGTTTATTTTATTTCAAAACTTAATTAATGATTTAATTAAGTAGAGTAAATTCTTAAAATAAAGTGTTTTAATGATAATTAAGACATTAATAAGATAATGTTTTATCTTAAGATAATTATGGTTTTAATGATTGAGATTAATTAAGTCAATTAAGAAATTTAAGTATAATTAATTAATTTAATTAATTAAGGATAAAGGATTAATTAAGTAATTAATTAAGAATAATTAATTAATTTAATTAACTAATGATTATGATTGATTAATTAATGATTAGAGATTAATTAATTTGTAATTAGAAATTACTTAATTAAGTAATTAGAGGTTGATTAATTGGTAATTAAGAAATATGTAATTAAGTTTTATTAATTAATAATTAAGTTTTATTAGTTAATAATTAAGAGATAATTAATCTATAATTAAATATTAATTAAGGGTTAATTAAATGTTAATTAAGGATTGATTAACTGGTAATTAAGAAGTACTTGATTTGTAATTAAGTTTTATTAATTAATAATTAAGGTTTATTAATTAATAGTTCAAGAATAATTAATTAAAGATTAATTAATTGGTTTATAAATTAAGGAATGAATTACCCAACTGTAATTAATTAATTAATATGATTAATTTAAGTTAATTAATTTGTGTAATTAATTAAAGGCTAATTACTTTATGTAATTAATGAATAATTAATCAAGGATGATTAATATTTAATGAGTAATTAATTAATTAAAGGTTTGTAATTTATTAATGATTGATTAAGCAAGGTTAGATAATTAATTCTTAAGTAATTAATTTAATTTAAGTTAATTAAATTAATTATAACATAGGGTTAATAATTGTTGCTTATGGATGATTGTTGGGTAGAATATCTGAATTGGATGCTATCTATTGGATGATACGCTGTGATATCCGGTGATATGATATTGGATATATCTGTGATAAATGTGTGATATTTATCTATGATGAATGCTGTGTGAATTCAAGTATTGAATTGAATTAAATTGTTTAAACCTTAAACAACTTGGCCTTTAAGATACGTTTGGATTTCGATGAGACCGGGATCGGGTTTCCAGATTTGGATATCCGAAAACCACATCGATCCAAATTAACGGTAGGTCATGAATCTCAAGTGAAGATGAAGATTTAGAGTGCAAGGGTTATTGTCGTTAACTCTGAGGGTGATTCCAAAATGATTGTAACGAGAGAATGCCTTCGGTTTCGTTCGAACCCGGAACAAACTTGTATGGATTGAATGCTTTCAGAACATCGTCAAGTGGACGATGAGCATTCTAAGTGATTTGTTCTGATTAAAGGTAATCGTAGCCTCAAGCCTCATCAACCGGGAATGGCTAAAACATGGGAGGTGCAGCAAGGTTAAATGGGTAGCACCCAAGTAGGACGAGATTTTCCCCTGTCTAGAGTCCCTTTTTATTCGGCTGTGTGGGCGTTTGCTAGCTACAACCGCGGGGTTGTCTTGTTCGTGACTATCCAGTAAGGGATGGTTCCGGCTTTGTGTTGTAGGGGGTCGGGAGTGATCCTCGGTACGTTGATCTAGGCCACGTACTATGACAGGTGGTACCCTAGTAGCCCTGCCATTATATGGATTCCAATCTCCAATAAGTGATCTCGGACTTGATTGTATACCTATGTATGTTGGAATTTAATGAATGTAACAATTTCGGCTATGTGAATATTTATTTGAGAACCCTAGATCCTAGTGTAATATAACTGGATTTCCTATAAATGTTTTGGTTATCATAAGATAAAATCTTTTCCGTGTTTATGTGCGGGGAGTCTTACGAGGTACCTTTTGTTTTCAAATGGTTTTCAAAGTTAAGCAACTTTAACCCGTTTACTCACACCAGACCCATGTCTGACCCGGAGTTTATTCTGTTTTCTTAAACTCTTGGGTACTCAAATTTTTATGAGTAGCCAAGGGATTCAGGTTAGCTTTGACGAATCTATGAAGGAGATTTGGAGCAGGAGGCTTCAGCATATATATATATATAGTTTTCCGCTGTGTTGGTATCTCTGTGTTGTATTTGAGCTGTAATAACTAGACAGGTGTTTATAACTGTTTAGTATGTGATGTATTATCTATGTAACACTGATTGATGTTATATATTATGTAATACTTATGTGATTAATATAATTTATTCGTTCTGCTGTTGAGATTCTGATGTTGTTCTTTCTTTCTTCTCTATCTTTTCTCTTTTCTATCCCTTTCTTTCTTCAAGATGATGCGACTTTCTGTGGTGAAAAAGTCAGGTCGTTTCACTAACCTTCATCATTCTGACATCCTGTATCACCTATCCGTTGATCTTATTTACCCTGGGCTAGATATAACTGTTCGAATATCATGCTCTGGTCATATTATTGGCGTCTCATGGCCATCTTTCTGATCAATGGTCAAGTTTGGTCCTCGTAATCACCTTTGTGTAGCTGGGTCAAAAGGCCAGATAACATTTGCCCCCCCAAAGTATGTCTTGTTACGTACATGACGTGCTTTGAGTCAAAGCAAGTTAGAGTCTCCAAAAATCCATCATATTTTCTGAATAGTCATTATTCTTCAATTTTATCCTCCTAAAGTGTCGTATCCTTCTTTGGTCATCATAATGCTTGGTTGATTCCCAATAGTATAAATTCAAGATTGTAGTTCATCAGTGGCCATCTATGTCCGGTTCTTTAGGGCTAGTAAACTTCGGCTATCTAATCTAGTCTTTTCTTAATAACCCTATGTGAAAATCCAATTTCTGTTAATTTCAAGAAGTCGAATTTTATGAATATAAACGTGCACGTTCAGGTACATGTTCTTGCCATTGGCTCCTGGATGCGTTTTATATGTTCATGATTCATCACCAATTCCTTCTAGTTTAATTGCAATTCGATTGCAATTCCTTGTTTATATTTTTTTGTGAAATATTGGTTCTAATCAGCCACTCGATGAGAGGGGACTTCAAGTTCTACGTAGATGATGGCCTCGGAGCCATAAGTAAGGGCAAATGGAGTATGGCCAGTCGCGAACTCTTGGGTAGTTCTGCAATCCCATAATGCTATTGGGAGCTCATTCACCCATTTACCTCTAGCCTTTTCCAAACCTCTCTTCAGAATAGACTTTATGATTTTGTTCACAGCTTTAACCTGTCCATTTGCTTGAGGGTGAGCAAATACCGCAAATCTCTTTTCAATATGATGCCGATGGTAGAAGTTTTCAAATTTCGCATTGTTGAATTGAGCTTCATTATCGGTTATAACGGTTTGTGGAAGGTCATAATGACAGAATACGTACTGGACTGTGAAGTTGATTATTTTCTAAGTCTTGGTATTGGTTAAAAGTTCTGCATCTGCCCATTTGGTGAAGTAATCAACAGCTATGATGATGTATTTCGCACCACCTTTAGGATTGGCAAGAAGATGATGATGTCAATGCCTCCAAGTGCCAAATGGCTATGGATTAGCCATTTGAGTAATTTCCACCAGCGGGTCTCTCGAAATTTTTGCAAACATCTTGCACTCGTCGCATTGTCTAGCATGATCAGTTGCATCTCGATTGACAGTTGGCCAGTAATACCCATAACGGAGTATTTTCTTTGTTAGGGTTTGCCCTTTGGTGTGATCGCTGCATTTTTCTTCATGAACTTCTCTGAATACTTGTTTGATTTCATCATGGGTGATACATCGAGGCATAGGAATGGATAAACTCCTTTCTACACATGACTTCTTCTTGGATGATTTGGAGTGAAGCTTTGAGGAGGGTCTGTCGTTTTCCATTCCTCCATTCAGTAAGAACTCCTCATTGTAGATAGTCTTTGATAGGAGTCGACCGTGACCTATTTTCTGGCTCTGTCTCCAAGATCGAGCTGATCTCCATTCGTCAATGCTTGGAATATTAAGTATTTCAACCGAATCAAAGTATGTTTGTTGCGCGTCCTTAAAACTGGCCAGCCTGGCCAGTGACTTGACTCTTTTCATTTCGTTCGCTGAGGATGAGTGTAATGATGTAATATGTGAAGTTGGCTAGTAGCTCTTGGAACTGGCCGAGATAAGGAGCAAGACAATGCCCCTTGGCAAGATTAACTTCCTAACTTTGCATGCTACCAACCAGAATCACAAAAGATATGTAAAGTTTCCACTCCAAGTTCTCTAGCAAGTTTAAGGCTAGCGGTCGAGCTTCATACTAAGCATCGTTGTTTGTTACACGGGAATCGAGTTTCAAGACGTAGCAGATCGATCGTTCCTCAGGAGTCATTAACACGACTCATGTGCCATAACACTGATCATTGGATGCTTCATCCATGTACATTTTCCATCTATTGGTTGGTTCTCCATTACTCTTCGAGTAGTTGCTTGATGCAGTGAATTTAGATATGAGGTCTACTAATTTCTGTCCTTGGATAGCCCTTCGAGGGAAATAAGTGATA